>JASANH010001507.1:0-311379 GCA_030248295.1 Mesodorylaimus sp. YZB2_4 | reverse complement strand
TGCGGATGGCGAAAAAACAGCCTCCTTCGATAATGATCACGGACAATCAATCAGCCATCGACGCGGAAACGAAGCGATCCCTGGCCAAGTCACCCAATGTCAAGAGGCCCATGAACATGACGCTCTACACGTCCCACTGCCAGATCCCGTCGGCTCAAGATCGCGTGGGCTACATGCGCATGAACCCACACACTTTGCAGGCGCCTCGTCAGAACACGACCATCCTCAAGTCGACCGCAGAAAACTCGAACCCTTCGTCAGGCAGCGAACCAGCCGTTGGACTGAAGCACGACCCGACGATTGTGCCCAAGTCCCCCACACCTGAATCCCGTTTCCTTGGGTCCCAAACGCGCGCAACCAAACCAGGGGTTCCGCGGTCAAAAATGACTCAGGCAAATCGAACTGGTGATGTGGTCATGTGATGTGTGTTCCATGTTCAATGATGCGCCTGACTGCATGTCTCACAGTTTGTAAAAAGTTTCCGTTACTTTTGTCCTTTGCAACTATGCCACGCAATCAATCAGCCATTCTGATCATGTGCCAACCGAACATTTCGTTTGGCTAGACGGTTAGGTAGGGGTGGACTATGGCAACGAGGGCCTCCCCATCAAACAGGTACAGTATCTGTACTGTATCGGTACTGTATCTTTCTGTGGGGCAGTTCGGCTGCTGGGAACCAACATTGTTCCCTTTCAGATCCTGGACTTGGTCAGAAGATTGTCAAAGAACGAGACTGGGCTCGCGTCTCGAATCGTCCGGACAAGCTGGAGAAAATGTTCGAGGCGTCGCTGGAGTGGATGAAGGAAAATCTGGACTAGCGATCTTTGAAGCAGGACGACTCCGAGAAACTCAGCTCGTTCTCGCAGGGCGTGCTGGCCGTGTTGCGGAACAGCGATCGACGGAGGAAGAGGCACGCCTACAGCGACAAGATGATCATGACCAAGGGAGGCACGCAATTCCACGTCCACTCTCAGATTGTCCACGCCATTTCGCCAGCCTTCGCGGCTTTTCTGCAGGAGAAGTCCGAAGTCACCGACATGAACATGGCCTACATGGACGACAATGTGTTCAAGGAGCTCCTTCGATTCCTCTATCGCCAGGACCCCAGCGACGACTTCTCCAAGGTGAGATGCCATGTATGATTCTGATAAGCCAGGCCTCATCAATGCCCTATTTCCAGCTGGCCCCGTTGGTGCTTGTTTTGGCGTCCACCTACGAAGTGACCGACCTGATGCGTGTGTGCGAACGGGAGATGGCCGCCCAGCAAGTCTCGAGCCTCGACGCCGCCCTGCAAATGTTGCTCGAAGCCGAAGAGCACCGAATGACCGCCGCCAAGTCTGTCTGCTTCAGGTACCTGTACAACAACTCCGAGGAGGCGCGCAGGAACGAGGAGTGGCGAAAAATGATCCACGAGGAGCCGCAGCTGCTCACTGAGATGATGTTGGAGTCGAAGCGTTTCCGTCGCATGAAGAAAGAGTGAAGCTGTCTGAGTGATCCTCGGTGCAGAGTGTTCTCGCTGACGTAGTGTTGTATCGTCCTTCGACAATGTCTACTTCCATAAAATTTCACAAGCTGTGCTTACTGACTTTGCAGATTGCATGAAAGCATAAGCGAAAGCACCTCAGTGATCGTACTGTCTGTACTTCATTCGGTCAGCTGGCTTACGATTAGAGTCGCAGTGTGAATGTGTATCCAAAAAGTTTAAGCTATAACCTGTTTTCTTTGAGAATAAGCACGCCCCCACGTTTTGAATGGTGCCGCGTGTACATTCCCAAAGAAAACAGATAGTACAAGCATTTTTAGACGTTATTGTTAGAGGGATCAGTTCTTGCGCATAAAAAAATGCGGGAAAATCATCCCAGGACGCTGGTGCAGGCACACAGACAGGATGCCCTAGTTGGAGGTGCTCATACATAGTGGACGTTAGAGGTGTAGTGCGTATTTCGCCTGTGGAGAAGGTAGGGTATGTGGTTGCCTTGACTGGCCTCGCATAAAGCGTATCAGTTGCCTTCGTTGGCCACTCGATACGCTCCTCCAGGTGAGGCTGAAACCCGTCGGGTTGATGTCTGGCACCTACGACTAGGTGACCTGCCTGGAGAGTTTTAGAAACCACTCGTTCCCCGCGGTATCTTCTCCGATGTATGGCTATTACAGAGAGATACGCCGTGAGAGTCAGTCACCTCACGGCCTCGCTTATCATATCATGACTGCTAGCCATGACGAGGTCAGTTTAGGCCATGAATATCGTAAAACTTCCTTCCTATCCGCTCAAACTAGCGGGCTATCAGTACTCACACCTCTTCTTCAAGCTTTGGCGCATTTGGAACTGACCTACAATTGTGTACATCTTTGGCTGGGTGCAATAAATCGGGCAGTGCATGCCGTGTGCGAGTCAATCGTCTGCTGTTACGATCAGTGCAGTCTCGCTGTCTGCATTTTGTCAAGTTATGCGACATTTTTCTGTTCATTCACCAGAAGACACAGGCAAGAACTCGAGGGGCAGAGAAGACACAGCCAGCGTACAACGGTCAGTCATCACCCACGATCACTTGCTCATCACAGGTCGGGTGGGGCTTCTTCAAGCTGCGGCGGCGGCGACGGTCCACCTTCGGGCACTCCGACTCCACCTTTATTGGATTTCTTGCCCTTCTTGGACTCCTTCGATCGCTTCGATTTCTTCTTCTTCTCGCCACCGATCCACCCTTGGACTTCTTGCTCCGTTTCGACTTTTTCGACTTCTTCCTCCCTCCGCCACCTTCCGGCGCGCCTGGTTCCGCTTCCGCCTCGGCCTCTTTGCCCTTCTTCGACTTTTTGCTCTTCTTCTTGGACCGCTTTGACTTCTTTTTGCCCCCTTCTTCCGTCGCAGCGCCGCCCTTCTTGCTGCCTTTCTTCCCTTTTTTGGACTGCAAAGGAAGAATGCAGGATACAGTCTGAACGTTACCGGATCAGACCCTTTCAGGACTTACTTTCTTTTTCTTCTTCGGCTCTCCTTCGTCGGCGCCCTCCTCTTCTCCCTCCTTCGGTGCCTCTTGGGGCAGCGGCGCAGCTGGCGGTAGTGGCGTTGCGTCGGCGCCGAAGGGCGGTGGCAGTTCTTGCACTGGCGGTGGTGTAGCGAGCATTGGCGGAGGAGAGAGCACGGGTGGCTGCCAGGCGTCTTGCTGCTGCGGCACGACTGGCGGCGGTGGAGCAACTCGAGGTATCGGCGTCAGATTCAGACCCGAGTACTGATCGATCAGTTCGAAGGCTTGCTGGCCGAACGGCAGGCCGGTAAACACGTAAGCGCACTTGGAAATGTATGAAACACGGAGAATGTATTGGAGACCTCTAATCGTCAGCTGAATCAGCATTTAGCAATTTCTTAGAAAAATCCCGTTGAAAAGCATGAAAATCTGTTCCTTGGAAAATACCGAGTACGAAAACCGATCACAAAATTCATTTCAGTTTTGCGTAAACTTCGTAATGATATTTAATTCCTTTTTCTTCTTGCTCGCCGTGCGGTACATCCGGGTCCCTAAGAACGAACCACTACCATCCAAGATTCAAACGAGTGCTACTCTTCGAAACTAAAATCTTACTCGACACGTTCAAAATTTGCCCAGTCGACATCAGGAAAGAAGACATCGCAATCGTAATCGGCCGAAATCCGAGTCAAGTACAGTCGAGTGAACGCCGGATGTGATAGGCCCAACTGAAGAGTAGAATAAGAATAAAAATGCAAATCAGGGTTCATACAAAGGGCGAGAAATGATTTTCCCTGATTGTTGCAGGTTTCCCAGACAAAAATTTGGATTTTTCCTAATTATTTTCACACTGTATCAGCACTACTAAACCAACTTTAACTGATTTACTGGCTTCCACCAGACCGACGGGCTAGTAGAAAAGGCGAGTGACTCTACAGTAAATTTGGAGCATCGAAATGCATCCTTTCGGGTTTCCCCTTGATTTTGGCTCAAAACATCCCATTTTCCGTGATTTTCCAGGTTTTTCAAGCCATGTATGAGCCCTGCACGTGCCGACACATGAACATGGCAGAATTTTCACAGAAACCGGGCAAAAGCATCTGGAAATAAAAGACAAGCATATACTAGAAGGTATCTATGGTTGTTAAGAAACTCCCCATTCCACTTGGTGCACCAGTCCATACCATTAGGAATGTCATCCGGTCTGGTTCCTGTGGTACGCCCTCAGGACTCACCTGGTAGATGTCCCTGCCGCCGATATTCCAAACGGTCTCGATGGTCTTGGCAACTTCGGAACCGGTCAAGAAGGCAATCGCATCGTCGAAGGAGGAGAATACATGGACGCCACTAGGCACTTGTCTAAAATCCAAAGCGTGTTTACAGTAGGACTCGTCAAAAAGATAAACTCACTCTTGGTTCAATGTGCGGCTGATAACGATGTTCAGTCGATTTTTGAGCGGTCGGTGCTCTGGAGGGATCGACTCCCAGGTTTTTCGTCCGATAAGAACTGCATTTTGCTTCGCTGAAAAATTAAACCAGCTACTGTTCTCCGTCCTACTTCGTCCTTCGGGTTAGTCAGCTGAAAACAGGCATGAAACTGGGTTTTTGGAGCAGCCAACCCAAGTCTGTAATCAAGATATCTATGCGATTCATGTCCCTTCTAAAGGCAAAGGCCTACAGGCACACGTTCATGAGAATTTCACACTGTACCTGGGTCCAAACATCCCGTCGTAACGGTTTGAAAATACTTGACTTCTTTTCTGAAACAAAGACTGTCCCCTTCACGAAACCTTGCCATCGAACACAAACACGACTTACGGCAATCTCGGCCACGGCATCGAGCCAGATTTTCCAATTCCCAGATTATTGCACGTAGCGACGATCAAGTTGAGCGGAATTGTGCGATCCAATTTCATTGCTAAGATCGAGTGAGAAAAAACTTAAGCGGAGAGAAAATAAAACTCAACTAACAAAGAGGGCCCACAGCTTTATCCAACCAAATGAGGGATTCAAAGTAATTCCCTCTTTCAGCAGACAACTGTGTAGGTTAGAGCGGGAAATTTGAATTTTGGTAGAACAAATGGCACGCACAGATCGAGATTTTTGACGTCATCAATATCGAACTTTATAAATGATTCAGAATACAAGTCTCACTATCTGATTTGTCATTCCGTCGGTATGGTGACGTCATGATTTACAATTTTGAAAATGAAAGTCAAGACGACGTTATTTCCCGTCCGAGACCGCTCTTACTTTTCTTGACACTCGAATCAGACTGGGTTAGGTGCTTAGCAGATACTTTGCAAAACGTCGTTTCATCATTCGGTGAGCCACGCCTACAGTTAAGGAAATTTACACGATATGTGGCGCCACTGCCAGCGACTTCGACAAGCAGCAAAAGGCTGTCATCAGCGTGACGGTTGGAGCAGTGCCACTTTTCCCGTATCTGTTTATGCCTTTTTGTCTGACGATTTGCTTCCACCTGTTCGATTTTGATCAACTTTTGACACAGCTCAAACAATGACGAAAGGACAGACCACTTACTCGCACACTGCACTGTCCGACTCCTTGCACCCTCCATTCTGCACCTGTTTATCATTCATGCAGCTTTCGTATGGTAAGAACTAACTATTGGCCACCCGCGCATGTGCTGTGAAGGTTGCAGATCTATATGCACTTATACACTAGTCTGGGTCGGCCTCTTCAGGGTCCCTGTCCTCACGGACGATTGAGACTTCCGATCTTTCCGCCAGCAATGTTTTGCTTGAAGGGCATCAGCTCCGATCGTAATTCTACGACCATTCAACCGGGCTCATAATGATTGGGCATGGTCGAGCACAAAGAATATGATACTCTTTATCTTGACAGAATGGCTCTGCTGGCGAAGCTCCCCAGACATTGGGAAGCTTTGCCTCGCATGCTCATAGCTAAAAGGCGCCTCTGAGCGACAGACGTGCCACGGCAACTAAAATTCAATTATCCCTTTCAAATGGCATCTTCCATCTCCAAACAGGAGGTTGCTTTTACAGGAGTCCTTTACTTACGGGCACTTATCACTAACTGTATATCGCTTAGGGGGGGGGGGGAACCTCGAAAGCTACTCTAGTCTCCATTGGCTCCCCTCCTCCGACCTATCCTAGTGAGACCAGAAAGGAGACAGCAGCAGTTAGGCTTCGAGGCCCGTGCCCCCCATGTTGCATCCCTGTGGATGAGCACTGCTTATGACACCCGCGAACAGAACACATTGGCAGCACACAACCAAGATCACGGTACGTGAGAACGAGACCGTCATACTACACGTCACGAATCACCCGCGGGAAAAGTCACTGCCCGTCGGCCGTGCCATTGACGCACTGGGCGCAGAACATGGATCTAAACAAGAGAATTCATGACTTGGATCGAATACGAAGCAAAGCATATGTTTACCCATCAACGAAGAACGGCACAGGGTCCACAGCCAACGCATCAAACAACGCTTCCGCTTCGACCGACTTCACTGCCTTCAGACCATGGAAATTTGGCAGGCGATCGTGAATGCACAGATGAAGCCTCATGTTCGGGGCTGCTAAGGTCGTTTCTGAAGGTGCGTCTTTGATCATCCGGGCAACGTCGGCCAGGCAGTCGGTGGGCAACCATAGGATGACTGGGCCTGGAGAGAGCGTTCCCATCAGTGGACTTTATTCACAAGGCGGACCAGGTCGACTCACCATCTTGCACCTTCAGGCTTCTCAAGAACTTCCGGAATCCATACAGGCCTTGGTCGTAGCGCTGCCTTAACGCTGGCACTTGCCAGTCGCCCCCAAGGACGCATTCTAGATGTTTGGGCGCGGCGGGTTCTTGCGCGTTGCGCTCCACGTCCCTCATCTTCTCGTACACGAGCAAGCACGCATTGCGAACATCGACGTCTCGGTCTGCAAAGAGAGAAGGTCGTAGAAGCCCTGCTGAGCCCGCATGATCTACAACCTGCGTCGGCGCAAGGGGTGACCCTCTCGTCGTTGAACGTGTACCATCGGCCATTCATCGCCGCTCGGATTCGGACAAAGTAACGGCCGCCTTGCACGTCGCCCAAGTGGACCAGGATGGCCATCAGCTCGTACCAATATTCGTCGTCGCCCCACTCACGGACTTGTTCTTCGGTCAGGAAGTTGCGGAGACTGAGAACGTTCGAAAATGCGACTGGGTGCGTCAGATTCGTCTGCGCATTCCTCGCTCTGAACACGCGAAAAGAAGCTGGAAATCAATCAAGTTATATCAGCGGCCTCAATACCTGTCGAAGTGGCGTCGAAGCAAGTGCAGGTTCAGGAACCGAGGCAACGCGACTGGCCTCGCTCGCTTCTCCGCCTCCTTCCGCTGGCCGCAGTTCTGGCAGTGGTAGCCATCGATGTGCTCTTCCTGAAAGGGCGCCCATGAAAAGCTGATGGAACAAGGAAGAACTGACTCACCGCAAAGTAGAGGCTCAGACTTTGTTCGAGGCTTCTGACGTTCGTAGCCTGCAAGGCGAGGTTGTAGAAATCGTTTTCAGTCACCGACTCCGCGCGGCACACGCCACACCTGGACGGAGAGCTGGCTGTATGCTGTCATACGAGGGCAAAAATGCCTACCTGATCGTGGATCGTAGCCTGCCTTTGAACAAGCTTTTCAGTTTTTCTTCACCCTGCCGTTCCGCGAGCACATCATCGACCCAGTTCAGGAAGAGAAGTTGAAATTCTTGAGCGTCCTGCTTCCGCGCCACGTTCAGACCAGTCGTCCTGACCAAGGCTTGCGGAGAAACCGACGTCTGCCAGCTAGCCTGCATTCGAACGAACAGGTCGCGCAGTTCTTCTACGAGCTCGTACTTCTTGCTCGGGTCGCGGCTGGCGGGCTCTGGCATCTTCCACTCGTACAGGATCCTTCGAATCGAAAGTGTGTGGAACAGCATCTGAAAAAGATTGTTGGAAAAAGCAATTGCTCAAAAAATATGCACGGTTTACTTGAAGGCACGAGTTCACGTAGCTCGTGTTGCCGAGATTGAGCAAGCCCGCTGGTACGCCCTGAAGAGCATTTCGCTGTCACATCAAAGCTCTACGATCTGCCAGCCAGGAGGACACTACGTGAAAACAAAAGACCACTCACTGATCTTCGGTTGGCCATTTGCGGATCGACTCGTTCACGGGATTCCAGTCGGCAGAAGCAGAACGGGTCGTACTCGTTGTTGGCGACGCATTGATCTTGGACGCACGACTTGCCCAAATGCATCTGCTGACGGAAGAATTCTGCTTTGCGCTTTGACGGATGGCGGGCATCGACGTAGGAACGAGTGGCTGTTGAACGGAGCTGCGATCCGAACGCGACGGAAATCTTCTTTGCTCGACTCTTCGATGTTTCTTCCATGGCATTCTCGAGTTCGCGATCGCTGGTGTTCACATCGACAGGTTCCTCAGTGCTGCTGCCAGGTTGGCGCATTTCCTTTCCGCGCGCGACCATCACGTCCGACTGCAGTCTCCAGACGGGCCGCACGCCGGACTGGAAGGCCAACGAATGACGGTTCGTGGGTGCACCACCTATACATTACTGTACATTGCCAGGGCACTCTGTGCTGTGATCTACACTCTCAATCGAATGCTTGGTTTGCCATCGACAAACCGAATTGAAGACCGCAAAACGCTCCTCGTCAGGTGTTCACTCAAAGATCAGTTCCAGCGCAAATGACAAACAGGGTACAACAATATGTGATATCTACGATCGAGTCTTAGCGTTAGTTTGATTGCGATTCTATTCAACGAAACCACAAAATTCGAACCCAATGTACAGGTTGGTCACAGGCAGAGATCAACAACGAAAATAGATACAAATCGTGAAATGACTAGAAGGACGACAGGAATGCACACGACCAGCCACATCCTAAAATACGACCACGGCGCTTCAAATTGTGCCATCCATAATTGACCGCTAACAAACCTCGCTATATCCTCATCCACGCAGACCCCACCTGGACTAGGCTCGCAACTGCTCCATCATCTCGGTCCGCCTCTTCAGTTCTTCCAACCCTTTGGCAGTCAGACTAATTGAATCTTGATCGTGGCGAATTTCGAATGTGGTACTCTCCCAAGTCAGCCCATCACCAACAGGGGGATGTCTCGACGGGAGCACAATATGGCGCCAGAACGACCGGCCCGGAGCATTCAAGCCGAGAAATCGCCACACATTGCCTCGCCAGCCGAAGTCATACGGATTAACATACGCCTAAAAGAACGTACTGTCTCCTTTTGTCATCAAACCGTCATGTCCTCACTTTTCCTTCCTTCTCGAATCTTTGGCGCGTTTGCTTATTGATATGCTGCTCAATACTGGTCTCCCCTCGGACGATTAGACGCACGTGCCAAATTATCAACGCCCCAATTGCCAGCACAACCGCAGCAGCTGTGAAAAAGACGAAGAGAACACATTTCTGTGCTGCACCACCCACTTGCAGCACAGATTCGATAATTTGAGAAACGTCGACAGGCAAACCAGGTGTCGGTGTCTGAAAAAGCAAATCATCGGCAATCAGCACAGACTAATCGTAAGACTTTAAATATAGCTAAGACTTTGCAGTTTGAAATAAGATAGCCAGCAGGATCATAGAGTACACAGAAGGGAAACAGCACATCGTGCTGTACTCTTCACAAATCACTCGATCGAATGCTTGGTTTGCCAGTGGCAGACGGAATTTGAGACCAAGAACGCTCCAGAAAAGAAGCAAAACCAGATTAAAAATACGAACCTCGAGCGGGAATCGAACCAAAAACTCATTTACCAGTGGCGGCACATGGCAGCGTTTTTTACCCCTTTACAACACGGTACAGTGTTGTGGGTTCGATACCCGCTCGAGTTTACGGGTTTTGTTCCTATTTCTCAACACTTAAGCATAAAACCCACCTTATCCGAAGCATCTTTTCGACTCTTCGCTTCGATCCCAGCACAAAGCAGTGGACCATAATAGAGCACATCGTTCATATTCAAGCACCAGGGTGCCACAGGTCCCTGAAAGCAACATGCGAAAACTGCGTTATACGTCATGACAGTCCAACCTTGAACTCACCTGTTCGATCCAATAATGTTCAACAAATGAGGGCCATGATCCAATCACAATGAACAAACATCCCAGCCACATGAAGAACATGGTGAAGAAGAAATATCTGTGATTGTAATGACCCACGCACTGATTCAACCAAGCTTAAACAGAGAAAAATAGTGTATGAACATAGTCCACGTGCTTAAGGTGGGATTGGCGCAGATATTTTGCCTTGGCTTAATTAAAATCTTGGTTTTTCTTGCCGCTTTCTAAAAAAAGCCATGCATAATAGCCAGCGATAATCCATCCTTCTTGTAAGCCCACCATCTTCCTGGGGGGCACGTGGGGGTACACGCACTTTTCCAACAGACTTCGAGGATAGGGAGCCCTTGACAAATTTTTGGGCCAGAGGGAGTGGGGTCAATGAGCGGCAGACATTGACCATGGCGCCCTTCGGCGAAGGCCTCTAACTTACGACAATGGTGATCCATTTTCAAGACGCATCGATTACACACACGGCAGTGGTGAGTTCTCGGGGGCTTCGGTGCGATGCAGTGCTTGCACATACCGACTGCTTCCAATAATAAGCGACCCTAAACAAGAGAACCGGTTTCGACTTGATATGCCAGTAGTTGGAACACACAAGGGAAGGGTGACACTAGTTGGTCAAACTATTCATTCTCGCAAACGATCAAAAATGGGAGAAAGGAAAAAGCATTTTAATGATCCTGCCATGGACAGCCCTGACCACCAAGGGCACTCCTGGACTTTCCTATCGCTTGGCAGCTGGGGCCCACTTTCATAATCATCTAGGACATGTCTAAAGTTTAGGACACATCTTCACTAATCACTGAAATTGGGAACAGTTTCACAACAAATCCTAAATGTTAAAACCCCTTACCCCTGGTCAGAAGTCCTAGCATTGCGGAGCAACAGGAGACGTGCTGCATTACTTTCACAGCCACTTATTCATGCCCCAATCCACAGACTAATCACTCAATCCACGCCTGACACTAGCAGCGACGAGAGTTGTACCAGCTAATCCATAACGGCTACTCACCACCTCCTAGGAGTGGTAGCCAACCCCGCACTGCCACTCACTACGTCCCCCGCCGACTCGACTTACCACGGGTGGATATCCAGGCTTGGTTGTATAGGCGCTGTAATAGTTGAAGAGAACGCTGATCAGCAACCAGTGACCCACGATTAAATAGAAGACAATCTCGAACCACGACTTTCGTTGCCACTCGTAGGGGACGATGATAAGGTAGGTCAGCACGATAACCATTCCCATCATGCCCACCAGGAAGCCTACGAACACCTGAAACCAACCTACTATACAATCCACATCTGGTCTCCGCCCTCTGAGAGAAAATCCAAGATAGTGGCTCCATCCCGCTGTAGCCAGCACTCCTAGGCAGAATGATACATACTCCCCAGCTGTTCCTCTGACTTAAGCCACCTCCTGGCGAGCCCTAGACAGCCCCGGAGTGGGCCAAGAGGCTTTCACCTTTAGCTTAAAAGTTTGTCTCAAACACTTCATCCCCCTGCTTACCGGTCCCAAATATTTGACATAGTTATCCACGAACCAGACCATCGGCTCCATCAGTGTATCGACCACATAGGAGAAATCACAATGGTCATTATACAACAATGACAAGAATGTCACCTTGCATCGGAGCCACGATCGATGGCAATAAGCGCATAAAGCATTCGACCCCCTCTGCAACACGTGCCGCACCATGGTCATTCTAAACCTGAAACAGCCCGCCAGTCTCACTTTCATTCAACACGTTGCACTGAAACCATGGTCACCAAACCCAGTCATTCACCAAAGCCTCTGACCACAGCAGTTATCATTTACTCAAAGGCTAGAACGAACTCTAACAAGCTAGGATAGAGGACAATATATCGAGCATATAGAGACGCCGAGGAGCGTCAAGACCAAGGCAAACTGGTCACACGTAAACTGACTACACAAATACCTAAAGCCTAGAAAGAATAATTATATCTTTCCGAAATCAGCCGTTGCCAATTGGCCACCGACTGGCCAGCACTTCCTGCTCCCACTTGTTGCTCTGTCGAAGACGATGTTGAGCGTTTCGAAGACAAAGCCTTGGCGGCGTTATGCACTTTGTCCAAGAATCCGAGCACGCCCGTGTTCACCATCCAGTTATAGGCAACTTGTGGAAACGGTGCTTTCGGATCATCGCAATAGGTCAGCACGTAGTCAAAACCGTTCTGAAACAATAACCAATGAATCCCAGTGGCATTTACCAGTATTTTTGGCTACAGTGACAGGTGACCTTTTCCAGATCGATACCGACCAGATTACTGACAACACGCTGCTAGCCTGGACGGATGATGGAAAGCGATCGATACGCCTGCCTACCTCATCGACCGATCCATGAGCTTTGACCACCATACAGCTGTAATACGAATCGACACGGACCGTTTTTGAATCGTCCCGAGGACAAGATGGATGATCAACTGATTTTGATGTCAGCACGAACGTACCTTGTCGAGTGTCCACACAAGCTCGTCGTATATAAACGTACTCACGTGGATACATAGGGTACTGAAAAATTGATTGATGAGGTGCATTCTCAGGAACAGAACACAGGTGCGTGGACCATGGCTGCCCGTTGGGGACGACGGTGTCAAAAAGACCAGAGTTTAGTTATTCGGGAAGACTATAATTTGGCGGCTTTAGGGAAGATTAGGGAAGACTCTCCTCCAGTCCGTCCAGGACAGGCTACAGTGTGTCCCCCCGCAGTGGGATGTGCCATCGGACTTCAGAATCTACTGCATATGGAGGACAGTTTTACATGCCATCAGCAAGTCAGAGGACACACTTCACTTCACAGAGTTTGACTTGTCTACTAACGACCAAGGGGCTGTGCGAAGCGTTTTTGAGACCACCTTTCCCGAGGCAAGGCCAAACAGATAAAAAGGCATGCTCACCGGAAAATGTGTAACCCAGCGTACAACTTCGCTACCAGTATCGCGCTCCACGTCGATAACGTCCAACGAAATAACAAGTCGATCCCATTGTTTGCGATATTCCAAGTCCATCTACAACAGAAACCATTGCATACAGACTTCCTGCAAACCTGGGTGCACTTTCTGCCAAATCGCGTCCTAGTGAAACACAAGCTACAGAGCCAGCAGTGTCCCTCACAGTCAGTGACGGGGTCTCTCGAGGACAGCCGAAGATAACGGTGGCCAGTAAAACTGTCGGGTTGATGTGTCACCCGTCTTTTACTACTGCTCTTGTAAGTTTTATGCGGATTGTAAACCTCCACGCTGCCTTGTCCATCTATGGCCAATCTCTGACTTAAGAAGACACCCCCGAGGAGAGGATAGTGTTCACCTCGACCCCTAACCCAAATGTGGGGTAAGTGCTGTCAGGTAGCTGCCATCATACCTGTGCAATGAAGAAAGCGGTAGGTGTGATATCCGTGTACGTGCCCGAGCACCGATATTCATACAGGAAAGGCTGATCACGCAACGGTCGTCGATGTAGATGGAAGTGTTCCTTTGTGATCAAAGGCTCCCATGTCGGTGTCTCCAATTCGTGTCGTTCCTTTATGACCGTTCCAACTGCCCCACGATTAGGCATTTCCTTGACCGTGGATAGCCGTCGATCACCCTTTTCTGGCGAGAAGGAACTGCCGTTTCCGCTCACGTCGGTAACATCCAGTAAATCGGCAGCCCTAAAGTTTGAGGTACAGGTCAGGAAGTCCAGGCAGGAAGTACTACACTATTACACCATCAAAAACAGACCATTTCAGTCGCTCTTTCGCAGCGCCAATAGTCAATTCCTTACCTGAGCATTTCTTCGTCATTGATTCCATTGTCGACGAAAGAAAAAGCTGTCGCTGACATCAATAGGCCGCTACCAAATGCGGCGCTAAGACGAGGGCGAAACGACTGCCTGTACCACCGACCGTACATATTCCGTAATAAGCTAGTCATGGTTCTTTCATTGTACAATAATTTGTACATATGAAGTAGACGTAACAGGCGCTGAATCCGGATCGAGGCGTAACTGCTGCATTGTCGCAGTGACACCACACCGAAATATCGAAGTTTGGGTAAGCTGCGAAGAGGAATCAGTGCCCACGGGAAGTTCTTGAATCGATTAACAGCACCGGGGTCCAGTCTAATTGATTTGAACATTACGACACCTAAATCAGTTTGGAATTCGTTGAGGCACACGAACAACGATCTTTTGTAGCTTACTACAGTGCAGTAATGAGTACTCAAGGATCTGGACATATATAGTGACAATATATCCAACCCATAGGTCCAACTCCTAGGACTACTTAGTGCAAAACAATCCTACTCTTGATCCCTCCTCATAACGAATAGGGTACTGTCTCGATGACTCAAAATGATTTCTGCTGGAAATCACACTTCCTACTTCTTTCAGCTACAGTCGAGCACAATACTAAAACAGTTTTGCCAAAAAAACAAAATAACCTGCCTTCTTATGCATAACCAAAATGAATAGCACGAAAAAAACCCCCCAAAAAAACAGCTTAAAGAAATTACGAAATATGAAAGCACGAAACCCCTAAAATGTGTTCTAAAACTTGAATAAAATTATAGTACCAACTTACGTTCAAACTAAAATATAGATATAATAACTATAATTGTAATTGTAATCGTAACCTTTTCATTTACTCTACTCGATACATCAAAAGAAAATTTTTGGATACACAACACGTTCAGTTACACGGCTAACAAGAATATCAGAGTTACACACGCCGAAGGTCAGTGCAAGATTGTTGTGAATGAAATTGATTGAACCAAAATTCTTTTTAACACCACATAAGTCAAGAATTTATTCAAATAAAAGTGATTTTAATGACTTTTTGGATCATTAGTATAATTTTAGAACACCCAAGTTTCATTTCACTTAGCAATGCGTATCAGAAATTATTTTGTTAGCCGTGCCACATGAAGGACCGTCCGCTCATATCTGATTGGTCAACCACCGACTGCTGATTTGCATTTCGTCGCGCCTACTGTAGTCGTTATGCGTTTTCTGAAGTCATTAAACAAATTGTCACTTCTAGCATTGTGTTCAAGTTCAATTTTTCTACAAAAGAGTTGGTCAAATCGAAAGATGTCTCAAGAAACGCATTTTCGGATTCTGGTAGCGGGTGGTTCATTATTCGCCAAGGAAAGTGGGATTCATTCATCTTGCGAACTTTTGACCGTGTTATTGGACGGTTCAATTAGTACGAGTGGATTCGCCTCTCTGAATACTCCGAGACGAGGAGCCACTTGCGCTGTGGTGCCAAATGAAAACGGGCACCGGATTTGGATCATTGGCGGCTGTAGCGAAGAAATGAATTCTATAATCCGCCATGTGGATTCGGGGGAATATTTTGACTTACATGAATCATACGAGTCGAATGGACGTGTAAGGAAAGAGGAAGCGGGAGGTTGGCACTTGTTTCCTCATCTATTGAATGTTGGTCGAAGCTGTTTCTCAACAGTGGCGTTCATTTCCGAAAATAGAACCGATGACTTTTTATTAGCTATTGGTGGTTGGAATGGTGTTGAATGTCTGTCGAATGTCGAATGCGTTCACTTGAAGGTCGCCGACGACAACGTGACTAAGGACACTTCGCCACTACCGCAAATAGATGCGTCGTCGAGGGGCGGTGCCTCGCATTCGACTGCCACTATTATAACAACTACCGACGACGACGACGAATGTGTGTCAACTGCAGACTTGATTTCGCCGATCAAAAATGGTTGTACTTTAGTAGTCTCCGACCAAACAGGCCTGCAACACGACTTACTTCTCATTGGTGGGTGGGATGGGAAGAGGACGTTGAATGCTATTTTTCGTTACATTTTCCCGTCTCAACTCGGTCCTTCTTGGAAAGCTGCCTTCGAAACTGGTGCACGGCTCGATCGCCTGCTCCCCTACTCCGTCGAGTGTCATGCCAGTATATTGCATGAAAATCGGGTCCTTTTTATTATCGGCGGTTTCGATGGCGTTCGCGTTCTCGACTCCATCATTCGTATCGATTTGGAAAATGGATCTATCGATCTTGTGCCGACCAAACTGGCCATCCCTCGCGAATGTCATTGCGCGGAGATCTTAGTGCCTGAGCAATCACTTGGTGATAACTCTGAGCCTTTACTTGCCGTTATCGGTGGTTGGGACGGGTTTGAGGCTTTGCGTAGTGTCGAGGTATTTCGTGTAATTGACCAGTCCCCTTACCTCGTCCCTATCAATCTCACCCACGATGCTTTAGCCCATGCTCGTAATCGCGCCTGTTCTACTCTATTACCAAATAAAGCACTGACATATTTGACCTAGAGCTTGCCAAAGGCACCAGATGGATAAAATCTTCAATTGCACTGCCTACGGACGATTGGGTCGATGTACAAAGTACTCGCTCTACAGTTCGAACTTACTCGCTGTGGTAAGTACATCTTGCAAAAAGTTAAGCCCTGAGCGGGAATCGAACCCGCGCCTAAAATTATCTAATATCAACTAAAAATCTTATTTCAGCTCACTTGCCTGGTGGCCATGGGATACGGTTTTTGGGTGGTGGCTCGTAAACGTCTATTTTCGGCCTTATTCGATCCCAAATTGTACGTCAATGTGGCCTTTCTTCTTGTTATAGTCGGCCTACTCTCGATTCTGGTCGCTCTAATTGGTTATTACGCTGCCAGCAAGGAGTTGCGATGTCTTATGTATTCAGTAAGTTCCATCTGTCCAAATATGGAAAACGACTTGCCTAAATGTCTACTTTTTTAGTTTTCAGTAACGAATTTAGTCCTTTTCCTAATGCTACTCATTGCCGGTATCATGGGATTTGTGTTTCAAGCTCAAGTACCCAGTTGAGCATTTGTTTTGGGTCGATTTTTGTAACTGTTTTTATTTCAGCTAAGAAATTGCGCTTTAAATTTACAAATGCTGGTAAACCTTTTTCTTGTCCCCAGATCCACATTAAACTTCGAAAATCCATATTTTAGACAGCGCTGCAGAATTTCTATGGTCAATCGAACCCTTCAGTGACGGCGGCATGGGATGCCATTCAAGAAGAGGTGTGATGGCTGGCTTATTGTCAGAGCTCAATATCGATAGATTTCTTTCAGTTTCATTGCTGCGGAGTTGAGGAACAAATCGATAGCAGTAGTTTCATGGTTTGGAGAACATCAAAATGGCACATGGATCAAAGAGAACCCAGGCAGCTCGTGCCCGAGTCCTGCTGCGTGAAGAATTCTAATGGCGATATTGTGGATTTAGAAGCTTGCCAAAGTCCTGACGTCAGAAATGCCAATACGTCCGTCATATATGGCCAGGTATGTACCAGCAGGTTAGTGCTCGCTAACTGCTTGACACAACGTTCCTTTTTAGGGGTGCTATCGGAAATTAGAAAATGACCTTATTTGGACATCAACAATTGCTGGAGCGTTAGGAATTGCGGCGAGTGCATCTTTGGTAAGGTCAAATTAGTCCTCTCATATCCGCTAACCTACTTACTTTCGTTTTAGCTCATGCCTGCACTTTTCTCGGCACTACTGGCGAGGTTGATTCAGAAGTAAGAATCATTTGATGATGCTCTTCGGCCAGACGTTAGTTTACTTTTCTAAAAGTAGACTTCTTCGTTCATTGTGTAGAAAAGAAAAATAAATTTACAGAAAACGTGGACTAGCGAATACGAGCAGTATTAGTCTTCGAACATTTCTCCGCCATTTCACGCAACTTTCCGCCCTCTTGAAGTTTTTGTAATTCGGTAAAGCCTAAAAGAAAGTTGTTAGACTTAAGGACACTGTAGCTCGCTGTACAGTGTCCACCCTTGGTGCTACAAATGCCAGGCGATAACAGAAAACGGCGGGATCCAGGCTGAGTTGGCCGTTCAGAAGAGCAGAAAAGTGTTGAATACGAAGTCACTGCGGAATCTCGACTCGATCCCGACAAAAAGTGGTCGGGATTGGATGATGTGGGAGAAGGAGTGACACTGAACGGAATGTTTCAGAAGGGAAAGCTGGAGAAAATTTGGGGGATGATTGAGCTGATAACGAGGAAGAAAGGGATTTCTTTGCTAATTGGTTATTAATTCTCAGCTGTTTTGCTTGCCTGATTTTTTATTCAACGATTAATACTATACTAAAATTTATCCAAGGGAATATAGAGTTTTGGCACTTTATTTGCTGGCTACTCAGAGTCGGTTGTCTGTTACAGGTCATCTACATCGAATCAAAAGTGAAAATAGCACCCTTTAAAAATCGAGTAAGTACCGATCCCGAAGGAACGCTACCACATGAATGAGCCACAATGCAAAATGCAAACGACAATCATGGATGCACGACATATCTGCTGATAGTGCCAAAACTAGGGAGTTTCTGCAAGCTAAGAACAGGATGAGCGCGTAGCTTTCAATACGCTGATCTCTCCAACATTTAAAAATTTGTTTATGTGGCTGTGCTCTCACAGTTAGGTCTATGGAAACTTCATAGTTTTGGCCATCTTTCTTGCACTATACACTGCGGCGAACAGTTCGAATCGAATGGGGGCTCGATACAGGAGGAGGCATTCCCTTCAGTTTTCCCACCTCTTCCAGCAATACAGTATAGTGACCGGGGCACCCCACGAAGCCTCCGCACATACATAACAGTGACCAAACCAGGTCTGTCTGTGATAATAGAACTGAACGCTTACCTCCGACAAGGTTGCCACAGATAAAGATTTGAGGCACGTAATTTAAGCCAGTCTGGTTTCGTAAACTCGCGGCTATTTGAGCACCGTCGGTCATTTTGTTCAGTTCGTGCGCCACATAATTGATCTTCTGATTATCCAGTAAGTTCTTTGCTTTCACGCAATAAGGACATGTTGTTTTTGAATATACAACCACCGCCGCCTGAAATTTCAGATTTGAGATTCAAAAATTTTTCGAAATTCCTTAGAATTTTAGCTAGACTTTCAGGAAAATCAATGAAAAGACCTTACATCATTCTGGCCGAAATTTTGAGATGCGTTGTTACCCATCAAAATTTTAGTGCTGAAGGAAGGAAGCCCTGGCGAAGGACTGATCAGAGAGTAAAGCAAATCACGATCGATTAGAATCGAAATTACAGCGAAATGTTTATGACTGCTTACTTCGATTGTGCGCTTTTTTAAATTGCCTCAGCCGGCTGTGCTAAAGTTGTAAATTTGAGATTCTGTACATCGTTAAATTTGGCAGCAGTAAATGTTCGGCCAGTTCCTTAATCCGAAATTCATCTGCATCATATAAAACATCACAATTGAAATTTTGTAGGTTTTGTTTATTTGTCTGAACGCTATTTATCCTCGAATCTGAATCTGAGCGGTAAAAGTAAGTTCCGACACATGCATTTCGGCAGGGCCGACTGGTCAAAAAATAGCAGTAAGATTTCGTGTGAAAAGTTAGTTATTAATGTATTATTTTAAGTTAGTAAATAATAAAATATAATTTATTATATAAAAATTATATATAAATTAGTATGATATTTTATAAAAATAAAAAAAATAATAATATAATATTAAATAATAATATAAAAAATAAAAAAAAAAAAATATAAAAAATATAGTATTAAAAAACTAAAATAAAAAAAAAGAAGAATAAAGGATGGTTATGAAAATAATATATGTGCGCGACTAGTGGATGCTAGAAGGAGAAAAGGTGTGCGATGCTATAAATAAATGGCCGGTGGGCGTGAAAGTAGTATAGGCGTGTCACCTCCTGCGTCTATTATATGTCCAACTCCTTGGACTGGGCTGGGATGGGGAGATGAGATTGGGTCTGGCGAAAAATCGTGATCAGAGTATCGACGCCTAAAAATGTTTGCATTATCGAAACATATTTCGTCAAGGTAAGCAAGGTCCACAGGGCCTGTTTTTGAGGTGGAATAGGCGGCAACGTAAATCGGCGTTTTGTCTATAAAGGCTACGTGCGTTTTCACGTTTTTGTTTTCCAGTGTTCTACGAAACGTTTGCTTGACTCGCTTTGGAATTAATGGCGTCAACAAAGCGTTTCCGACGTCGTTTAAGACTTAGTAAGTTCATCATACTTTCAGAGTGTGCTGTGGCTTTTCGCATTCTTTTCGGCATGACATCTGTGTCGCATCACTTCACCAGGGTTATGACTGACAAGCTAGGTTCCCGTCGGTCAGGGGCTTACAGAAATCTCTGTTCATAATTCTTCCAGGAGGTGAGATCATGAAATCTGTTCGCGATTCTTGCTTGACCATCAGGTTCCAGCTCTTCCGCACTAGCAGACCTCTATCGGGTAGATATGCTACCCCTGTTTGGTCTCTCTACAGTTAAACATCTCGCACTTTGAGGTCTTGGATTAGGTATGTGGATTGAGCTTAGGCGTAGCATGGGATTACTGGAGGCGCAGTCATGCTATGCTGTTGTGGAATCGGGATCATGGGACTAAAGAACCGAAGAACCTGCAGCATTACCGATTTCTTTTTATAGCGCTCCTTTGTCATCCGCGGTGAAGACTCCAATTCAAGCATGGGGATACGAATATTTGAACCGTCAAAAATCATTGCATCGTCCGATTGCCCCGCATTTGCAAATTTATCAGTAAGTCAGGAAAATCTTATCGGCTGACCAGTTGCCACTATTCCCTGTGCCTACTGCGAAAATTGGTTGGCATGTACGATGAGAGTGCGTAAAGTGGCCAGAATTTTCAGGTATTTCGAAGCATAACCTGACTCGATGTTTGATTTTACTTTGCAGAGCTCAATTGACTTGGTATTTGTCGGGTTTGCATCGTATCACCGGCGTAGTCATGGGAGCAAGTAAGCTTTTGCTATTAATCCAGTACCCTCGTGCTCAGTCCAAATATGGTCATCGGGGCGTCAAAGCAGTATCAGTCACCCACTTGGGACTTGAACTCTTCCCAACGCTGAATGAGTGGTGGACACCCACCCAAGATAGCACAGTATCTTTCATTCTCTTTCAGCTGCTGGTTTATTTGCTGCCGGTTTGATGTTCGCTCCGTTCGATTTCACGCAATTGATTGAATACATCCGCTTGGCAGGCTTGCCCACAGCCATCGTCTACTTTGTCAAATTCTGCATCGCCTGGCCGATAACCTATCATTCTTTGAACGGCATCCGATTTATGGTAGGCGTGTTCTGGGAACTGTATTGTAGAGGCTTCGATTGTGACTAATAGTCGCTTTATCCGGCGCAGCAAAGTCGTGTGTGGGCCTTGGCGAGGGGAATGGCTCATTGGGGAAATTTGTCCACTTCTGTTTGCTTGCACCTCAGACGGGGTCAATATCCATGTATTACTGGGAGCGTCGTTCAGTGATTCGTTACGTATGGCCATCCCCTTCCTCCCAGGTTTGGGTATCCCCGATCACATCTCGGCCTGTGCTGATGGTGTCGAGTCTTGTCGTTAGATCCAAGCTATCAGAGATGCTGGGTTCAACATTGGTCAAGGGCCTGTTCATGTTGTAACTCACCCGTGTGTGCCCCACTGATAAGCAGAAGTGGGATTCAGCCAGCTTGGCTGATGTTTCACCGGTCTTTGACAATTTGAAGTGTGTCTGGTGCGGAGTGCGTAAGCTTTCTGTGGCATTTCCTATGTCACACTTCGTTGTGATTTGTCTTGCGTGTGTCGGGCGCCTAGAGTCGGAGGTCGATAACCCAGCTGGACTGGACGGAAGGTGATGGGAACGTGTTGCACCTTAACATTAAAGGCCAGAAGCTGAATGTTAGCTTGGGTCTAAGAATAAGACTCGATACCATCAATGCAGTCCTGGATGTGATTGATATTCGGTATATCATCGAAACCTTGCAACCATAGTTATGACTTTCAGGGGTTCGACATGGCTATGGGAATCGACCTGCCATCGGTGTACAAGACTGGTTGGTTCGTGCTGGGTGCTTCGATCGCGTTGAGTCTCCTGTTCACATTTTGGCGAAAAAGCGATAAGAATGAAGTGAAAGCAGTTGGTTCAAAATGAAAATCGAATCGAAATCGGCAAGCGAGTCGACGCTTGGATTAGCCTTTTATGTAGTGTTGGAAAAAGTGATGGAACATGTTTGCTTGCTATGATCGATAGTGTAGAATGTAATAATCAGTCGTGAAATTTTGTATCGTATATATTTTTGAGGTTTTGGTGTGTTTCTTGAAGGAACCATTCTCAAGATTAGACCCCCAATAACATTCAAACCCACTATTTTTAAGTTATCCCAGAGTAATGGAAATTCGAATTTCGCGCTCTTGCTGCTGCTTATATCAAATGGGCGGCAATCGGGTGAAAAGTGGAAATGCAAATGAGCCAGGTAGGAAAATTTACTGACGATGAGCACCGATTTTTGAGGAAAAGTTTCGGAAACGGAAAGAATTGGCTAAAAAAGATGAGTTCGGATTCATTTATGCAAAAGGATGAATCTTTTTTGGGTGAAGAGAATGAAGAAATCGAGTTGACCCCGGCGGAAGCTTTGGAACAATTGGAAGTGGTACGTTATAGTTTTCGTTAAGGAAGGGAGCTTATAATCCAGGTGTTTCTAAAACGTAGTAAGACTGGGAAGACTGTTAAAATTAGAGATTAGAACTCAAGGTTACGCATGAAAGTTCTTGGTCTGTTTCTTGGCAGTAAGAATTCGAATTTTTGATAAGGATGGCTTGCAGTGCAATACAAAGGCCTACATGCCTACAAGATGAATACCTTGCATTCTCCGCTCACCGTCGGTTTTTCTCTACCTTTTTTGATTTCTAATTTTTGGCGCAAATTTAAATTTTTAGTCTTGCCCTGCTGAAAGCAAAGATCACTGAGCCTAAAATTAAAAAAAAATAAAAGTGATGGGGTTGGTCTCTTTGGAAAGCCGTATGGACCAAGATGTTGCTTGATGCCGAGACTCCTTAACCTCGAAACACAAAAAGGTTTAATGTTGCGTTTCGAAATGACTTTAGTTTTCCGCAGTGACTGGTTTCCGAATAAGGCCGGCAGACTGATATGAAGTATTGCTATTTTACCGTGATTTAAGAGCTTGATTCAAGAGATTATTTACGTGAATTTATGCTATCTTGGTGCCAAACATTGTGTTTTGCCATCTCTTTCCTTTGTTTCAGCATTAATCATGGTCAATGCCACAGTTTTGTATAGAAGCTATTCCTGATCAAGTCCCTAGTTTATTGGTCAGTTACTTTTTTTTTCATTTCAGACATGGAGAAATGAACTTTTAGCGCCTGAGCTGCTTCCGCATCGTTCCGATTTGGTCGAAAGTGTATTGGACCAGATTCGAGAGGTTGACGAAAATACGAAGAAAGCTGAAAAAGGCACGATCGATGTCACTTTGAGGAAAATGGAGGTAAGACTTGAATGTGTGACCCTGGCGAGTGGAAGAGAACCATTGATGTCCCCTGGTTGGGACTCATCAACCCCTCAGGTTGTTGTTTCAGGCTCAGGTATAGTCGCAAGACTTTTCTTGCTCCAGTCGGAGGTTTTACTTTGATCGGCCGCTCTCTCCTGCTCCTTCCCGGCTTGGTTACAAGATGATTATCCTAAAACACCCCGTAACCAGGATCGATATATCGTTCGGTCGCTTAGAAAATACCGTCCGGTATTTGACTGCTATCAAATATTTTCAAGCAGCTTTGATGGTCAGTTTTTAATGGGCTTATGTAAACGATCTACTTTCACTCATGGTCCGTGCTAAATTCGGATCATGTATCAGGTTTCTGATCTGATCATATCCTGTCTGATCAGGTTTGTGTGTTGCCTTGATTCCGATACTGCTAATCGATAATCGATATTTTGCAGACTGATGAAGTTGGGATAGACCTATGACCAGTCAAACAAGCACGGTTTTAGCCAGCTGATTTCAATCTTAATAACCCGGGACACCTCCAGGGGACTCTTGAGTTGAGTTGAGTTTCATGTAATGCAAGAGCTTGGTGACCTTTGCTCGGACACGGTTTTCTCAATTTGCGAACTTAGCCTTAGTGACTTGGCACAGACGAATTTGATACGATCTGTTTTTTCCAACAGTGCACTTGGGCGTCCCCTTTTTGTACGTTTCGATAAGTGCTCGAAAAGACGCCAGTCCGACGAGTTATCTTGACAAAACATCTCATCTTATATTTCATGAAATGTCAATACATATACAATTTTTTTAGGCGGACAGGATCCGTTTTGTTGTCACGAGTTATTTGCGATGTCGACTGCAAAAGGTAGGATAGTTTTCTTGACTTTACTTTTTGTCTGGGGCTCTTGAACGGGAAACGGGTCCCTTCCACCAAAACCCAAGGTCTAAGTACTTTGTTTAAACGAGTTTTAAAACTTCGTATTTTTAAAATATTTGCCAACTGGCTCATTGCCATCGACGCTTGGTTTTTTTGCCATTTTGCAAACTTGCAAATTGCGATAGCATTCTATCTTTTAAAACTTCCAAGCGGCAATCAGTTTTCATCATCTCTGTACGCATGGAAAGGACTGTCACCCCGGGAATTGCACCTGAAACGAAAACAGCTTTTAATCATTTTGCGACACCAGAATAAGGTTAAATTTAAAATCTCTCTCCTGTTTTCATACTCGTGCCAAGCACGTGAAATCCTATTCCGCTTGCGCATACAAACCAGGTCTCGCTATCGCATTTTCGAACCATCGTCAATCAACAGAGGCGAGTATTAGTGGGCAAAAAGTAGTGCGCGAAAATTGTACTTTGCTCTCGTTTCTCAAAGATAAGATAAATTCACGTGAGAAAGAGCTTGTTTACGATTTTCTACCGTACCGTAGACCGCATTTAGATAAGACCCCCGTCTTATCATTGAGCTGAAAATCTACAGTATAAGCACGCATTCATGAACTACTTTGCAGTATTTGCATACAGTAAAGTTCGAGTCAAGTTTTTTGCTTTTTTAGATAGAAAAATACGTATTTCACGTTGTTTCGGAGGATGAAAAACGAAAACGTGATGGATTCGAAGTGAAAATGTGCTCGGGTGAAATCCGATTCGCCATTGAGTAAGCATAGCAGTCATGTTTTCCATGGCCACGTTGTTTTGAGGGAACTAGTCAATGTTCATATTTCAGATACCGAACGCACTTGGAAGAATATATTCAAGCCATCGCTCTTCAGAAAATGCCTGTCAATGCACAAAAACTGGACAGAGAAAAGATTGGTAAGCATTTGTTCTCGTTTAGTTATCTTCTTGGATTTTCTACTTTCTATGAATGCGCGTGAGAAAGAGAATTTCTGTTTTTACAATTCCAAAGTCCAACCTAGCTTTGCGTCATAAGCTGAAGCAGCAAGAGGGCGATCGAGCTTGTTCAGTGGCAGCTGGCTTTGCTTTTCATCGTTTCAACCAAAAGAACTGCTTGTTGACTTCGTTCTCGAGCTGCCCCTGTTTTTTTCTGATCGCACCTACCCAATCATAGCTCACGCCGACAACAAATGGCGTCAATAGGACTACACTTAT
Organism: Mesodorylaimus sp. YZB2_4; assembly: GCA_030248295.1. NCBI lineage: Eukaryota > Metazoa > Nematoda > Enoplea > Dorylaimida > Dorylaimidae > Mesodorylaimus > Mesodorylaimus sp. YZB2_4. The sequence continues at coordinate 285,942 of JASANH010001507.1, read as the reverse complement.
CTTAGTCTAAGCGAAATTTCATAAACAACAGCGCTGTGTTCCTTTTCCTGGTCGAGTTGAGAACTTTTTTAAATGAACATTTATCTTACCCATCTTTTTTAGCTTCTAGACCAAATTTGGATCACTTTGTTCTTGTTCGAATGCAAGAGAAAGTACCCGATGTGACAATTCCAAACACGGCTGACGAATCGCGCGAAATCCAAGTCGACTTGGACATCAATAGCCAACATATTATGCCTTATAAAATCGCTTATCCACTAATTCAATCCGGTTCCGCCTATTTATTATAAATTCGTACTGTCAGCCAAGAAAAATCGTTTTTTTTTTGAACATACAGTAATGAAAAAATAAAAGCGGAACCATTCAAAATACAAATATTCTTTTCGCGCGCCACGTATCAACCTCAGCACCAAACACGGTTACTCACATAAACATCTAAATAGTACAAAATATTAATTTTTTAAAAAGACACGTACTTTGACTGTCATAATTCAAAAACGTCGTGGAAAGAACGCATTAAAGACGACGACAGTACTATTCACAGATTGAGCACTATGAACCCCCTTTTGGTTAGACGGGATCGCCCGCTACTTCTCACCAGTCACACAAAAAAGGAGACGAGACGAGCACGAACTAATTACAAACAATGCAAACAACCCATTTTCGATCCAGGAACACGTAGTCAAAGTCCGAATGAGCAAATCAGAAAAACATATTTGAGTAAGGGCAGATAAATAGCTTGCTTATTTTACAAATGACACTGGGCTGCCTAGACTATGAAGGCCTCGTACACTAATATACCTTGATCCGTAACATAAAACTATAGAATATTTGTGCAATTCACACACATCCGTCATTCGCTGCGCGCATCAGCGTTCATACTAGCCTAAAAGGCAATTATCGATTAGCTCACCAACAAATCACTACCTCCTCGCTTACCTCAGCCAACACAATTCCAATCGCATCAGGCCCGTAATTACCAATAAGGTCCTTGCGTGGACAAATCACTCCAGCTGGCGAATTCGGTCCAATTGCTGCAATTCAAAGCCAACGCGTCGACCACTGGCTTGCCATAATATCGATTACGCCCATGCTCCTGCTCCTCATCCTTGACACCATTCGTCGGCGACGATGCTTGACTCTGTGAACGTTGTAGACGTAACTCCTCGCTGATTATCTCGTAATTCTTTCCATCATTATTGTCCCAATATTCTTGCGAATTATTCGTCTTGAAGCACACGCAAAATTCTATCCTCTGATGGCCCGAATCATCTTGCGGGATTTCAAAATCGAATTGAAACGTATCGTACGCGTCACCGCATCGATTCGCCAAATATTTGCACGATCGATCAAAATACGATTTCCATTCATTCTCCGTTAAGCGAATAAATACTTCTTTCTCAAACGCCAAATTCTTCACTTTCACCGTGCCAACCAATCGGCACTGGTCTTTTTTAATTAACACATTTTCAACCGATACGAAACCTGTGTCCAATTTCTGTCGAAATGCTGTAAAGAAAACCGAAAACCTAATTCCTGACTCAAACATGGGCCCCCAATTCCACTTACCAATATATTCACTGGCCGGCTGCTTGAAGTTGATCGTCCACGTGGCACTCGGCTTGACTTCCTCCTCCGTCCACTCATCGCCCAACAGAGCTCGTATGACAGACGGGCTGATCTTGGGCGGCACATCGGACGGTTCGGTCATAATACGTACACTAGTCAATTGCAATCCCCGGTCATCGGCGAAGGCCACTTTTTTCCTCGATTTCTTTTTTTCTCTATGCTCAAAATTATTTTTCGTTGATTCTTCGTTGATCGAAATGGGCGACGACGGTCCAGCGCCCCCATTTTCGTACTCTTTCTGTTGCCCGTGCTGCTGATCCTCTTCTAATAACATGTGCAACTCGCGCTTAAAATCGGCCAGCGAATACAAGTCCGAACTGAGGCCCGATTTGAGTTTATGCAAATCCGTCGATTCTGATAAAGATCGATATTTCAAATTCGATGGTTTAGGTACGTGTCGATTGACCATTGGAAACGTGGCCACACGACGACACGCGTACGGCGGTTCCGAATCCGCCAGTATGCCACCCGAATCGTCGAACGGCGAAGGCACAACTTCGAAGGGTACGAACGTGGCCGCCGGTGGGCTAGCACCCAACAACATGGTGAAATCCAACGGCATCGCCCCTTTTCACTAGTTTCCTAAAAACAAACCACTCATTCTTATTCATTTTTCATAAAAATTTCAAAAATATCTCCGCTATAACACGAAATGCTTCCTCCAAATGTCCCTCTAAGCCTAACTAAACCCACCCATCCACAAATTCGTCATTGCCGCAATACCCAATAAGGAAACGTTGTCGTTCTGGCATCATAGAAATTTCCTAATCTCTGAATTTCTATCGAGCCCCACCAAAGAGGCCACCGGTTGTAGGGGACAACCGTTTATCGAGCTTCCAATTTGAAAAACAAACATCGAACGAACAACTCTGGCCATTTTAGTTATTCATCCCCTCCCTATCTGCGTACCAGTTCTCCATCGCACCTACGACGCCCACGGCAACGACTCGCATACACAAACAACAAGCCAGCTTCCATCGCTCTTGCAAACTACGTCATGCAATAATTGTGCCCCTGTGTAGGCAATACACCCGTACAGTGCCCGGCCGAGCATAGCAAACGTGCATTAGCCAATCCCCCACCAAGAAGACTCGCAGTCTTCAAACACTGCAATAGAATAAGCCTTGCTCACTGGCAGTTACTTTCTGCAGGCGCCTCTCTAAATCTAATCTTTTTTAGCCTTGTACCCGCCTCCCATTCCAAAGGCCACTTCCCCTCCGAGCAGATGAACACGCTTAGCAAAGCTGAACGAAGAAACAAGCTGGCAGACTCGACGTCAGTAGACTGAATCCCGGGACAGCTGCCCGACCCGACCGACTGCTTCGAAATTGTCCAAAACCCGCTCGGCTTATACACCGACCAGCCTCGTCGAGGCCATACACTTCTCGTTCATCAAACAACTAGCCGACTGTTCGTGACGATAAAAAATCAATTCTTCCACAATCTCCAACCGAGAACACGAGAAAACGAACCACCTTTTGTTCGTTTCGTCACCCACACACGGTCCGTTCACGTGAAAAACTGCCTCTTTCTCCACATCTTTGCACATAACACGCTCTTTCACCGACTCAAGGAACTAGCTTCACTCCTTTTCCTCGCGAGAATACCACGCCTAACGAATAGCTACAAAATAGGCTAAGCCTTGCAACATCCTCCGACTCCCTCAGCTGTCATAAAATCGATACTTTGGCCACTTCCGGATATCATCTCGTCAGCCAATCAGTAAGGCCTATTATTGCACTTTTTCCAACCAATTCCCCCAAATATTGACTTTTGCAACCGCTGCTCCCAACCAGCCTGACGTAAGCAGAAAACCAGCCTCTAACGATTATTGCCCATCAAAAAACCAACACGCAACCTAAACTAGGTTTATGGCCCATGCCTATCCCAACAATGCCTACTCCCAAACCATAAAGACCATCGCACCTGAGAGTCCCCTCTGGCGCTTTTTGATGGCAAGCCATAAATGCCAAATACCACCCAAGACGAAAATAGAGAAAAGATGAATAAAACAAATGTGCAACAACTTTTCTCACGTTCTCCTTCCAAATATAAAAAGGCACATTACATTTACTGGCCGAGACAAGTCCTCCCAACTCGTTTAGTATACATCCATCATATTGGGACCAGTTCTGGCCCCTGCACGTGCATCGAGGCCAGCACACAGCGTAGACGCTGGTATGAGTGGCCACTTGCCCGCCTGGCTCCAAACAGTGGGTCATCACTTCGAGGCGGTCTCCATCAAAGCCCACCCTCCTCACTGCCAACTATCCCCGCCGACCGACCGACCGAGCCAGAGCCAGTTCGCTGACAAAGCAAACCGACCTAGGATAGACAAAAATAAGACGAGTGTTGTCTCGACCAACTGCTCCTATCTCTTAGGGACGGCTGCAAATGGCGACACAGGTCGATCCGACACGACGGCGCCATGTGCCATCGCCATCAAAATTCCTAATCTCTCTTTTCTTTCCTGTTCTATTCCGTACACAAAACCAGCCAATAATCGAACAAGCACATCGTGAACACCCACCACCAACCTGCAGCAGTACACATCCCCCCTCGTTCTGCACGCCATCAGCGCTCTCAGCCAATCACCGCCCTCGCCGCACATGCGCGTCACGTGCACCAACGCTGGCCATCGTTATCAATCACCCCGACCCGGTCTCGTGGCACAGCGCACAGTAGTCAATGTAGCACCCGGCCGCCTCGCGCTTATCAATCGAACCAACTACAAAATTCCATCACACCCAGACTCCATCCATCACAGCCCCCATCACTTTGCTACTCTGCGCCCAGGCAACGAAAAAAGAACGTTTTCTTACTTTTCGCCCTCCCGCTCATCGATCGTTGCACCGGCCGTACGCTAAGCCTACACGTCAACAGAAAAAAGCCGCAATAAACATCATCAGCATCTGTGCCAAAAGCATTAGAGCCGACGCCCGGCGACCAGCTCTATTATACCCACTGCGCAAAAAAGCATTTATGCCAGACACTATCCCAATAAACACGACTAGGTACTCTTCCCACACAAACTACACACTAATAAATGCGTGTCTCGAAGAAGGCCAAATAGTGCATATTACCCGATAAGAAACACAAATAAGAAAGAAAATACTTGAAGGGAAATTCTTCATACAAATTCGTTGTCTACTTCATCTCAATAATTCAACTAGCCGCTTTCTCCATCTCGATCAACCTCTTCACACCGTCGTACATTTCCTTGACGGCCTCGAACTCGGTCAGACCCATGCGCCGCTTATTGCTCACATCGTAGACACCGCCGGCCGACTCCGAGTGCTCGCCGTGAATACCGCGGATTTGGAGATTCAACTTAGAGCAGATTTCCTGCAACCAGATACAATTCAGCCCGAGAATTACAGGCACATTACTCGACTCACCTTGAAATCTTTCCTGGCGCTCACTTTCGGCAGTTTGATGTGCACCGAGGCACGCACCGTGGTTCCCAGATTGGACGGGCAGAATGTCAGCCAACCCAGACGAGCATCGCGGGCGAACGGTACTTGCTTCTCGATCGACTAAAACGGGAAAGGCATTCTTAGTGACGGAGAATACAGTCCAAATGACACGTTTACCCTCACGCCACGAATCAAACGATCGAGCACAGTCTTCACGTCGCCACCCTGTTGCATACTGATGATCCTCAGGTGATCTTCTTCGTTCATCCAAATCAAGAAAGTCTTGTCTTCGTTGTGGAAAATGCCGCGACCCGACGGCCAGAACTCGCACGCTTTGGCGGCCTAGAGCGCAGTTCGGTAGGAACTCTGGATGATACTTTTAGTCTGAGGACTTACTTGCAAGAAACGATCGCCCTCCTTGAACAGAAAGTGGTCCTTGATCAACTGATTCTGCGTCTCCTTCGTCATTCCCTTCAGCGGATGGTAGGTGCCCTTGAGCTCCGGGTCGGGGATGTTGTTCAAGGCCTCTTTCACTCGGCTTTCGATCAGCAAGTAGTCGTCCTCGCGCATCAGCGGGTTGAAGTTGAATCCCTGCAACCAGGCACTCACCAAAGCTCCGCCGCAATTCCCTTCCCCGCCGAGCTCACCTTGACCGTGCGGCCGCAACGAATGCGAGTCGATTGAACGTACTTGCGCTCGGGATCCAAGTCCTTGAAGTAGTCCAGCTTTCCCTCGCCCAAGTCCGTCGCCGGCTGTTTATCGTTCGGTCCGAATCCCTCGTGATAGTCCTCGATGATTGGGTCGAACAGCTCCTTGAAGACGTGGAACGACTCGGGATCCGCAGCATAAACGCCCACGCCACTGTCCAGGTTGGCCACTCCTGAAAGGAAAGACGCCGGGTGGAAATTGCACAGCGCTATCATCGGCCGCGAATCGGCAACTACAAAAAAATGAACCGGGTCTTACCCGAACGAATAACGTGCCACAGGGTTCCTCCGTTCTTCGTCTTTCGACCCTTGCATTTGTCCAACACGTCCTTGGTGAGGTACTTCTTCAGGAGCGACTTGCAATCGCCAGCCGCCTGCAACTTCTTGAATCCCTCCTCGCACCGCTGGATCGTGTCCTTGTCCGCTTGCAACACGTCATAGTTGATTTTGTAGGCTTCCACGTACTGAAATTCAAAGCCCGTAACAGGAAAAAAACCATTACCGCGCCAACCGCCGCCATAACCGGAATAAAACAGGAGAAATCAACTTACGTTGTCCGAATAACGTTTCAAAGCGTACCCAGCGCCCAGGGCGGCGGTCAAGGCCACGGCCACTTTTTGCACACGCGAAAACGACATTGCGTCTGCTTCGATATTAAATCTTTTTCACGAGGCCGACTAGATCGTCCTAACGTAAGCTGAAAAAGAAGCACCTCCTGCGTACAAACACAACAGCATCCACGTCCAATATACAGCGGTCTCTCCTGACCGAGGCAAAGCAACAGGCCGACACTCGCGTGCACACGAAGACATCTTTACTGGAACGAAGAGCGTAAACAGGGACACATCGATCTACAGTCACCCAGGCAACCGCTTCACCAAGCCGGCGCCGTGTTGGCCAAACGCCGCATCCGCCGCGTGTTTCGATCCTGGTCGCGAATCTTCTTTTCCATTTCCGCGTCCGTCAGCGTCTCCAAGAACGGGCCCCACTGTTCGGCTTCCGCGGGATTTCGATACGGGCACTCGACCACGGGCAGCGGAGACTCGCTGAAGAAAGGGGAAGGAAGGTCGAGAAAGGACAGTCGCCGAGGGGGACTGGTGCTCACCTGAACGCGTAGGTCCGCTGATGCCAGGAAAGCTGGCCCCGAATACTGTACGCAATCGCCGGCACAAATTCGCCTCCGAGCCCGAGATCAGAACACAACTTGACGGCAAATTGTTCGGGACTGTTCTCGTCCGACATGTCCCACTCGAACTGGTCCACAACCGACAGATTGCCGACGTGAATGTTTAGCTGAAACGATCGTTCTGGAAAAATGGAAGCGCAAAGTCGGGCTCGCTTACTTTCAGAATAGCCCTCTGGTCAGGCTGGTCGACCAATATGCAGTCGCATGAAAACGCTTCCAACTGTTGCCGAATGCTTTGCGCTATAGCCGGGACGAACGCAGTCGACGGCAGATCGAGATCGTCGCACAGAACTTCCGCGAATGTCTCGGGAGTCAGTAAAGCTTCTGGAAAGAAGACGGGGCTGAGGGACGAAGAGAAGAGAAGCCGAGACGAGCTTACCGTTCTTGTTCCAAGTGAAGCAGTCTCTGAGTTTAAAGCCGTCAATTTCCATGTCCAGCCGAATGGGCACCAGAATTTCGGGCTGATTGGCGTTCTCGTAGAGTGCCGACGGGTCCGTGTCGTCCAGACTGCAAGTAACTGTCAGTGCTACCTATGCCCTACATCGGAGGCACGGACTCGCTTACCAGACCGGAAACGTGCGAAGCTTCTTGTGCCCGACGCGGCTATGGGCGACGGGCGTCGAGCACGGGACGGCGTCCAGGTGGTGCGATCCACTCGACAGTTGCGTGTTCCAAGCGCTGGCTTTCTTCGCTTTCGCCTCCCTGAAATGCATCCAAGTTTCAGATGCGATAACTCCGAAAGGCTGATTACCTGGCCGCAGCCGACATAGCTGATTCGGTGGTCGATACGCCCAGAGCAACTGCGCGGTACTTTTCGTCGTTACCATCCAGGACTTCGTCAATCTCCGTCGCCCGCATGAGCATGATGTTTGTCGAAAGGGCGCTTTGGTTGAATCCTGAAAAGATCATGATTCTAATGATAGGTTTGCGTTGTTCTTAGAATAGCATTTGAATACTTGCTTCGAGACAAACAAGGGGACATTCAGAAAAGACACAGGAAAGCCTTTCCCTACTTGAGATTGAAGAGCGTAGCATCGAGATCTGAACTAAACATGCAAAAATTATTCTCGACTCTTTTAGGGAAACTGTGCAAATGTCTTTTAAAAAAGCGCACCAAAACCCTTTCGTGGTTTTCCCTTTTTTCTATGGGGATTCCACAGGAGCTTCGACAGGAAGGATTTTCTTCCTGATAAATAAAAAATGACTTACCGACTTCAACCAGTCGCTTCTTTTCTTCTTGCGTGGCCGACCTTCTCCATAACTGCGGATATTTCTTGTACAAAGCACCGCGAAACAGTTTGAGATAATTTCCAACCTAAAACGCAAGAAATCGTCGATTCCAGATATCAGCGTACAAAAAATCCGTCTCACTTCGGACCCGATGTAGTACCGCTCCCCGTTTTCTTCGAGCGCAAACGCCTTGGGTCTTTCGCCGTATGTTTGTTTCGCCGTATTTGATGACATGTTGATTTACTTGTATTTGCTAGAAACAGAAAACATTGCTTTGTTAAACGGTAAACACAGAATTCACAAAGACGCAGCGTCACGCCGTCGTCACGGGTACTTTATACAGCGCAGCTGCCCAGCTGTAGTGCACAGCAGTGTAAAGGACACCAATATGCACATCATTGTGGCCGAACCTAGGTTCTACTGCACACGCAAAACAAATCCGCATTTCCATACCTTTCTTGATATATTTTGCACCCGCAATTATATTTTTGGTTTCGAAGATTTATCCAAAAAATTCGCAGCAATCGCAGCAAATTCCCTTGACTTCGGAAAAATTCGATAAAACAAAGTGGCTACTGTATTAGTGCGGACCTGCTTATGACAAATTTTGAAACTTACGACTGACGGCGGGAAATTTAAAATATTTCCTCTCATTAAGATTTCCTGTATGGCCTTGCACAAGAATATAATAACTACAGTATCGGATAGACAGGGTGGACGAACGTAATTCTGCATAGATAAGGTGCCAGGTTCTACGTCATTTTCGCATATGAAATCATCAATTCATTGATTCCTATTTTGCAATGCCAAAACTGACATTCCATTGCCCAGTGCAAAGATGTTCCCACTTCTGACGGAAGTACCCGAATCCCAACGATAGGCTACCTACCTGGAGTACATCTGGTCATCCAAATCACCTTTCAAATCCGCTTGCACATTGCAATCTTTGCTCGACCCACTCCACCGTCTCTCCCTGGGTGTAAGCAAGGATCAACCATAACTGGGCCCTATGCAACGAGACACTGTCGCAGGGTTTACGTACGTCAGTTGACAAAAAATGTGCATCCTTTTGCGCAAGAGATCACCTGCCATGACAAGAAGGCATTAGTGAGAACTGGCGAGGCAGGGCGTGCTTGGAATTGTCTAGGCAAAGGTGACACAGGACAACTCGTTCACGCCAGTATCTCAAATTCGCACGCTGGAACAGCTGCAGACTCTTCACGACTATTCTCCTTCAAACCAGACACAGAGTTTATGAAGATGGAGTCAGTTTCTGCCTACAACAACCATTACGAATATTAGCACCTGAACAGCTGCACTACAAGCCTGGCTACTTCCAAAGAAGCAAAGCCCAAGCCTCATAGATCATACCCTATAATATGCCGTCCTCCGCTCATACCCGGCATGTAAAAATACCGCTCACAACATATCCTCTGTACACCAAGCCCATTCACTCACCCTCATCACTTTGATGACGGTCAGTTTGACTTTGACCCATTCACCCTCATCATTTTGATAACTTCTGCAATGCTTTCAAATGGTCTGGCGAGCCCCAGCTTTGTGCGAATATATCCCTCTCACGATTCATAGCTTCCGTATAAGGGCACTGATCGGCATGGATAACGATCCGTTTGAATGCTTTCACCGCGTCTGCTGAACAGTCCAAAATGGGGTCTACAAATGCTTGAACCTTCTTTTTCATCTCTTCCTCATCCTTCGCTTCAAACATATCATCGGCCACGCCAAATTCTAACGCAGCTTGTGCATCTAGCGTTTGACCAGTGGTCAATAATCTCAATGCTTTCCTCGGTCCGATCTGCCTGGTCAAATGGGTACCGCCTCCCCATCCCGTATTCACGCCCAGTCGAGCTTGCACAAATCCTATCTTGGCATTCGAGTCGAAAAGACGGAAATCGCACGCGCTGGCCAACTCGGCACCACCGCCCAATGCGTGCCCCTCGACCACTGCGAAACTAATCAATGGCAGTCGATGCAGACGACCAGTCACGCCTTGCATGAATATACACATCTTCGAGCCCGATAATGGATCCGCAATTTGACGCATGAAGCTCAAATCACCTCCGGAACAAAACTGACGACCAGCACCTCGAAGAAGCAGCACTCGACCGTCCGCCCACAATTCCAAATCACGAATCACATCCGACAGTTGTACCATCATGTTACCTAAACAATAGTTCCTATAACACTGTTTCACCCAATGCACACCCACTGGACACGTCACTCCAGACAGAAGTGCTTGTCAAGTCGCTGCTCGGATTCTGACCTAACCCCAGAGACCTTCCCTTCGACAGATCCGGCTAACAAACTGGGGCTTAGGGTTTTCGTGATGACTTGCACTAATTATTTTATATGCATGTCGGCACTCCATGCGCTTGCTTAATTCCTGTTATTAGGTTTCTTATTCTTACACCTACTAAGTGCCTATGCATGTAATTAGATACCAGTAATAGACAGATGAATACACAGCAACCAAGAACCCAGGTACAGCAGCAATATCTGCTGCAGTAAAGTATTTTTGACCTCAGACTGACAGGTTGAAGTGAGGAACGCGCAGTGTCACATTTCCAACGTGTTCACTCAAGGCTAGAAGAGCTCGTCTCCTGAGCCCACCAACTGATCACATCTTTTCCTTGGTTTTTCTATTTCTTCATGCAAAACCAATTGTGCGTTCGTATGTCAAGGCAAGACTAGAGGACGCCGGGCCACCAGATGGCTGTCTTGGCGGCTGCATACCCTCCTTGTCTTGACATACCAGTGAGTCCACCGAATCTAGTGTCCGTTAGTGAGGCGCTCGTCTAGGCTCCATGTCGGCAATATGGTGCTGCACCTTCCTCACTTGGACCCCCATCCTGATAAAACTTCCACTGTGCAACCACGCCGAGCAGGTGTAGGAGAGTTTGCCACCCGAAGTCGGCGGGACAAAAACTCCAGCCGGAGCAGGCAAATCTTGCGACTATACCTACGGCTTAAACATCAACCCGAGAGGTTTACGTCTCGCAGCCAGGGGAGAGTATCGATCACTCTCTTCCACTAGGCAGAGGGTTACAACTGCCGCCCTTCAACGAGCGTCCCACAAGCACTAGATTTAGGCCAGCAATCCCACCTCCTACAGGTTCTTCTGCCGACCACCAACCTGTCTCGCCACTCACCTGACAGAGCATTCCTCCTTTCCGGGTAATCCAAAATGACCGATACCACTCCCGTGTCCAAACACTTCTCCACGTGCACCTTACCACCCTGGAATCCTTGCAGCCACTCTCGCACATGCAACTCCGAATACAACGCCTGCTCCTTGGGAATATTACTCGACTGCTGTTGGATATTGATGTACGCGTCCCTCACAAACGACGACGACCGACGGCCCTGCGACACCACCGACCACAATGATCGAACTAATCCACACCGCCTTGCAGAGTTCATCATCGACCAAAAAGCTGAAAACAATGCCTTCAACGGGTCACAGTAACAGCGACCACACGACAAAAGACACAGACCGATCAGCGGTCACGACCACCAAGAGCCAAATCCTCCATAAACCATCTTTATTCACATACCACTGCAAAAATAAAAACCACCCTGAAAATAAGATAAAGCCTGCCATTCTTAATTCAGATATTTCCGACAAGTACTACTCTTGCACAAACACGGCAATTTGTCCTTCTCTTTCGGCATCTTGTAATCGTAACATAGTTCCTCTCCTTTTCCAATTCTAAACCAAAACTTCTTCATTGCATGAAAATTACTCACTAAAAATTACGCTTACTTCTTTGATGCTATCAGAATGATATGCTTCTTCGAATCTTCGCACGTGATCACCTTGGCGGTACAGTTTGGCTGAAACGAGCAAAAGTACATTAACATGAGATCATGGCGGTGGCGAATTTCCAGTTCTGTGCATACGCATGCATGCTTCATCAAAGCGATGTCTTCATCATGGTGTTCTCTGTGCGACAGAGAACCCACGCTGTCATCGGTAGGTAACACCAGCCCAGCGTTCTCTTTCTGTTACACAGAATGAGAACGGTGGTGCGGCCAAAACCTGAACAGGCGACTTGGCACTACACTGACAAGTGCGAGAGAGGAGCATAAGAGCACGGCTTGATGTTTCACCAGTCTTTCGGTTCGTGAAAGCGCTTTTAGGCGAATCTAACGATCAGAGACACTGGTTTTAATCAAACCTGTTCCCCTTTCCCGCGGGCTAGGGGCCCCTGCTATACCTCGTCTCGCCATCACCTGGGGTTTGTACGTATCGCTACACCGTGATGTTGGAGGAAACCATATCCAGATTTACCACAGACCCCCAGGGGTACAGTAGTGAGTCACCCACCGCCAGAGAGAGCAGAGCAGCGTTCTCCCACAGCTAGGATTCGAATCCAGCATGACTGGAAAACATTGGCATACCCTTTTTCACCACTCCACCACCACACACGCTCCCCAGACAAGCCGCCTTATTCCCAAGAGCCCATCACAAGGCTCTAAATCCTGCCCTACCTCGCAAGAATGGTTTACAAATCGAGCCATCCCGCCTTTCATCGTCCCATCGACAGTGTGCCGGAGATCCATTTGAAACATGTAACTTCCAAGTTGCTAAGAGAAAAATCATGTTTCCTTCAGAGCTATTAATTATTCCAAACAGTCTTACTCTGCTTCGATAAAACTGTTCTCTCTTCTCGACCAGACAATTTCGAATAATTTCTCCCTTGTATTCAGCAATGAACTGGCCAGTCAAGATATCTTCATTGGCAAAAACACCCACTCCGTGGATCTTTGATCTGAAATATAAACAATGTTGTCACAATACCATCGCGCGTGTGGGTTCTGGAGGGAGTGGCTGGCGGAGCCTTGGCACCACGCCTATTTCTTCCAACCTGCCAGCTCTGCAGGATCGATTCCCGGACAAGCCTCCCTGCCCACCCAACTTGTACCTATCCCTCTCACCAGCGCCTGACAAGGGCGTAAGTTTAAGTCTGGCAGTGTGGTACTGCAGGAAGGTCCTGGAAAGGATGAAAATCCACTTTCCAGCACCTGCTCACTTTGGGCTTGTAGGATAATGTAGGTACAGGTTGGGTGGGCTTGTCTAGCAATCTATCCTGGGCTGGGCACGGAGCTTGCAGCTCACGATCAGTGCGTCACCAGTCAGGGTGATGTTTCAGCCATGAAGTAGGTCGGAAGACTTGGTGTGGTGCAAAAGCTCCGCCGGTCACTCCCTCCAGTAATACGGACCCGAGACACATTACAGGCATTTTTTTGTGGCTGTGGTTTCATGACGACTCCCCCCCACCAGTTTTGGATGCTGCTGCTCACAATCATACTAGTCAATTCAACTTAGCGCAATGCCTCCCACGATCGAAGCCATCCTTACTTTCCTAATCGAATCGATACTGCATTTTGACGAAACCATTCGTATTGATTGGATAAGGACCCCGCCTTGACTGCCGCCGCTCGTTTTCTTCCTTGCCCCATATCCTCATTATTCCGACCACATCCTCGCTTGATCCAAGCTTCTTGCCGACTCGGATGGGAAAGAAATGAAAACCAATTGCGTGACTTTCGAATTCCGTTATATCGAATATGACGAGCGCATTCGGGCTGGCATGGAATTGCGAAAGATGTCGCCGAGGATCTTGATTTTGAAGAAGACGGCCGTGGCACCATGCAATTATTGTTCGACATGTTTGACGATCGGCCGTTTTTCTTTTCTCCATCGACCACGTCGGGTTTCGTTTGATTAATAGAAATGTTAGCAGTGAATTGAGAAGAAACATTGCCAAACGGATTGAACATCATTTTAGGAGGTATAATAATTGGCGGCGTATAGTATTTTGAAAAGGAAATGTCATTTTGAAATCTACTTATTTTCAATGAATGAAAACTTCGAACTTTTGAGAATGCCGAATCCTTTCTAATAGAAATTGCATTAGGCTTAATTGATCGATAATTAGCCAAACGCTGTAAAATCTCAACGCGCGATTTTTGAGGAGATTGTCTTCTTCGTTTTGCCTTCGGTGGTTCCCAATCCGTTTGAGTCGATCGAGTGACCATTCGACATTTGCTATCCGATTGTGCCGAATCGGCTCCGTACGGTGGGAAATATGGCTTCGGTTCGCGTATCGTCGGTTTCAAATCGACTTCGGGAGCCATTATAAGCGAGTATTGACGTTTTGCTAATCCAGGCGCCCGATCGGTTATAAAATTTGCTTCGTGCGTACACGATATACTTCGGCCGATACCAACTGATGCGCTAGTCGAAATAGAAGCCGTCGAAGAGCTTGGCTCTTCCGATTCGCCAATTTCGCGCTCGTTACATTTTTCGAGTATTTTTTTCTCAGAATCCTCGGAAAATCTATTTTCTTCCAAGTATATCGAATTCTCAATACGATCGATATTTTCTCTCCTCGATACGCCACTAGCGACTGGTAAAACGGCTCGAATCTGTAAATCATCGTGGGAACGAGGTGAGGAAATCGAATTCGCAATGGGAATGTTGGAATTGTTTGTCGACTCGACGCATTTGTTCTCGACCTCGACCACAGTTTCACGAAAACCAAAAGTTCTTTCACCTTCGGGAATCATACTGCCTGTTCTTACCATTAAAATCCGTTTCCACCCATAAACATGTCCAGGACTTTGGAGTTTGACCTCGGTTTTTCATTTCATTTCTTCTTTTCCGAGGCGAGGCGAGGCGGCTTCTTTGGAGTGAGTTCAATTGGTAAAATTGAGTTTCAGAATCAGATACATAGTTTGATATTACTGGGCATAGAGGCCGACGCAATACTGAACCTCCGCAGCGAGTGTAGACACATCTTTATACTTACGATTAGACGCATCGCATTACCTTACACTGCGCACTCATGCACCGCACTTTACACTGCGCTATACACTGCGCTCGCTCACTGGCCTTCGCTCTGGTCAGTCATTGTGCGAGCTTTGACCTCGCGCGGTCGGTTCGAGTCAAGATCAAAATGAACTTGGTGCAGGACACATCGGAGGACTTGGTGCCAGCTGGATTCGTAATCTTGAATAAGTTCATCGTGGTGAGTGCATTGAATACTTCACTGTATTGTACTCTAGTTGGAAAGTGTTGAGTGAAATTTTTAAGCAATGCTATTCTTCTGAGCAGTGCATCTTGCCTATTTGCTGACCAACCCGTCCCGCCTGATCTTGCCGTTTGAACAGGTGTGTTTGCAAGCAGCCTCACCCTGTGCTCCGACATGGAGAACCTATAGTAGACTGGCTGATCTCAGACAGTGGGTGCTTGACTTCTGTCCCTTCAACTTGGAATATGACGACTGAATGGGATGACTAGGCACTGCTTCCAAGCTGACAGCCGCCCCGACGGTGCATCCTTTTCAGAAACGAAAGATAAAAGCAGGAGGGTTCGGCCAAGTTTACGAAGCGTCCGTGCGAGGTCGTCCAAATATCGAAGTTGCATTGAAGGTCGAAGATCGCACTGCCAAGCCAGCAGTGCTCGGGCACGAAGTGGAAATACTACAAAAAATGAAAGGTACTGCATGAGTGGCACAGGGACAGCTTAAACTAAGTTCTCCTAGTAGGCTACAAGCACGTGGCGAGGATGTTCGCTGCTGGCAAGATTGACAACCGTTTGAATTTCGTGGCCATGGAACTGCTGGGAAAGAATTTGTCGGAGCTGCGAAGGGAATGCCCGCAAAGGCACTATGCGAGGTTTTCGGTGGACACGGCTGCACGATTATGTTCCGAGTGGTTGGACGCCATTAGAGACCTGCATCGAGTCGGTTACGTACATCGCGATGTGAAGGCGGTAAGTGCAGTCCGTATTCCCTCGAGTGACTCAAGATTCTCAAATGACGGGAAAGCATTTAGTTGATGTGGGATTTTTTCGATTCTGCTGGCCCCATTGAAAGTCAAAGTCGGGTGACCACGTGCTCAGGACACTTTTGTCCCGTGCTACAGGCTCAATGCCCGTGCCAAACAGTGTGATCCACCCTCAGTGTGGCCGGCGTATCTACACCGGTCTCTGAAGGGACGATCACTTCTTAAGTAACGGACAAAAGCAGCGGGGGTCTATCTGAGGGTACTGATTTGACGCCCCACAGGAGGTCAATGGCTAATCATCTTTTAGTCCAACTTCGCCATTGGTCGTACTCCAAGAACGAAACATATCGTCTATCTAATTGACTACGGTCTGGCGAGGCTGCACATTCTTTGCGGCAGAGTGGTCCCCGCGCGAATTAAAGTGGCTTTCAGAGGAACAATTCGATACGCCTCCATAGTGGCTCATCTGGGACAAGATCTAGGACGCAAAGACGATTTGATATCTCTCTGGTACACAATGGCTGAAGCATTCCACGGTCAACTTCCATGGCGATTACTGCGCGAGAAGCACGCCGTCTTGGCAATGAAACAAGCCAGCCATGTCACGGATGTGTGCAAGGGGGCACCACCAGAACTGGTCGAAATGGGCCTGTATCTACAAAATTTGACGTAAGTCCTCGCAATACCTCCTTCAAAGTAATACAAGACTGCCATTTCAGATACTCCGACGAGCCAGACTATTCAAGTTTAGAAGAAATGTTCAAAAATTTAAACCAGCGTTTGGGCACCAGGCCAACTGATCCATACGATTGGGAGTGCGGATGGATCGGTTTCAAGTGAATGCCAAGTCCTGATCTGAGTGACCTCATTGCCTTGCAGTCATTGCGAGTCGAAAGGACAATGTTCTAAGCTCGATGTTTCCCTACACTCTATCCCCAGCTCACGTTTCTTACCATCCATTTTCTTCTGCAGCTTGTAAATTGAGCCGCATCCATATCCTTGCACGCAATGATGCAGCAGTTAGCTTGGCATGGTTATAACTGATCAGCCTTGGGATCACTCTTCAAAGCTATGGGGGGGTTGCGGGCGGCTCTCGATAGAGTCCCTTATGGGATTGACGAACCCTGACATCGAATCACGCTGACCACTGCAAACTGACTTAAAAATCCTGGGCAGACCCAATAAGGCCCTTAGAACACAGCCGCTGCCAACCAGAAACTCAAATTTTACATTTTCAGCTCAGAAATCCTTTGGTAAAATAAAAAATAACATTTCTCACATAAGCCATAAAACTCGAATCGAATCGACAAAATTATTATAGAGCAGGTGGTCTAAAATTAAAGCGATGTCTAAAGACCTAAAGGTTCATTCCACACGAGCGCAGGACCATGACCAGCAATGTCTCGGCATACTGTACATCACTCCAATCCATGTCCATCCGCATGATTAGCAGACTACCAAACTAGGCTCGATATCGAGCAACACAACATCCACAGTCTTACACATTCGTATCGGGCAACACCCCTCCGAAGCGCGGCTCCACCGCAGACGACTGCAACACATTCGCCACTTGACAATCCTGCGTCATTACAGGCCCGATAATTGATCGATTTCGAATCATAGCCAATGCCTCGCCATAACTCGGCGGTGGACTATCCTCTTTGTCGAACGAGCACGACTCGACCAATCGGTTATTAGGAGCGGAATCGGGACCCGGAACGACGTTGTTATTTCCTTCAGGTTTCTGAATTGAACTCAACGACTCCTCCAGGACTCCACTGCCGATCGTGTTGGTTGTGACGATAAAATTAGACACTGGCGTGCCCACACTTCGATCACCAACTGTGTTTGTCGTCGCTTGATCTGTGCTTGCATTCGCGCTCGCCACAATAAACTGCGACACAGCTTCATCGTAAGTAGGCAGATCGGACAGCCTGCAACATGGGTCATGCAGACTTGAATCGATGAGACTCATCAAATATCAAACCTCATCGATCCTCGACTATTCGCACAAACCGCTTCATCCTCTTGAGTGATAATGATACACGCGTACACGTGAGGAGCGGGCGGCATCATCATTGCTTCGCCAGTTTGCGTCTGAGCCGTTGCCTGAAACCCAACCAATACGTCGACCCTCCTCTCAGTTAGTAAAATCAAGCCACTTACCCGCAAACGCATCGTTCGAGCTTCCAATTGTCGATAATAAGCGTGCATTAGGAAGCGACACAGTAACAGGGGTCCGAATACTACGAATGCCAAACCGGATAAAACGACCAGCAGGGAATAGAACCACGAACCGACACCATACCCACCGTGATACGCGAATATGACCAGCAGCAGGGCTAAAAGCAGTCATTGTTGCAGTTGTCTCACAGCTTGTCCAGACTGCTATAACCGACGGGCAGCTGGTTAAAGGAATGTTACACATCCCCAAACCATGATTCATTTCCAGCGGGCGTGAACACTGGTATCTGGGAACTGTTTCTGCAAGGGACTTTGAAGTCCCTTCCTGTCGCCCAGGGTGACGATGGAGGAAATGCTCCTTACTGGACACGTCACACGAAACCTTAGGCCCAGTCGAGTATATTATGCCTTCTGACTTCTAAGTGACAATCCCTCGGGGACCCACTTCAAACCGGTCACAGGCCCCACCGAATTCGGACCTTACACTCGCTGACAACCCATAAGCTATACTTGTAGCTCGACCAAGCCCACCACGTTATCATACTCTTGTAGCAGCCCGTTTTCGCGCTGAAGCTGGGGTCTCATGCGTACCTCAAACTCACACCCCCTTTGAAGCAAGTCCCGACCACACCAACCTCTGCTGGGGCCCCCCGCCCTTACCCAACACCAACCACTTACTTATCACTCCCAGTCCAACAGCAATCGACACCATATGGTGCTTATTCAAACGACATACATGGAAGGCCCTGACAGATCGTACATGCCGTCCATGATACGCCCCCATCCGACCACCCAATCGATGACTCGTTGCCGTTGTCGGAACTGAAATCACCACCCATCACACCCCTCCCATTAACAATACCAAATCCACTTACCCCTCCAAAACAGCATCTCGGACAATCGTTTGTTCGTTGCTAAAATCACAAGCCCATCAACCATATTCACCTGCCACGGACACCAGGTATCACTGGATTCAACCAGTGCCTTCAACCAACAAACTCAAACCACAAGAAAACTTTACTAGCATTCTCGCATCCCCAAAAAAGCACCTCATCGCTGAGATTACTTTGTCCTATGCCTCCTCAAAAAAGAAAAAATACAACCCGACAAAAAATTTGACTCAAAAATGGAATTCTTTTCACGACATTTAAAGCACTTCGTTCAAGGCCTCATGGAAACTTAACACCCATCGCCGTCATCGACTCCTTCAAATCCTCCACTAACTTTTTTAAAGTCAAACGGTACCCACGATTCACTGGCAACAATGGAAATCCCAATTCTTTTATGTCGCAATCCGGATTTTGATATTTTTCTAGCAGATTCACAAGTCTGAAAAGAAATTGTTCATCTCCTCTAATATGACTCCACATACTGTAGTAAAGTGCATCAATTTTACCTTTGCCCATTCTGCATAATATGTGTCTTCAAATCGTCTTCGAATGGTTTTGGTGGATCTTTTAGGGCGTTTTTCAAGCTCTTAAAAACCCGAAAATTCAAATTTAAAATCAAGCTAATTAAACTAAAAAACGCGGATAGGAATGGTTTGAGATATGCATGACTTCTACGCAAGAATCTTCGGTTTTGCAGTGCGACACCGCCCTGAACAAGAAATCGAAAAGTCCCTGGCCGTTCCTTCCAACCCCAGCAGTAGAAAGCAAGCCAGCCCGTTCCAATTACATATAGCATCGGTTTTTTGAACCCTTAACCTACAAATCCCAAAATTAAAGTTCGTTTCTACAGAGTTAGTTCTGTAGAGGCTGAGAAAAAAGGACTCACGGCCTCTACTGTAAGCCCATGAGGTCTCACCTGGTCTCAACCAAGTCATCTAAAGGAGATACCTGTGCTAATTTTAAGCTAACTGAGAATAATCAATATTCACAAGCCACAAATATTTAGTTCCACAATCGAGGCATTTAATACAGCATTGACTGTGATCCCTACCCATAGCGAACCAAATTTCTTTGATTCTCACAGCCCAAAGATCAATCAATACTTTGTCTGACCCCACCAAATCTTTTGTCTAGCTCCAGCTCCTTGCTATCTGCACTAAAAAATGGCAACCAGCCCAGCGTAGTGTGATTTGTCAGAGCAGCGACAGAATAAGCATGCACTGCAAATCGACTGAAACTGTTACGCGTGCAGCCAGCAGCCCTGGCGGTTAGGAGTAATCGATACGCTCCCCTGGCTGGGACGTCAACCTCTTCGGTTGATGTGTCTAGGTCAGGTGTAGTCGCGAGACTTGCCTACCACCAGTCGGAGTTTTTTGCTCAGAAACTTCGGTCTCGCCGCCTGGGTGCGCTGGTTACACGCGAGACTGGCTGGCTATAAGCCACTAGAAATAATCATGCTTTGGTTTAACCACTTAGTTCCAAGTATGGGCGTAGGGGGTGAACCCCCCTGTTGGGCCGGCCAGGACATCGAACTCTTCCTCTCGAAGCCCCCCCCCCCCCCCCACCTCAGGTCCAGCCCTGGCACAGGCCAATTATCCAGCCAGCCTAGAGTACTGCACAGTATGTTAACAGTCATACAACTCACTCACTCGACTCGACCCAGACCTGACCTGTCTCACACGCGATCTGATCTGATCTCTACCCTCCCCCCCCTCTACCACACCCGACCTTGCCCATACTTGCTCACAATCAGTTCTCCACACAGGCACAGACAGTCGCTTGTCGTCGGTTTCACGAGTCATGTCCTAAACCTTAGGACATCCCCCGATCCAACATCGACTGATCCGACCTTAAGCCTGGATCCCGATCCCTATCCGATCCAGACCCCAGATCGAATCGGATCGGTCGATATTGGCATTGACTGCCCTAAATTTTGGACACGTCCTACCCTCAGATGACGCTGAAAGTGGTCGTGGAAGCACTAAATCCTGCCTGACAGACCACCCAAGCTTACCTCCTTTCCATTCCTCTAACCTCACCTAAGGTTTCCAGTCCCAAATCCATCATTCATATATTACCTCCAACGTTTTTAACAAGGCGTACTGATTGTATTCCCGCGATTTTTCTGCATTCTCCGGTATTCCTTTATCATTCTCGTATCCAGCTTCATTGAAATACGGTTCAGGTACAAGGATTAAACCTATACACAAGAAAATGCCTCAAATCTTAAACATCCCCCCCCGCCCACTTACCTTGGATTGACACACAAAGTTGCAACAAAGTCGATTGCGGCGTCCATTTCTCCGACTCCTAAATCATATCAAAATCAAACGACCGAGATGTGCAAATAGACCAGCGTACCTCTTTCCCTTCCCACGTTCCAAGCAAACTCAGACAAACCGTACCATCCTCGTACAAATTCGGATTCAAACGGTCGCTCGCCAATGACCTAAAAAAGGAAAAAATTACACATTTTCCACTCTTTCCATACGCCCACTCGACTCACTTGTAGTGCACTTCAGGCGCTATCATCGGGTAGTCCTTCAACCAAATATCAAAAAAGAATACCCCGTCGGCGTACGGCGTTCCCTGCGGTCCAATTATCATGCACGAAAGCAAATCCACTCTAAAACAATGCAAAAAATAAATTTATTCCTCACACCACTCTCCTACTCACCTATCCTCATACACTTTCACGAAAATGCCTTCGGGCAACGACGATTTCAATAATTTCATTTCCCGATTAATAGCTAGCAAAAATGATTTTCCAGCCGCCATATAATCGAATTTCTTGATATAATTATGGGACATTGGAACCTTGTCCAATTGTTCGATTCCACCACGCCTCATTTCCTCGGACATCACTACCATTTCATCCATACACTCGTCTTCCATCTCATCAGTTTTTCTTTTTTTCCACATCGAATCCGGCATGTTTTCTTCTCCATTACTCGTCTCCTCGCCCATCATCACAGGCGCAGGCGTAGGTCTCTTCGCGCAACTTCCACCCGTTATCGAAGGCGGAAATATTTTGGAGAGTTTTGTCAAAAGACAAGACAAAACACTCAACATACTTAAACACATGCCATCGGCGATTCGATTGCAGCTGATCACCATGTCCTCATCGCAAAAATCAAACTTCCTTTTCCCCAATCCAATCTCATCAACCATACTCGTCGCGTCCACCACAATTTCTTCCGCCGATTTCGCCAACAAATTATGACTCTCCGATACCAATCTCATTTCATCCGACGGCCATTTTTTTCTCAATTCCTCAATTTCCATTACGGATCGACGTCCTTGATAAAAGCATGGCCAATCCATTTTATTGATTTTCGATAATCGTTCCATAAACAACAAACTCGTTCGTTCGCGAGCAAATTTTGAAATCTTTCTTTCCAAAATATCCCATTCATTCGGATTCTTCAAATTGGACGATCTCACGGCATCATTCTCGTCCATCTGACCTACGTCATCGTGGTCAGCCTGCTTGAGAATTTTGAATCCTTTATCTAACCGACCCAACATGTCTTTGACGAAACCCATCGAAAAATGTTTCCATTTCGACATATTTTCCTCTTCAGTTTCTTCCAATTCATTACATTCGTTTTCGATCGACTTCTCTCCGCCATCATTTTCAATCCCACGTTCCAATCGCATCATACTTTTAAACCATTCCAAACACCAAAAACCGCAAAGCCAAACGAATGGTAAACTTTGCCAAACTCGTCCTAAAAATTTCAATGTTTAAAATTTAATCAAAATCAAAATTTAAATTTTACTTACCTCTAAATAAAACTGGTTCCTTCGTTCCAGCTGGTTCATTTTCCCACAATTTCCCACAAACATCTCGTATTTCGGGAATCGCACTGAAATCATAACAAATAATATTGCAATACACAGCGAATTCAATCAACGGCGATCGATCAGCGCATTGATTCGTGTTACTCACGGCCACCACGGTGGCTGCCAAATCGGCCACTAATTTTTTCACACTCATCACCAAATGACCAAGTTGTTGTCGAACTCTTTCGGTTGACACAATTCCATAATTAAAATGTGCCAATAAATGGAAATAATCTCCCTCTTCTTCTTCTTCGAACGAATCATTCACGTCGCACGCAGGCGAGCATATCATATCCACATTCCACGGCATCAAATTTTCTTCCTCTCCTCCCTCCCATCTTACCGTCCACGAGCCATTAATATTCGTTCGCAAAATGTAGCCAATATTATTTTTAGCATTCTCAGCCGAAGCTCGACTTCGAACCAAATGACCGAACCGACCATGAAATCCTTCATACCGTTCCAAACTGTACATCCCAACATCGTCTTCTTTCACCAACACTGCTTCTTCGTCGCACAGTTTTCTCTCGTACCAAGCCACTCTTGCATAACTCTCGCTATTCTCCGCTTTCTTGATTATTCCTAATCGTTTCCATGATTTCCCACTATTTTCTTCCTCATATACGTACATACCCGGCACGAATCCATGCCCATTGTGCACGTGATTCAATTGTTCCATACCGATCCCCATTTCCTCTTCGCCATCCTCCCACATTACGTCCAAGCTCGATTCTGATTTCAACGTCATCACCACGATCGATGTTCCTGGCGCAGGAGTAGATGTCATATCCGAGATCAAAGTCGACTGACCTTTCTTTATCATCGACTGCTTCCACGATTCAATAGGCACAAAAGTATCGCCTTCTTTGACTGTGTATCTGTATTGCTGACCAGGCTTTGCGAAATTAAAATTATCCGGCATCGAAATCGAGAACAATTTCGACCTAAATCACAACCGTGACAGTAGATTCCAACATCAATGCTTCCTTAGCCATTACCACCTACGGTCTAAAATACAGCCGTAGCACATAGCGTTCGTTCGGGATCATTATTTTCGGGATCGGGACTCGCTCAATCCCGACCGGGATCGGGATTTTGTGAAGAGAGCGCTTTTCATTGGCTATAGATGACCTACAACCCACCCTGAGTAGCCAGCAAATTAAAAGCCACAGATTCCCTTTCCTTGGATAATTTTTAGTGCAGTATTTATCATAGCATTCAAAATCAGGCAAGCGAAGAATCACTTACAAATTAGCAAACAAATCCCCTCCTTCCCCTCTATCAATTCGATCATCCGCCAAGGTCTCTATATTTCCCCTTCTGAAAAATTTTGATGGCCGTGACCATCTGAGTCAGTGTCAAGCAGAATGTCGCCAGCTTCTGCTGCAGGCCCACCATCTAATCATGGCAAATGCGGGCTGTTACTATATCTAACTGGGCGCAAATCGTACATCAGAAAAAGCAGGACTTGTGCATTTTATGGGAGTAGTTTCATCCGATCATGCCATTATCACCCCTACAGCTCGTTTCCCATACACCAGCCCCATTCCCTGTTGCAATAAAAACATTTTATCACCACAATATTCAGTCCCCAATCCCGAACACTTTTTATCGGGATCGGGATCGGGCTCGGGAGGGGCAATCCCGACCGGGATCGGGATCGGGACCGGGATCCCGAACGAACGCTAGTAGCACAATGGGTAGCGTCTGTCTCTAGTGCTGGATGTACTGTACACAGAACGAGATACGCGAACGTTCGACTCACGGCCAGGTAAATCATTTTGCACGTGTCCCTTCTCCCACCAGTGATCATGTCATGTGGTAAAACATGAAGGTCAAACATAGAATTAGGAACTGCCAATAGAGGCGGCGGTATGTAGTTTTGCTGACGCCACATCACCTGATCGTGAGAAAAGCAACCACGCCCCTTTCTGTTACCGATGGCAGACACCATCAGTTAGCGGCCGCGGTGATGCAGCGGTTCGGCATTCGTCTCTCCGTGTTGCTTGGGAGCGAGTGGCTGGACTCGTCCCGGGTTCGATCCCCGGTGATGGAAGTCGGTTTGCGAGCCATAAACCCTCGCTGACCTTGCACACCAGGCCGTGGGTGACTCACCCAGTAACATGGAGGTGCTCAGAGTGCAGGGGCAGAAGCTAAACGAGTAGACAGTCTCGACTGCCGAACACCGACAGGGTTTAAAGCCCGCCCGTCATCGTCCGAGTATCGGGTGTCCAGTCCAGGATGCCCTCGCGTGGAGGTGCTCCTAGTGGAGACACGCAGAGGGAAGCTGCTGTGTGTGCCGGTCCCCGCACAGCCTTGCTTGCAAGGTTTGACTGCTGGCTGGCTAGAGGCAAAACCCACACGGCCCACAAAAATTACAAAAAAAAAGAGAAAAGACACCATCAGTTAATGAAGCTTTCACAAGTGAGCCATGAGACTAAGCTGAACTGTCCCCCCCCCCCCCCAACTCCCTACAATAAAGCCTAAAGCCCAGGTTTAATCTAACTATAAAACCTTACAATCTCTGGCCCGCATTCAAAAACTACGTCTCCAGGCCTCTCTACGGAGCTCAGGCTAGGCTTCAAAAACTGGGCTACCAAACAGTCGTACCGCCTACCTCTTTAAATCTTCTTCTCTCAAAATATTCTTTGGTAATTTTAGTACGTCAGACGATCTCTTGGCGATCCAGTCCACTTTGACTTCTTTCAATTCAATCTAAGCAATACATTATTTTCATAATGCCTGATTAAAACCACATCAACTTACCTTCTCCACGATCACATCGATTATGTATTCTCCGGAACAAAACGCATCATCTTCGGCCGTTTTTCCGAGTACAGCCAAATCGACCGCTCCGACAAGATCCGACACCGTTTTCTCATTCCAATGACCTGTTTCTTCGCAAGCCATTTCTGTTCTATTCATCAAGTCGTCCGATAAACCATCCGGCCAATCAGCGAATTTTAAAATCGACAAATGCACTTTGCATTTTTGACCTTGATATACCTTATTCAATTTTATTGGCTACAAAAAATTTATCTAAAACAGAGGCATAAGTTACAAAATTGTTTTACCTTTCGTCCGAACGAATCTCTTAAACACTGATTTGAGCGTTCTTCAAAACCAGACTGACTCCAAACGAATCTAATAAAAATGGAGAAAATTTTTACAGCTACCCAATCTCAACATTATAGCTACCTATCGCCTCCTTTAGTAAGCATAGTAAATTTATTTATTTTATCGCGTAATACGCCAACCATGCCGTCGAATTCGATTAACGTAGTTTCCAAATCCATACCAGGTTCCTCAAATAAATCAGCACGTTAAAGGTAAATCCAAACTGGCTCAATTCCATGATCTCACCACGAGCGGTTTCAAGTCATCAATCAATACATTTACAATCCAAGCGTAGTCACCAACAACTAACGCATCGACTCGGCCGCGCACTTTTCTCCCCATTCCGATCCTATTATTGCCACTTCTTTCAACCAAAGAGCCCACTTTGTGACTAAATCCAAACGATCGTTGGACGAGTACCTAAAACCCCAAAACATGAAGTAGAAATCTCCTTCTTCATAAATTGACTCACTTCCAATCCATCCGACTCCGTCACCTCGCCCGTCGATATCCATTGAATTCTTGCTGGTTGTCCCGTTACGAAAGATTTCCTCGCCACTTCAACTTTAACCGATTCCGAACTGCTAGCAAACGGAATTTCATGATCATTTACGCACAATTGAATTTCACCCGCCATCCTTGATACGATAGCCACCTAAATTAAATATGCTGCGATAGAAAATGAAGGACCAAAAACCGCTCTTATTCGTACCTGTTCGGCGTCATTAAACTGTCCGATAGGCAATTTCAATGCCCTGCACGTCACGCATACTTGCAATTCCACTTCCTGCTGCACAATGCCTATCCAAGGCCATGGTTTTGTCGGATGAATAACCAAATCGCCGCACAGAAATCGAGCACATTCACGATCGATCCCGAGCAAGTAAATGAACGCCGGGATCTTACACTCGCATAACTGATTCATGGAAATCGTGGACGTAACGGACGCTGAGATACCAACTGCGGGTAAACTGACTTCGACAAGATGCTTGACGTTGACTGTCTCCAATTTATAGAGTCCCGCGAGGAATGAACTGCGGACTACTGGCAAGGTTTCCTATACCAAAAGAAAAACCGTTACAATCAATTTCAAGAAATCCTGTGGATACAATACAAAACACGAGCCCCGAGCGGGAATCGAGCCCGCACCCTTGAGATTACCGGTTCAAGTTGGTGGCATGACGGTAATTAGTACGCTGGGCTGGTAATCTCAAAGGTGCGAGTTCGATTCCCGCTCGGGACTTGGTTTCATTCTGTTTCTACAATATTTCTTGATTCCAACTTTAGCTATTTCTCCTGACCACATCCAAACTCCTATCCCACATCATTATGAGCTGGCTAGGACTTGCCATAAATGACTGAAAAAGTGGGAGAACAAATATTACAATTCAAGACATACTTCCAGAAACTTTTGTGCAGCAGCCAATCGTTCAGGTTCAAAATAATTGTTACAACGAGCAAGAAATTGATTTACTGGCAATCGATTTCCCTTAAAATAAAACTGACATTTTAGATTAAATCAAGTAGAAAACAATGGAAGCATTGGCCCCGAGTGGGAATCGAACCCACATGGCATTGTAAAAACCCTCAAAGCGGGATTAGACACGGCTAAAAGGTGAGCCCTGAGCTGGATTTGAACTAGCCAAGACACGGGAAAATGGTCCTAACTATTCAAGGGAAAGGTCTGGATGCTGAAGAGATGGGGCGGGCAAGTTAACATATGCGTATATAAATTTTCCCGCCATTTTCGAATTTGATTTTTGGCGGAAACTATGTTTCTCGCCACTTTTCATAGACACTCATACGATGTATGTTTTTTTGGCCCATACTGTATTGCATCACTTACCATAAATTGAGCCAGCAGGATGGAGATTCTCAAATATTCTAAATTGGATTTATCTTTTGCCATCTGCAGCAATTTCTTGAGATCTTCCATGCACTTTCTAACACGCTCACCCGGGATAGTTGAGTTCGATGAAAATATGGCTTGCAATTGACCAGCCCCAGTTTTGAAATCATTCAAGCAGAATTTTCCAGTTCTGTAACCGAATCGTAGCGCGGGCAAAATACTCTAAAAATGCACTGTTATACAAAAATTAGGTCATGAAGCAAACTTCATACTGCAATGAAGGAAGTTAAGTGCGGTTGAGGACGAGAATTAAGCAGGACTTGGATTTGATTTGTGAACTCAATCGCATCGATACGGCCACTCTGCAATACAAATAATCCTCAAAAACCGATTTTGAACCGATAATAAAAATGGAAAAAAGCTTAGCGTTAGCGCATGGTGTAGCCATAATAACAAATGTGCTTACCAAGAGATCATTGATTAAATTTAGTACAATGGTCGCTAAATCATGGCCATTTTTTTCTGCCGCCTGTTTGACCAATGTCTTGAAAAATAACAAGCATTTTCTTACATCGGTCACAATATCCGGCGACGGCATCGACAATTGGCCGTTTGAAAATGGGATTTGCTGA
This sequence comes from Mesodorylaimus sp. YZB2_4, assembly GCA_030248295.1. Classification (NCBI taxonomy): domain Eukaryota; kingdom Metazoa; phylum Nematoda; class Enoplea; order Dorylaimida; family Dorylaimidae; genus Mesodorylaimus; species Mesodorylaimus sp. YZB2_4. Next base: position 257,441 of record JASANH010001507.1, on the reverse strand, counting down.
GGCAAGTTTGGAGCAGGAAGCTGATGGCCAGAACCAGGCACTTGTTGCATATTTACACCAGCAGTTTGCTGGGCAGACGACAATTGTTGATCGTTCGTAGAAAGCCATCTGATGTTCGATGAAGATTCGTCCACTGATGGCATAACCAAGTCTCCTAAAGCGGCCGATTTGGCCGATTCCGATTCGGGATTCTTTTCGTTATTCGGGGTTCCAGATGATGCCTTCTCAATATTGTCGTCTTTCGGCGTTTCTTCGTCCGCATTCTCCATTACTACATACAATTTGGAATGCAAAACAGATATCTTACAAACGTAAGGATCACGAATCGACTTGACCGTTGTTCGATCTCACCACCGCATGCTCCGCTGATCGATAAAAAGCCGCCAATTTTGTTTGCGTATTCCTCACTCCTTTAATGCAGCATATCTCCAAATACAGGCAAAATTAAGATTAAAACAATTTTAATTTAATGTTGATATTTAATTTTGTTACTCGGTTTAGTATTGTGACATCAAGTACATTGAGTACATTAAGTAATTGTTTCGGTTTTTATCGTAAAGAACATAAGTAAGCGAGTGAGGAATACACGAGACTGTGCCTAACTTTACTCCTTGGTTGATTTGATCGGTGCATCCAAATATTGGTGGCTCGGATTTGTTGTGCGCTGATCATGACTGTTCTGAGCAAATTCTTCGGCGATCGACTAGGATGTCGAGTATTGACTTACAGTTGTTACGAGGCAGGCCACACTTGGAATCCGTCGTGCATCGGGGCCAGCACTCAGATCCTGATTGCCAGTTTTAAAGAATCCTTAAGAATCTACGCTTCACTATACGTTGTATGATGCTTTTATAAATGGGCTTGGTGTGGTCTTTCATGTTTTCTATTTGTAGATAACAACGTTGCTAAGATCGGCTAGCGTGAAGAAGGTCAAGTGGAAGCGTCTTTGCTTGGACATTCTGCGGTCGACACTTTTTCTTACATCCAATGCTTTTTTCTTTCTCTACGTCTTGTGTTTGGTCAGGTAGGTAAAAAAGGATGGGACTTTACTTGAGCAGTTGGCCCTGCATGGTTTGGATTGGTTTCCCTTGGACTGGGGTCCAAGTGAGAGCGGATCTTCTGACTTCCGGGTACGCTCAGTGGGCTGTTTTTGCAGACGCGGATTCGGATTCTGGATCGTTCCGAATGCAGGGTTTACAAATGGTGTCATCGCATCGTTCATATCTATTTTGATCGAACGCAAGAGTCGGCGTGGATTGCTTGCTTTGTACTTGACCAATTTGGTAAGAGGGGTTAGTTTGGCCCTGCGAATTTCATGCCCCACTTACTGTTAGCATCTGGGTGGCCTCTAACCATCCAAAACCCAGTGAATCATGTGATATGTGTTGACTCCTTTTATCTTTAGGCATCGGAAGTGGCCTATCGAATGTCTGTTAATCGACGCCTTATCCGACCACTTCGTCACGGGGAAACTCTATTGTTCTCTGTGGCCTTGACTGGTTACATGTACCTATTCAAGTAAGCACTGCGACCTTGACTTTTTTAAATGCTGCGAATGCCTTATGTCACTTTTAGGAAGGGCCAGCTGAGCTCTGATGTCGCTGGAGCATTGCGGTTCGTGTTCGCCATTCCGAAGGATTCAGATGCCGAAACTAAATTTTTTGGCTACCCCTTATCATCGTTTCCTTCAACATTTCAATCGGTGCTCAATTGGTTTAGGAAGCATTTTGGGAAAAGTGAAACGTGTCCTCACTCGCATAGTTGTGTCTCGACGGCATTGGAGGTAAGCAATGATCAGTTATCTCTTCTATGTCCTAACTGCTTTTCTCCCTCAGGGTTTCTTACGCAACTTTCCATTCGCCTACGTGGTCAGTGTGGCCTTGCGATTAGCAACTTCAATGTCAGCCTTGATTAAGAATCCATCAACGATTCGTGCAGTGTTTTTCAGTTCATCCGCCCTGAAAATGCCGCTGTTTGTCGGCCTATTGCCCATGCTGTTTTCGGTATGTCGAATTAGGTATTCGTTACCGCACACTTGGTTATTCTTTTTCTTTCAGGGTTCAACTTGCCTTTTACGACGATTATTAACCAATAACGAAGCCCTGGTTCATGCTGTTGGTGGTAGTGTGGCTGGTTTGGCCATGCTGATCTATCCGAGCACCTCGATCGCTATGTACCTGATATGGAAGCTGATTGAAGTAAGCATTTTCATATTTTACTCCCATCAAAATGTGGGTATCGCACTCGAGGCTCGGCTGTGAGTCAAACACTCGCAGAGCGGGAGTCAGATGCCTAAGCCACTGGGTGTGTGTTTGGACGCTACTAATTAGTTTTCCATTCAGGTGGTATATTTCAAATTTGCGAACAAAGGTTATCTTCCGCGCTGGAAACATTTCGATATTTTATTGTATTCTTTGTCTACTGGGTTCGTGTTGTTCGCGGTGAGTACTCGGATGTGTTTAAGGTTCTTTGGTTGCGGGTCTTCTGATGTGAGTTCGGTCGTCACATACGACTGGTCGGACGAGACCAGCCCTCCCCGTGGGTGAAGGATGTGAGACGGGGTGTTACAGCGCTTCTTTTAGGCCGTGGTCGAACCGCACGCACTGAGGCCAGCGTATTGGAAGTTCCTTATGGGCTTGACTGACAAGAAGTACGATTCTGTTGGGAAATTTTTGATGCCGCCAATAATTTGCTACTTTTTCAGATTCACAATGGTTAACCGACAATTGTTCGATGCGTTTGGTTTCGATTCATCTCGCAGCTTCCGGAACTTCCGGCCAGTCTACGATCCGCGTCACACTACGGTCAATCCAGCCTTTTTATTGCCCAGGGTGTGAGATTATTGAGGATGTTGGAGATTGGGCTGTGACTCGTGTATTGCCATTTTTAAGTGGATTTTACACTGATTTAGCAATATACTTAACGAAAATTTATTCCTAGATTTTAATACACGCGATTCGGTTTGATCAGACGAATAAAACGGTTAGGTCGGTAGCTCGGGGGCTGATGTGGATTGACCTGAGCTACTTAACTGTTCTCTGCTTGAGTCGGGTCCGGGCGGGCAATGGTGTAGGAGCCCCTTTTTAGACATGGCGGATGCGGACGAGTATTTGGGACGATGCGTGGCCCTGCTCGAATGGTGTCAGTGGGTGCACAATATCAAGATGACTGAATGCTTAGTTCGTCGGCCTTGGTCTCGCATGCCTGAAGAGGTATGACGTGGGTCGGTGGGTGTACTGTCATGCCACCCCATACTTTATCCATAGCCAAGCTTTATACAGCGCACAATCATTTGACCCAGGCGGGAGTCGAACCCTCCCCTCTAAGTGTGCACCTAGCGTGAGAGGCAGACTCCAACCCGCTGGGCCACGACCCGGGTGAAGGAGTGTATTGTGCAGTAATAGAATTGGAAGCATGAACCTCGAGTGGGAATAGAACCCGCACCGCTGGTGTTATTCAGCATTTACTGGCCCAGTGGTACTGTTCATTATGTATACTGGCCGTGATGGTAATTTTTAGTGGAAGCCCTATCTACGTTCGTTGTCGCACGATCAGTTCAAGGCAATCGCCATGTCGAAGTCAGCAGAGCAGGTATGTGATGTCGCGTAAGGTATAGCTCACTCGAGGGCAAAGGAGCACAAATCGACAATAACATTTTACCCGGGCGGGATTCGAACCCTCCCTTGTTAGCGCGCTCGTAACCCACTAGCGTACGACCCCTTACCGATGGTGTGGGGTTCAGCAGGGCTGTGATCGAATGACCTGTGTGGTTTGCAGGACTGTCCCTCATCCCTTAGAACATTCTTGGACGAGTCGCAGCAACTGACTCTATCACTGGATCAGAAATTCAGATTTTGCCCCCTGGGACAACGGAAAGCAGGATTGTTCAGCTTGTCATCGGCTCAGAAACGAGGTCTCACTGCAAAGAAAGTGCACGAAATCGAGCGCTTGGCACCGTTAGTCAAGGAGATATGTGATGAGCACGAGTGTCAGGTGGTGGTCGATCTCGGTTGTGGAATGGTAAGTATCGAAGTATGCTGGGCACAGCAGGGTCGTTGGATGTTGATTTAGGGATACCTTGCTCAAGTCTTGGCCGGGGCATTCAACCTGCGTGTGATCGGGATAGATTGCGATGCGGGACATTGCGACAAGGCCCAGTATCGAGCGATCAGTGCTGATAATGACATCAGTCAAAGTAAGAAGCACCGTGTTTCCACATGTGGGCGTTTATGTCCCCCTCTGCAGTATACCCAAGTCATGTGGGTTCGAGATTCGTTTATACGACATAGAGGTCATGAGGTCATGACTGTGAACTGGTTGGGTCGGGTTCGACTCGCAGACGTCCGAGACTGCTGAAGTTCTCTCTTCCCGTCCCTTCGGGGTCAGTCAGGTTGACATTTCACATGCCTTCTCTAATTGGTGTTGCTCGGCGATGCAGGGTTGGATTCGTCGCAGGTTCGATTACCAATGATGGTGGTCGGTTTGGAAAAGCCATATATCCTCTCTGAGCTTCCGTAGGTGACTCATTGTCGGCCAGTATCATCCGCCGAAGTAGCCTTTTTTAGAGACCCAAGCCAAGCGAGTGGCCGAGGAAACCTGTACGGATCCACCCATGTAGAGACACACACATACACAAATCCATCATCCATCATGTGCGGTCTGTCTTGCAGTGCCTTGCCGGGAAGGCTACTTCTATTCGACGAATGGGAGCCTGACCTAGTGGGTGGGGTCAAAAAAACTACCAGCAGGCCCCCTTGGCCTCAAATGATCAATCCTCTGGGCGATCTGAATGAATCAGCAAAATTGATTTGCACCAAAGAAAAACGCTACTAGGACGCACCAGAATGTTTTCGGGCTGTGGTGCTCCATAGCACCTGTTAGAAGCAAATCGAACTCTGATCATGGCAATCGAAATAGTCTCTCCCAATCCTGTATTTACTTTCCAGGAATCCGATACGTGCATTTCAAGCTGGGGCTGGCCGACAATGACGCCTTGTTCTTGGAAAATGAGATACGTGATTTCTATAGTCGAGGAGTGACTGGCCATGTGCCCAGCTGCCTGTTGGTCTCGTTGCACGGCTGTGGGGATCTGCAGCCAATCTCGTACAAACTTTTCGCCTCGTCTGTCTTCTTGAAGGCGTTTATCGGAATCGGGTGCTGCTATCACAAAATGGTGCCCACTGATAGCGGTAAGTACAAGGGGATGCGGTATGATGGTCGTGGAGAGGCCCTCTAGATAAAAAAGGTCAGTGGGCGACATTCTGCTGGTCCCTTTACCATGCTTGCGTCATTGGGGCTGAAAGAGCTGTCATTCTTGGAGGGTCACAACGTCGTTTAGACTGACCCAGCTCCGTCCTCACGGACTGGGAGAAAAGGGGATACCAACACTGCGATACCCCGACCATGTTTGCCTGTGCAGGGCTGCACAAAAACCCCGATCAGCCAGTTTGTGTGACTGACAATGATTTATGCTGACGTGAGCTGGAATAGACTCCTAGCCATCCCCTATGTCAAGTATTCAACTGTCTGTCGCTGTTGTCAAGTCCAACTTGCAAGGCGCAAATCATTTCAGGATTCTCGTATTTTCCGCTAAGCCAACGCCTGAAACGTATTTGGAACGAGAAAACTCCTAACTTCCGCCTCAGCTCTTACTCCATGCGCTTAGCTTCCCAGGACAGATTGGAAAGATGGTGTATGCGAAGTGAAGAAGAACGAACGAGGCACTCTAATTTCTTAGCTTTCCGAGCACTTATCGAGCTGGTCGACCAGAAGACAGGTGGGCCTTTTGCTGTGATGTGACAGCATTGTGTCGCTGATTACTGTCCTGTCTCGAACTAGCAGAGGAAAGCTTAGCCCTTTCCAGGCGTAAGAGTGGAGAAACTGCATCGACACTTTTTCCGTGAAGGTCACGTGAAGGACTTCCAGTCGTTCTCGCAGGCTCTTCAAAATCGAGCTTCTTTCAACGGATCAGGTGCTAATTTCAAAATTTCGTATTTTTTTGCTTATGTGCTCCTTTTTAGATCACCACGATTTCACTGATCAGCTATCTCTTGCCTACGCCAATTCCAAGGACGACTGCTGTTGGATCGAGCCGTACGCATTGCTTCAGGCTTGTCTATCTGGTGTTATCGAATCACTGATTTTAATCGATCGATTCCTGTACTTAGAAGAATCGGGATTTTCGTGCGCACTAAATGTCATATTTGATCCTTTGATATCGCCCAGGAATGTGGTTGTGGTTGCTGAGAAACGGTAGCCTATGCTCCTTATTCGCGCCTTTCGAGAAAACTAAAAACAAGGTGATTTATTGAAATTACAAAAGAATAGGAGAGTTACATGCAGTAATCAGAGATCATTGATTTCCTAGCTTTAGCGAACTGTTTCCTTATGACGGAGGGTCGTGTGTCTGTCTTGTGGACATCTATTGTACCTACAGTAAAAGGGGCTGGCTCTCTTATTTTGGCCTCCTCCAAGATATATCTCAATCAATTATGACGCAACAGCCTAGGATTTATGTACCTTCAATCATTTTTTAATCTGCTGTAGTTTGATGCGTTTGCATCAAGATATTTGAAATTTAGGAATTGAAGAGGACAAAGAAGTTTTCCTGCGCATATCTAATTTATCTTGCTGTGGGTAGCTATGATACGTTGGGTAGCTAAATCATTTGATGGTTTCTATATTGCTGTGGTTTTGAGTCGACTTGCCACTTTTTTAGTGCTGTATGTTTGTAACGAAGATCGCAAGATGAGAACTTTGATGGCCAACTGCACTAAGCTGCCAGTGGCTACAGTATGCCTCCGATCCTCCGACTGACGAAAAACTGAGCAAGTACTTGGGCCGAAAGCTTACAGAGCCAAAAGGGCACTATGGGCAGGGCAGTCGTTCCTGGAAACCTAGCGGCCTAGCCAAAAAATACACGACATCCTCCTTCTCCAAACGCCAACCACACAGCTGCTCCGTAAATGATCGCACGACCACTGCTCGACCGACTGCCTTCCTACGATTATCCGCTAGTGACCAACAGGAGCTCGCCAATTATGAACCACCGAGGTGCCGTTGAAGGGACCAACGAAAATGAACGAAACGCCACTAGCCAACTGAACCGAACCGATTCCAAACGTGGGGATGGTGGTAAACAGTACGACCAAGGGTGGGCTGACTGAACGTGTTGACTGACCAAAGTACCGAAAATAACGTCGACCAAACCGAGACGAAGTCGCCACAAACAAAACGAATATCTAATTTATCTTGCTGTTAATAGCTACGTTCTGCCAAAATGTCTCGTAGGCGCAGTGGAAGGATATGTTGTTAACAAGGCCTTCCAAGGCCAAGTAACGAAATATCGACCATCACGAAATTTGATCGTCCTATTGAACTATCCTAGAGCCTCCTCATCTCCAACCTCCTGCACACGGTCTTAAATGCCCAAAGTTTCCAAATCCCAGAGTTTGGAAACTGCCATCTCATCCGATAGTGTAGGATCTTCAACCACGATGGAGAAGACTCTGTGCTAAGCACCAGCTGCGAAGCGAACAGTGCAGTGACCGAAGGAGACGTCCGATCACCTCCCGCCTGCCTGTCTGTCAAAATCCAGCCCAAGTAGACGCGACCAGATACAGACCGGGCGAGACCTCAATCTTTTGAGGAGAAACAAAATCCCAATAATAATCGCCCCCAACGAGCAAGTCCAACTGCATATTCTCAGTGCCATTAGGCAATGAGTCAGCCAAAGGCATAGACTTGTGCAACGTACTAGCCAGCTGCTGAAGCCGCGTCTGCGTTCAATTTGGAGGCGAAGCGCATCTGAAGGTGCTTCAATGAATGTGCGCGAATAGGGTTCGAACTCGGCAAAATTTCTAGCTCAGGTGCCGGAAGTCGATCGGGTCTCTACTTCTGTTGTATCTGTGCTTGGATACCTGTGGGATTCGACTGCTGATAGTTTATCTATTGCCGCTGTTGTGGATTCGTCAGGTACTGACAACGAATTGCTCACGAAGCGTATGGTGTTGCTTCGTTCGCTTCGTTCTTTGACCCGCTGGGGTTCTTTTGTCCAGTCTTCGTTCCCGCGAAGGTGTTCTTGCAACAGTTGTGGGTCTTTAACGTAGATTGAGACACTGCTTTGTCTCCGGAATCGGTCTCCACATGGAAAGGCATTGTGTCTGGAATGCGATCCTGGTCCCCACTGAGCTTTCCTCGGTTTGGGGGTTTTCGACAAGGTTCGCAGGTTACGTTGCATTGTTTTTGCGATGCATATCAGTGTGTTAAATTTGCTGCAGTGAGTGAAATCAGTGTGTTGACTGACGGTGTCTCGTATTTTTTAAGGCCCGTTTGGCTCCCTTGCGTTGTCTTACATTGCCACGATTGGAGCTCATGGCTGTCCATATTGGAAGCAAAGCTTTATCATCTGTTGAATCGAGCTTACCGGTTTTTATTGGTGAACGGTTTATTTGGACTGACTCGCAGTGCGTGCTGCACTGGTTATGTTCCAACAAGCCGCTTACTGTGCTTGTTCGAAATCGAATCGCTCAAATTAAGTCTGTGACTGGGGTTGACTATCGATATGTTCCAACGAGGGAGAACCCAGCCGACTTGGCCTCTCGTGGGTGTTCGGCGTCTGGTTTGGGGGAGTCTCAGCTGTGGTGGCATGGCCCTGGTTGGTTGACTGATAAGTCGTCATGGCCACCCACTGATTTTCTCCGTTTTCCCTGTGACTCAACTTGTGCTCAGGTTGCTCTTGAAGAGCAGGCCGTATTGGTTTCGGCCGTGGTAGACGTTGAGCCTCCCTGTGGTATTGAAAGTGGTCGTTTCTCTTCACTAACTAAGCTTCTTCGTGTAACCGCATATGTGATGCGATTCATCCAACGGGTTCAACGGCGTCCGGTTGACTCGATTGCGTTAATGGCGTCGGATATCGAGGGCGCAAGGACTCTCTGGATTCGGTTTGGGCAGCGGAAGCACTTTGCAGATGTTTTCTCTGCCTTTGCGAATAAAAAGTCTCATCGATTGATCTCTGAGTTTGGTCTTTGGGTTGATGAGAAAGTTATTTTACGATGTGGAGGTCGTCTATCCAATTCTGGTCTTTCTGACGCCACTATTATTCCGACTCTTCTCCCAAAGAGCGACCCTTTGACGACATTGGTTATTCGGCATTTCCACGAAACGTTGTTTCATGTGGGTGTAGCGCACACCTTAGCTGCGATTAGGAAGGTATTCTGGATACCGTCTGGGAGATCGCAGGTTTTAAAGCTTATTCGGTCATGTTTGCGTTGTTGTCGGTTTGATGGAGGACCGTATAAGGTGCCTCATATGCCTGCCTATCCACAGTGCCGCGTTGTTGCCTCACCAGCATTTACCTACACGGGTCTCGATTATTTCGGTCCGCTGATGGTAAGGGATGTGGGGAAGGTATGGATTTGTCTGTTCACGTGCTTGTCGACGCGGGCAGTGCACTTGGAAGTCGTCGTGGACATGACCGCTGAGGAATTTCTTCTCGCGTTTCAGCGTTTTGTTGCCCGCAGGGGTAAGCCTTCTGCGATTTGGTCTGATAATGCCGCTCAGTTTAAGTTGGCGCAGTCGGCTCTCGACCTCGTGTGGAGACGCATTATCCGCGATGAGGCGGTTCTGACTTACATCAGTGACCAGTCGATCAAGTGGAACTTTATCGTCGAGAGGGCCCCCTGGCGCGGGGGATTCTATGAGCGTTTGGTGCGGATCGTCAAGCAGTGTATGCGAAAGAGCTTTGGTCGACTATGCTTTAGTCTCACTCAGCTTCAGACTCTGGTTTCGCAAATCGAGGCTGTTGTGAATTCGCGTCCGCTAACGTTTGTCGGCTCCGACTTCGCTTCTGGTCAGGTTCTGACTCCTGCTCATTTCTTGTCGCTCAATGTGGGTACTGGAATGCCTGTAGTTGATCTGGCGGAGGCGCAGGACCCAAATTATGTGCAAGGGTTGTCGTCTTCTGATAAGTTGCTTGACTCATGGGAGAAGGGTCAGAGGCATTTGGAACGTTTCTGGGAACAGTGGCGCGATCAGTATTTGTTGAGCTTACGAGAACGATCGCAACGTTATTTAAAACAAGCTCGTGCGCGGTCTCCATTTGTTCCCGCGATTGGAGACGTTGTTTTGGTTGAAAATGAAGGCCGACGTGGGTCCCGGACACTAGCTCGTGTTTTGTCTTCAGAAGGATTCCGATGAGGAAATCAGGTCTGCGAAAATTGTTTTGCATACAGGGCATACTATCTTGCGCTCGTTAGCTCATTTGTACCCGAACTGACAAGGGTTTGCGAGGTTTAGCGCTGATGCCTCCGCAACCATCAATGCCACTGTGTAAGGACACGATTTCTGTTAGAAGCTAGGCCGTGCATTAAGATGCTCGCCAGAAAAACTGTCACATCGTCTTCAGTCAGTCCGACTCTGCGCATTGGTGTAGAAAAATTTGAATTTCGACTTTGGTAGAAGTATCCCACGAACGGCAGACATTAGGGACTTTGAAAAACGTGTTCGATAGCTTATCATCTTGCGGTCATTCTGATGTATTTCACATCCTTCGACGACAAGGGATCAGGGGATGTGGCCAATATCCCCAAGCAGGACGTTTTTATGTTTATTGCCATGGGGACGAGGCGAAAAACTTTTTTGACTTTTGCATCGCCATGCACTCACAGGGTACTTATTAACGAGCACAAAAAAGCGTGGGGTCAAAATTTTTACTTGGCAAGGTCGAAACATTAGGAGGTAGGGACAACTTTGATGCAACGAGCATCCTTGCATTTTAACAGGCTTTTTATGGTTAACAGATGAAAAACTTCTTGTAACAGCACCTTTGTCGTAAAAACCTCTTGAGCCTTTCTCTGCAGTGCGCTTTTATCAGCTTTTTTCACTGAATAATTTTTTGCTTTTTGCCTTTAGTGATCAGCTCTTTCTTGTCTCTGTCTCGTGCTTTCCACTTGTGTTATTCAAGAGGGATGCCAGAGCTCACACGTAGTCGCAAATTTTATGCCCTAGATTTCACGAAGGTTCTTAAAAAATGGTCCATAGGTTCTTATTTCTTCTATGCCTGCTCTTGGTGGTCTCTGCCCTCAATGAAACAACAAAAAGACGGAAGACTTCTCTGAAAATCCAGGAGTATTTGAACAAAGGTGAAGAGGAGCCGTCTTGTCTCTCTAAAGAGTTTCGAAACCGGTATCTACAGTATATGATCCATATAGTGGCCGGCGCATGTGCGCGAAATTTTACTCGGTTTCGTCTGACCACCCTGTAGGATGCCGTGAGGCGAGGTCTCCCGTATCGATAAGACAGACCAATGCGAGAGAGATGTATTGAGCAACCACACGAGGCAACACAACACAACACGACTGAGCAGACTAGGCACACCGAGCCGGCAAGGCACCAGACAGGAAGTCAGCCAGACAAAGAGGCAAGGCGTGGCCGCAGAGCGACGAGAGACTAGGCGGACGAATGGGCAGGGCACGTATCACCAAAAAACGCAACATAGCAGGGCAGTGTCGATGACAGGCATAAAAGACCTAATGGCACGATATATCGAACACTATATCCCTCACAACCCGGATCCAGAAACTGAACTCCATTGTCCTGTGTCGAATATGTTTGTTGACCGCGTTACAACTGAAATCTGTGAAAATTTTGGTAAAAAAGTTAAGGCAGTTGAAATTAACCTGGGATGCAAAATGTTTGAAATTTGCATGGTGCCAGATTTCAGCATGGTATGCTATCGTCGTGTACGCTCTAGTTATACCGGCTGTGCTAGTCTTACTGTAACGCAACCGGATTTGTTCCTGAACGTTTTATCATTCAGCTGTGGATGCTGATAATAAATTACGACTTTTGATATTGAACCGTGGTAATAAAACTATCTAGTATTGTTCAAATAAACCATGTTCATCTTGAAATTCCACCTAAACTAGACCAAAACTGCGACAGACACAAAAAAGTTGAAGATCTGGACATTAAGTATTATTGTGTTTCTATTTAAGCTGCGTCAGATATTGCATTTTTCTTTTTGAATCCAGGAAGAAAAAACTGTTTTGTTTATTTGGTATGAAATTCTGACTGAAAACAGCAATGTCTTGTTTTCGTGGTTCTGTTGAGATGATCAGAATAGAGAGCAAAGCTTGTGCAACCCACTGCTAGCGGGCCATGGCGAGCCCTTTCGTTGGAAGACATCGAGCATGCTGACTGATGTTTCAGTCGCAGGAAGGATCGCAAGACTTGCCATGCTCCAGTCTGAAGTTTTTGTCACCGACTTCGGTTGGTTGTATTTTCTCCCACGCCCCCCCCCCCCGGCCAACAGTCGCGCATGCTTTTTACGATACGATGTGCGTCCCCAGGACATAGCAGATATGTGCCCATCGTGCGAAGTAAATACTCAACTGGAGGTCGACTCATGGACGTCTGGTAACCGAACATGTTGCACTGGCATGCGGTCATTCAGAATGGCATTCACTGGTGACATGACTGAGTGATCAGAGAGACAAAAGCCACAGAGCGCTTAAAAAGGTCCCTTGGCATCGGGTATCTTCATCTCTATCTTACTTGTATGTATCGCTATCTGGTAGAGTCTAATACTGCGGTCACCTGTTCTGTTCAATGGTCAAATAAAAGCTGGTCCAATGGCCGAAAAACGAATCCATCCAACAAAACAATGCGTCATGGCACACTGTAGCTTCGCATTCATGCAAAAAGCATTGCTAATACAGCTTTATGAGCCTCCCGAAAAACCAAGACACGTCTCATCATTTTCAGTGCCGTGTTCTAGATGCAGGGTCTGATAGAAGAAGTTGAATTGAACTCTGGGAACATTTATAGAAGGATTGCTGCTGTTTCCCGTGCACCAACTCGAACACACGTGGCAAGCGATCACGCACGGGACAATCGACAAAGCATCACATGGCGGCTGATCCCACTTTTCTTTCTGGCCTCTGTTGTCGTAGAGCGCCATCTGCGTCTGCTCGTGATACTCTCACGGCACGGCAGGCTCTCACGCTCGCTCACCCACCAGTCAGGATACAACGAGGTCCGAGGTCTATTTCGCGCATTTTACTCACATAGAAACTTCTTGACGTGACATTCTCAAAGCAAAGCCAAAGACTAGCACCTCTGAACCTCATTACTTCGCCGTCATTCATCACCTCTCGTTGTCTCTACACGTTCACAGTGACCGACTGCACCGAACGCATTTCGGGCTTGCTGCTTCCGACGCCGACGGTCATTGACTGGACACTGACATCGCTCGCACTGACACGCACCGTCTCGCTTTTGTTCACTGTCACCGAACTGGTCCACTGGTCGAGACTGGCATCCACACCAGTCGATGCGTACGAACGCGGTCCGCGAACAGGGATGACGCCCATCTGGAAAGAAGAGCATGTTTGTTCCTGGAGTGATGGACCCGTGCACCTCATATGCCCCATTCGGAAAAGATACGGCAAAACCCCCGAACTCCTTCACACAAACTTACCTGACCGACCGAGCGCGGGGAAGCAGCTTCGTCGGCAGTCGATCCTTCGAACAGGCTCGCCGTTTTGGCTGACTGAGGTCCTACCGATTTCGCCTCGTTTGCGAGCTCGATTGGCGCCGAAGCCTCGTTTTGTTGCGGTTGTACGGCAGGCGGCAACGGCTGGTGTTGCTCGAGCGCACTTTGCATGTCCGGCTTGTGTTTCTTTCCACATGCGCACATCGAAGCCACCATCACCAAACTGGCCAAAACGGCGACGGCGATCACCACCAACAGCACCATCATCCCGATCGGCGATCCCACGTCCATCAACGAATCGTGGAGGGGCGCCATTTCCAACCCCCTCGGTCAATACCTCGACGACGACGCAACTCACGAGCCTACTGTGCACCAAGACGAACAGATGCGCACTGATGGATCTGATCAATGCACCTGAAGCAGACTTTACAGTGCCTGTGTGGGTAAGATATGGTTTCTTCAAAAATGCAAGGTGTACTAAGCGTTACACGGTGACCGTCGTAGGCGGGTCTGGAGCTAGAGCGTCGTGATGGCTCCGCCCACGTTTTCTGCTTTTTTTTTAATCGAAGGTGAAGTTTCAGCAGTTGCCCGAGGGATCATGAGTGCCCTCGACTTGTTCGTTTCAGGCTCATTGCATGCTTTGCCGATGTCTAAGCATTTCATGGAGATGATGCACTTGCCTGCTCCAGTAGGAGTTTTTTCTGTCCGACGCCCCTCCTACGCCTGCCAGGCTTGGTTACAACTACCGAGCTCAGAGGGTGTAGGATTGGATCAAGCATCACGACCAATTAAACAAATCACTATCATTTAACAGGATGACCCTGCACACCGTTTTTTGTTCATCCCGTCCTGGATGACGACCTGTATCATTTTAGGGTCCTACCCAGTGTCCACAATCTAGTCGGACACTGCATGTTTACTTAAAGAGGGACCCTGAAGAGGCCAACCCAGACTATTAGTGCACTCACATGCCAAGTCAGATTTTCAACCTTCACAGTACACGAGCTGGTAAGTTGCTAATCTTGGAAAGCTGCACGAGTGATTACCGGGTGACCATGGTGTAGGATGGAGACAAGGAATCGGACAGTGCGTGCTGTGTGCGAGTGAATGGTCTGCTGTTACGGCCAGTGCAGTCCCGTTGTCTGCATTTTGTCCTGTTATGCGACGTTGTTTTGTTCATTCATCAGAACGCAAGACACAGACGAGAACTCGAAAGGCAGAGAAGACAAGGCCACCGTACAGAAGTCAGTCATCACCCACGATCACTCACTCATCACACGCTATGCGTCAGGCCCCTGTTTTTGGAAGACGACCCGCCACGTCTTGAACCTCCTGTTTCCGGCCGACGATCTGACCCCCCTGACCAAATCACCAATTTGATGTTTTTGTGATGTGACATTTCCAACTATATGCCTCGAGGAAACTAAGTGCCCCTTATTGCCAGAATATGTTTAAAATAGACTGTGGGAACGAGAAGCAAGTCCCAAATATAGTTGAATGCAATCAAGTAAAAAACCTTAGAAATCGAAATCAAAGCACTAAATATTCATATACTAAAATCATAGAAAAATACAGATGACACCCATGTACGTACTAAGCGCTATTCACACGGCTGCTTTTATGGGCGACGTCGCATTCGGAGCAGCGCACAGTGCATTTAAAGTGCGTCCGCCAAGGGTCGACGAGTCGACTTGTCCATGAGTAATGCAACTGTGCCGTGTTACTGATAAGAGTGACTGGTAGAGCTTTTGCACCATGCCGAAAACCCGGGGCAGCAATCGTAAGTCTTCCGACCTAGTATGGCTGAAACGTCACCAGGACGGGTGATTCCCCAGCTGCCGGCTACGTGCAGAGTATCGATTTCCAGTCGAGCATCACACATGAACCGACGGATGAACACTGACTCACAGAGTCTAGGAGCCGAGTCCTAAGGCTGGTTCTGCTAAAGATAATTAAGTATTAGCAAATGCTTATGTTTGTAGCATAAGCTTGTGATTACGGGCTCGACAAAAAACTTAGGTAATTCTTAAGTGGGTAAGTAATTGCTCGACTTAAGACAGGGTCAGGGTACCGGTACGCTAAGTACGAGCAATCCTGACGCCACTGATCTGTGATAAGGCTTTCTGCTTTCTGTCTCACGCTGAAGATATTTAGAAATGGCTTATCTGTTGCTGCAAGATAGAGAGGGAAAGAGAGATAACATAAGGGGAAGGGGTTTCGAGATCGAGAAAATGCGCTGGATGTATACAGCGATGAAAAGTTATTTGAAAGATTTCTCTTTGATCGAGCTTCAATCTACTATTTGTCAGACCTGACCTGTTGAATGCGACAAAGAGCAGCAAAGCGTTGCCGCCCATTCAACAAGTGATCATAGCACTACGACTCTATGTGATTCTACAGTTGCAAATTGTGTGTGCCAAGGACGCCAAAGCGGTCAAATCAACAGCTAATCGAGCTCTGTGGAAGGTATCAAAGGTCGGGTACGGCTGCGGAATAGGTTTATATTTTGATGCCATATCGAAATCCCCAAACTGAGGCAAAAACGAATAAGAAAGGTCACGAACGAATGTCATGATCGAAGACACTTTTGGCCGATAGTAACCGCCCGATATTATCAATAATGAAGGAACTTTATTAGATTTTAGAAACACCTTACAAGCTGCATATTTTGCCGCAGAGTGTAACTGCGACGAAAAATTTTGTGAATGCTGGCAAAAACTGATAGTTTGCTCCCAGCTTTCCCACGCGACACAACTACTTAGCTTCTCTGAGCAATTACTTAGTTAAGCAAATACTTATTCTTCATTGTCGAACCCGGCTTAGCATTTGCTTAGTCAAGTAATACTTAGCTGACTAAGCACATGCTTAGCCTAAGCACTAACTTACATGGCGTAGTAGAACTGGCCCCTAGACTTTATTACAGTATAAGCTATTGCCTGATCCTGACGTGGTCTCTCTTTTAGTTCTGGGTCTACCCTGATCGCGTGGCAGGCTTGGCAGCTGGTAGGCAAGTTTGCTGAATCCTGTTCCCATCCTATTGCACCATCAGGACTGCATCGCCTTTTATGCTCCATGTTTCTCTTGGACAAGAACACTAGATCACCTCCCAGAAAACAAGCTAGACCATACCTGTTCTTTTTTAGCTTGATTTTCGTGGGCGATCGGAACTGATGGCAAGGCCTTGGGTTTTCTCGACCCAGTTGAAGAATACTTGCCGACGAGTGGCATTTGCTATGCAATATCGGCATCGACCATGAAGTTCCAACCATCTGATGATGCGATCGGCGCAAAAAGTGTGCTCGCACTTCAAGACGGCGACTCTCTGCGTATCGATTGCTTGCAAACAAACGCTACATTGACAATGCATGGCCACAAATCGACTGCTTGCGCAAGTAGATGCACTCGGTAGTCGAAGAAACACCACAAGTCACCGGAGAAGAGAACTGCTTCCACCTCCTTCAAGGGCATAGCAAAGCAAACTGGCGAGCAAGTGAGAATAAGACAAACGGAGAAACTCAATTCAGGAAAAAAAGGGCAAGTGTGCCCGCCCATTGCTTCTAAAGTCCGAACGGCTTGGTCCATTGAAAGGAGCTTTTATCAATAGAGCGATCTGGTCAGCCACTTCTATGCGTAGATTTCCTGTACTGAGCATGACGATCTGAGGGCATCTTTGTGTCTCTGGCGAAAACATAGAGAGAAGGCAGCTGCTGAATCAAAAGTGCCACGACCATTTGTTACGGAAGGTCGAAGATTGCTTTGCAATTAAGAGTGACCCAGGGGAGCCTTGTCATTCGTAGTGATCATGTTCAAGAAACAAGGCTTGGCAGATCGTGTTGGGTGGGGTCTGTCTTCTTGCTGATCATCATCACCTCCAGTTCGTATTCGAAGAAGACGACACCAACTCGAATACACATGACAAGGGATCACGCACGAGGCCTGTCGACAAGACATCACATGGCGGCCGATCTCACTCTTTCTAGCACCTGCTGTCGTAGGGCACCATCTGCGTCTGCTCGTGGTACTGGCCGCCCTCTTCCCAATTCAGCTTGGCGTCGTGCCCGTATATAACCAGCGCTCCCTGGCGGCGGGAGATTGTCGAGACCGAAGTCTCTAAACAAAAAGACTCCGACTGGAGGTAAGCAAATCTCGCGACTGTACCTGACCTAGAAACATCAACCGAAGAGGTTGACGTCCCAGCCAGGGGAGCGTATCGATTACTCCCAACTAGGGGTGCTGGCTACACGTAGCCTTTGCGTTCGAAGATGCGCGTGAGGATGCCGTGGATGTGGTCGTAGTCGGGGTCGCTCTCGTACTGCAGCGTCGACAGGTGCGCCACGATGTCCTTGTACTCCTTGGGGCCCGAACGGATCAGCTTGCCTGGATCTCGATTCAGCTTGTCCTTGGCGACGGCGAAATTCTTCAACTTCTCGTAGATGTCAGCTCCCTCCTGAAACGCGAAGTTATCGCATCGTCCGTCCAGAGACAAATCACAACTTGCGATGGGCGGCCAGGGCAGCGATCCGCACGTCAAATCGATCACCTTGTAGAACCAGGCCCACATATCGTCGCATCGCCCTTGCTCCAGCTGCTTCAACGCGTTCACCGAAGCGTACTTGAGGTTCCCACGGAACGGCGCCGATTCTCGCGGTCGGTAGGGCACATCCTTCGGACTCCGCCACTCGCGCACCATGCCCAGATCCAGCACGAACACCCGCCTCGTGTCCGGTGGTCGACCGATGGCAAAGTTTTCAGGTTTCACGTCCCGATGCAGGTACCTAGATGGGGGCTCCCTGTATCGGTCTGGATATGAAGGCCCTAGCCGCACAGCCACTCACCCGCAGTCGTGCAGTTCTCGCATTCCTTGCAGCGTCTCCAGGGCGCAGTGCAGAGCAGTTCGCAGCGAGAATCGGCCATTCGCGCTCTCTGGCAGGTTCTCACGAAGCTTCTCGAGATTCTGTCCGACCATGGCCATGCACAGGAACACGTAGTCGCCATTCGGACTCCGGCCGCAGTCGAGAAAGTCAGTCGAGTGGGTGGCCCCCGCCTTGGTCAACTTTCGCATCACCAGCACTTCCCACTTCAGGATGTGGACGGGTGCATCGACGTGCTCCATCTGAAACGGACCTCCCCTACTCCTCGTATCTACTGTAGAAGACCCATTCTGGCTCACCTTGCAGGCCCCCGCTCCGCCGTTTCGCTTGTCTTTCACTTCGTAGACGGCTCCGAAGGCGCCCTGACCGAGCTTTTTTACAACTGCCCAACGGCCCTCGAGAACGTTGCCCACTTTTGGATGCCAATTTCCGGGCGGACGCTTCGTCGTCATCTCGTACACTCACGTTAACCCTCTCGTCCCAACACGACTCTGCTCTAACCCGTCAACAGTTCGAACGAGCTCGTAGAGGAGGCCACGGTTGACGCCACTCGCGGTGTAAAGTACCATTTGCTTCACACTTGGAACATGCACCCGCAAGTACCCATAGTAGTGAATGTAGATATACTGCACGCGGCAGCTTTATGTACATATACATGTAGTCTGATATATCCCGTAGGTATGTACATGTATGTACTGTGCCATACTGTACAGTGCCTGTCAAAATGATATTTCTCCCCCCCTCATTTTTGTTTCGAACTTGCCGCGTGCATGCCCGCGCGTGTGCAGAACAAATCCATCGTGCCAGCAATATGTCTGCTGTTACCACGGACTCGAAATTCGCTATTTTGAGATGTCTTGCAACAGAAAATTATTCGCTGGCATCGATTGAAGAGAAAAGTCAAAGATTTGCGTTATTTGTGAGAATTGGTCATCTACGACTCCTACGTTTACCATAAATCGAATCTTTTATTAAAAATCGAAAGTAAGACGTCATTTTGTAGCTTTCTCTTTGCTCTTTCCAATGCATATCTAGTCTTTGCCTGAACTCTTTTTTAAGTATTGGAAATGCTAAAAAATCGATCTCAAGTTTTTCTGTCTCGTAACCGGAAAGTGGTTTTTTTTCTTTCGATCGTCATGAACTTAAGCATCGACTAAAAGTTGTTTTTATATGCTTTTCTGAAAGCTAATTAAATGCACTTTATTTTGTACTTTCAGGTTTTTGTTCATTTTCCTCATGGGTCGGAAATCCGTTCCTCTGAGTGAGAAGCTCAAAATTATTGGCATGAAATTGGCGAATGCTAGCAACAACAAAATTTCGAAGGAGCTAGGTGTGTCAAAACCCTGCATTCGAAACGTGTGGAGACGGCATCTGGATGGTCTGTCGCCAAGTGGGAACTACAAAAACAGTGGCCGTAAACGCTGCACAAGTTTGGGCGACGATCGAAGAATGGTGACGCTCGCGAAGCGAGATCGTCGGGCATCTCTTCCAGACATTCAACGGGACTTAGCTGAGGCTGGAGTGTCAGTAAGCGTGTCCACGGTGTCCAGACGTTTACGAGAACATGGGTTGAATAGCTACGTGACATATAAGAAGCCATTACTAACCAAAGTTGCGGCAAAAAATCGTTTACGCTGGTGTAAAGATCGAAAGGATTGGGATGACAAAAATTGGTCGAACGTCATCTGGAGTGACGAGTCATGTTTCGAATTGTTTCCATCGGCGGGACGAGTCCGTGTACGACGTTTACAGACTCAGAAATTTCTGGCCGACAACATCCGACCACAGCTGCAAGGTGGCGGTGGAAAGGTCATGATATGGGGCGCCTTCAATCAACATGGTGTCGGACCATTGGTTATTATTGATGGCATCATGAACTCGGAAAAATATATCAAAATGATGAAAGAGCATTTTCTTCCGTATTATCGTCGCCAGCCGAGGCAGGGGCGTCTGTACATGCAGGACAACGCCCCTTGCCACAAGTCGAAAGCCACGATGGCGTGGTTGAAGCGAAATCGGATAAATGTTCTTCCTTGGCCCGCGCGATCCCCCGATTTAAACCCGATTGAAAATCTGTGGCACGTTTTAAATTGTTATATTATCAAAAAGAAACCACGAAACATCGAGGAGTTGAAAGAAAAATTGATTGAAGGCTGGAATATGATCACATCGGATGACTGTAAAAGATTATGCATGTCCATGTCCCGTCGTGTGAAAAAGTGCATTTTGCGTAAAGGATGGCATTTTGGCTATTGATTCGATTTGGAACGGTTATGAATAAAATTTTTTGGTCCATTCTATTCCGATGTGGCCCTGATATATCCTACTCAAGCGAAACTCGCATAGAAGCGAGCGCTGAATTTCCACATGTGAAAACGTCTAAAATGAGGGGGGGAGAAATATCATTTTGACAGGCACTGTACTGTATATACAGGTAAGCACTGTACTGTGTACTGGTGTCCAGTTTCCAGTAGAAGCCACCATTTCTTGGTGCCTAGCAAGGTCAGTCACCGAGGGTGATCATGATTTAAAAACTTCTGGTGCATTGCTAAGTGAAATATATCTTACTATGAATCAAGAAATGCGTTTTTTTAAGTCAAGTGCGACTTGACAATTCAATTCCGACTAAGTGAACACATAAAATTTCAGCGCGACCACAAAGACCACACCAGTCATTGGAAAAAGGCTGCCAAAACGTGCACCAGTCAACTCAGCACGGTCGATTAGGGAGTCATAAACGTGACTGTGGCAGAGCCCCTTTTCCATCACGTTTACATTCTCGTTAGTCAATCTTGAAAGTAAAAATGCGCGACCTGAAAAATGAGTTAGTTGTTCGGCCTAGATTCGAGGTAAGTTGGCGTAAAACTGTAACGGGTAGCAGCAGTCCTTTTGTTGGCCTGGCATGACCAGCCAATGACGTAATGCGATAGGAAAGTGAACTTGACCCATATCAGCCAGTACTACAACATGTTCTGGTGAGTGGAAGAAAGTCGATGAAAAGTGGGCAAATATTGTGTCAAGACAATTCGCCAAGTGTACTTCGCAAGGAGCCTGTACCTGCCTGAGGCATGTGGTGAGTGTGGACGGGATATTGGAAGGCCAGCATGATTGGGATATTGGTCATCGTGCTGATCATTTGGCACGGACAGGATGTGCAGGGATGTACGGCGGTGGGCAGGGATGGCCCACCGATCATTTTGGGCGGCGAGCGTGGTCCGGAAGATGTGCAAGTAAAGGCGCTAAATCCATTTGACTCTCAGTCACTCGGTGGACCATCGGATAAGTTTATTGCTCCCGAACATCCTCCAGGCGTGGATGACAATAGCATAATCTCTGATAAGATAACCCATGATAAGAGACCAGGCCACAAGAGGCCGCCTGGTGAACAGAAGAAACCCGAAGACAAGACCAAACCCTCAGGTCGAGTTCATTGCAGACCATTGGTCGACGGATCAGAAGGCCAAGGTGTCCCCAGACCTGGTACGGAAGGATCGATTGGACCAGATAGCACGGATCCAGAAGACGACATTGGTCACGATAAAAGACCCGGCGTGCGTCCGCCCTCATTTGGGGAACCTGACGATAGCATTGGCCACGATCCAAGGCCAGGTGTCCGTCCTTCTATCAAGACAGCATTCCCTGACGAGATCACTCACGACAAGGTACCCGCTTCCCGTGCTGGGGGTAGGGGCGGTGGACCTAAACGTCTAGGGTCTAATCCGAATGCTGCGGACAACGGAGGAGCACCGGGTATTAATCCGACACAAGGGACTGGTCCTAATGGACCCGATGGCCAGCCAGGCGGACGACCGGGAACTGGCAGTGGGCCTGGAGATGGTCCTAGAACCGGCGATGGTAGAAAGCCAATATGCCCGCCGGGGTGGGTGCCAGTGGAGATTCCAGACGAACCCACAATACCCACTGTGAAGACAAAGCCCACTACACATGCACCCACAACCACGCGCCGAAGGGTGACCACAACAGAAGCTGCTACATCGCCCGAAGGAACTGCTGCTGGTCTTGTCACTGAACCAACGCCCAGCCAATCAGCGAGGACGACTCGGAGAAAGCGGCCTCGGACAACGACCCCCAGTGACGACGAGCAAAGGCCAACCACCACAAGGCCGAGGGGTGTCGGGGGATTCGGAGTCGGTGGCGGAGGTGGTGGAACGGGTGTCGACGGTGGGGGTGGTGGAGATGCTTTAGGAGGGGGTGGTGTCCGAGTGGTTCCACCCCTCAGCAAGATCCCTCCATCCGTTGGCCTCGTCGGATTGGTTGGCGGCGTTGGTGTCCTCGTGCCCCCGCCCAACCCGCCCGCACCCCCAGCTGGATTCCCGGGCTTCCAACCACCAGGCTTTGTCGAGCCACCATTCGGGCCAGCAATAGCTCCGCCGGGTAAACTTCCAGGGCCCGTTCCGTCAATCAATTTTGGTGGCAATAGCGCACTTATCCCACAGCCACCCGGTGGGGGTGGTGGCTACGGCGGCGGTGGGAGTGACTACGGGGGTGGCGGCGAATATGGAGGAGGGGACAGTGGGGTTGGATCATACGGAGGCGGAAACTCGTACGGCGGATCTGACGGTTCGAGAGGTGGGGACTCGTACGGGGGCTCACCAGGAGGCTCCTATGGCGGTCCCAGCGGTCCTGCTGGTTCGTACGGTGGAGACTCCTATGGCGGTCAGTCTGGCGGAGACATTGGGTCCTACGGAGGAGGCTCCTCTTACGACGGTGCCCAGAGTCGTGGCGGCTACAGATAAGTGTGCACCTATTATGTATCATAGCCCTTTACACTGTGTCGTCCAAGTAAAGCGCTTCATCTGTCACTTGCCGTCTGTTGCACATGTCTGAACACAACACCAGCTTCAGCCGTCAGCACACCAGGTAGAATGCTGAACTCTTTCTTTGCCTCACAGAAATTACGAAAACGGGTTAAACGTTAATTGAATCTTACACAAAATCAACGCCAAAATTCGGATCAACGAGACATATCTAATTGCATCCCACGTCACAACTCATTCCTTCTCTTTTTCAACTTCGCCATCTTCGTCTTCATCGCAAGTTAGGCACTCGTCGTACGCATCACGTAAGAATTCGTCCTTCGACACTGTAAGCACTTTGTAAGGCAAACTTCGAACACGGTTAGGAAAAGCAGTCGTCGGTCTACGTGGACCACTGGCGGTAAATTGCCACGAAAATAAACGGTCTTCTTCATGGGCGTATTTGTCCACGTCGTTGTCTTTGGTCGATTTCAGATCATTTTCGTTTCGCACTGGACTCGCTGGTTTGCCGGCTTCTTCCAAACGATCCCGTCGCAACAAACGTTCGTTGACCTGGAATTGGAATCCGTTTTCTAGCAAGTGAACGACCACTCGGGCGATATTCCTGGAATCGTCCAGTCCGCTGTGCTGACGACCAGAGAATTCCATTCCTAGTTCTTCCAACATCTTTTGCAACGATGTTCGTTGTTGCTTAAAAGCTCGGCAATAAGAACGACGAATATTGATCCAAGAACGCATCCAATGAGGAATTGGTATCGAACAATGTTGGCACTGCAATTGCAAGAATGTACCAAAATCGGCTGGCCTACAGAAACGGAAACACGTCATTATTTGATCAGATTTAATACTTACAAAATCCATACCCGTCCGTGACGAATGCAAATCGATTCTTTGTTCCTAATTCGTGTTTTTCCAAAAATACCATGAAATCGGACAAGACTTGCTGGAATGACGGTGCACTGTCCACTTGCTCCTAAAATAAGTCATTTCGAACATTAAGAAAACATTACTTCCATTTCTCATCGTTCATACAAGCAAAACTGCGAAAGATATCTGGCATCATCTAGACGCAGTCCTGATAGTGTATGACTCTGTGAGAATTGATCGAGACTTAGTTCCTGCTGCCAGTCATTCCCTGGACTCTCACCTGAGTAATGCCAGTTAGTTCTAAGCAAAATGGCGACAGCACAGGATTGATGACAGGCTTGCAATAGGAATGAAATTCATCTACCTAAAACACAACCTCCTTTTCTATGTATGGATAAGTGCAAATTGTTTCATTTCTTACCACTTCCGCCGTTATAGTTCTCAGAAGTACGACTGGAAATTCAATGATTTCGTGCGGATATGAAAAACTGTCTTTTCCTTCACAAGTGCATTCGTAATCGATAACGCATAAATAATCGTAGAATCGATCTCTGACTAGTTCGGAACGTGGTGCAGCTACTTTGTCCAAAGCACGACGGCGTTTCCAGTAACTTTTTAGCCGTTTTGACACTTCGTCCTTGTTGCCTCTGCAAAAAGTTGCCAATAAACAAAAGTCTCGAATAGAAGACAGCGGATTTCTTTCGGGCAAGAAATGAAAGAAAAGACTTGGGAAAAAGAAGTTGGAAATCAAGCATTGGTGACCCTAATTTATAGTGGATCCATATCGGTTCCACCTCAGACCACATGGGAAACACGTGGGTCATGTGGAAATGTCCATTCCATCTGGAATTAACGTGGATCCAGGTGGGATGAAATGGACCGAGGAATCTGGGAAGCATCGAGATCAGATTGCCTGGATATCAAATAACCTAGGATAACAATATTTTTGCACCTTAAAAAGACCTAATATCGATTTCCACATTGATGGCTCAACATGAATAGAGCGCTTAAATTTGGCGGATCCAGTTCCAGTATCACCCTTTGAACCTCCCTACCTATTTTACAAAGGTGCCCAATGGTCTGCAGGAGAGACTGACCAACGCCACCTCATTCACATTAGGCCTACACTTAAAAGTTTCGCAATATTTCTTCTTCCCGAAGTTACGACTTTAAATCGAAAAGTGCGGCCGAAAGCGGATATTTTACTGGTACTGTTATTACTTCACATAAAGCCATTGAGAGTTAAACTCTCGGGTTAGGCTACTTTACCCTAGGTCTATTGTACGTACTGTAGTTGTCAAGGTCTTACAGTACCTCGGATTTAACCTGAGCGTTTTCAATGCTTCGACGATTTCATCCTTCTTCATTTTGTTAATATCGGCGTTTGTGAGATAGCCCTTATCTTTCCGGCCAACAAGATCCAGCTCAAAATCCATCGCACCCATTGCCATTTTCGTAATTAAACAATCGGTCGAAGAATGGGGAAGATCGCCCGAGTGACTGTGTGCGACACGGCTAACTGAATACTTAAAGTTGACACGGCTAACAGAAAGTCAACGTCACTACAAGAAAATATCTGTTCGCAAGGCAATTCTCTTGCAATCTGTTTGCCATGACCAGTCGATTTACATTAGGACTTTGTTCTGCTTATTGCCTTCAGCAACGTGAAGCATTTCAGAACCAGCATTCAGTTGCGACCGAGCTCATTGTTCGCGGCTTTGGTGGCGAGCAGTCGGTTGATTGGTCGGCTGCGAAGGACGGTGGTGACAGCCCCCGAGAACATGAGTGCCCCGAAGAAACAGGCGGGCGGAAAGAAAGGCGCGAAGAAGCCAGCGAAGAAACCGTCTTCGTTCAACGAGTTCTGGAACAAGCTGCTGCGGAAGGACAGTAAGTACGAATATGAACTGCGAGGACGAAACTGTGATGGCCTTGTTTTCAGAAAAGCGAGGCGGAACTGGCGACGTTCCAACGGAAAAGACGGTCAGGCGGGCGGCCGGGAGTATTGCCAAACTGCTACATCTGAAGAAGAAAGAGCGACAGCAGGTGACGCAAGTGTTGGCGGCCGAGGTGCAGCAAGGAGTCCTCGAGAAGAAGCACAGGCGCCCGCATCCACGACCACCACCTACGGCTCTGGTAAGTCCTTTCGAATCGGCCGTCCTTGCCCAACGTGACCCTTGCTTGGTCCTTTAGCCAGTTGCCGAGGCAGTGTACCCGGTCCCGATTCAGACTGGTTTGTTCCCCGAGGAGGCCCCGCCAGCGGCACCCGTCGATGCGGCACCAGAGGCACCGGCCGAAGAAGAACCGGCGGTCGTCGCTCTCGATCATCCCATTCCGAGCACGGGCATGTCAGATCTGGAACTCCAGCGGAAGTCGTTCCTGGAAAAGTCGGGCGGAGGATCAGCAAAGGGCGGAGGATCGGCGAAGGGCGGCGCGAACGTGAGCGGCAAGAGTGCGTCATGGTCGCACGAGGGTAAGCACACTTTCGATTTCTCCTGACCGTCCCAGCTCAAAGTGCTTTTCTGTTTAGCGTACGGGTCGCAGCCGGAATCGATTACGTTGGACGACTCGGCCGTCAAGGAGATCGCGGGCCATATGCTGACGAGCATGTTGCGGGACGTTCTGGTGAGTGCCAGCCGAGTCTTCTCGCCATCTCATGCTCACTCATTTCCTTGTTTTAGATGGAAGCGTCGGTGCGCCAGAAGGCGGCGAGTTCGAAGAAGCCCGAGGATATGGATCCTGAAGAACTGGTCGAGTTGCGTCTGAAGGACCCGCAGCAGTTTGACGTGTTGGTCAAAGAGAATACGGTCGTGTCGTACGCGCTGTCGAAGCCGAGGGACGATGATCAGAAGACGGCCAAGAAGATCAAGGAGAAGAGGCAGGGAAAGCGAAAGCCCTTGCATTTCGACGATAAGGTGGAAGTGTCCAAGGCGCCCGTCGGCCGGGACTTCGATCCGAAAGAGAAGAAGAGCACGACCAACAGCTCCCTGAAACGACGCTGATGACCCACTGATTTCGTTTGCGTTTGTGTGAGTGACTGACTCGGTGCTTTAATGTCCGCTGGTCGAGAGTAATCCGTCGTATGGGTACAGGTTTAAGTAGGGTGCGTCAAGGAGCCACGTTTAGGCGAATCATGCACAAGTGGGGCTTTGTAACTGTCGATGCGGTTTCGAGAACCCTAGCTCAACTCGAGGCGTAATAGAACAGTATGGTCACTTCGCCAAAAGAACATGCGCTTGCACAGGTTCGTGGAGAATGCCATGTCGCCGTTGCTTAGCAGTCAAACCATAAAAGAATGGTCGTGTTTGAACTGGCCGCACAGTAGCTTCCTTCTCGGTAGCTCTTCCCATTTGGGACAGCTTCGCATGAGACTATGCTGGACTGGTACTCCTCGACTGACCTGATAAGGCTTTGCGTAAAATCAGAATCTGGTCGCGGGCTTTATTTTATATTGATGGATGGGCTGTGTCAGTATTCAGCAGATGTAACTGGCTGCTGATTTTGCTTTTGTCTCGTCACTCAGGGAGCCTCAAACTCACAAAATCGCGAGTGATGAAACTTGATCCTCCTATGCGAATGTAGCAAACGGGGAACCTGCCCAGCTTATTCGAGCACGTACTTGGCTCCTGCACAACTCTTAGTCATAGTCTCCCTGGGGCATGGAGTATCTGAGCAATCAAGTCGCATGGACGTCTTCGATCGAGCAATTGTGTCGTGGACAATCGATTGACACTGAAAAAGTCAGCGACCATGCCTACTTGAATAGCATGTTGGCCAAGCAAACTCAAAATTCGTAACTAATTTTTCCAAATCGAAACATGGAAACCGCCATCATTGCGATCTGCAGAGCTTCGCAGCTGACTCACAGATAAGCGGCATTGTCTTTTTAGCATCTCAGGATCAGTTCGAAAAAACTAAAATCTGATCAAAAGCTATAAAGGAGTTCCTTTTTATACCAGACATTTCATTTTTGGGGGCCGGCCTAATTCCCGCCCAGAGTTTGAATTTCGCGCCAAATTACTGGTGAGGCTCATTACTTAACAATCAGTTAATCGCCACGCGGGCATCGGCATTTGGGTCTTCTTGGGACCCAGAAGAGGTCGGCTTGGGAGAAAGATCACATGGATCATCACAAATTGAATCTTTTTTTAAAATGCCGATTCTGACATTGATCGACGTTTCACTGTCGATGTTGGCGCCCCTGGATAGCGCCCCTTTATCAACGGATGGTTCAAATCGGAGGACAGCAGCGATTGCTGGCGTGTCGTCTTTTCTCGATTATCTTGAATCGAATAGCAGACAGGAATTTGTTAGTTTGGTAAGCCGATCCATTTACTTATAGGCCTACCCTGTATGTGTCCGCTTCGACTCCCCTGTGTTTCCTGCCTTGCATTCTATATAGGCCTACTGTAGAGGTCAAAATTCATCGGAAATCACAGGCTCTTTGACTCCTTTCAGGCTTCCTTTTCGGACGACGTGGACGTGACCGATTTCACTAAAGACTATGCCTCGTTGAAGGATACCTTGACTAAATCCAGTGCTTATGAAATTCGCACAAAATCGAACATTGTTGAAGCTTTACGAGGAGTATTTTATCGCTGCGTTGCTGTTTGGGGCTCGAATATTTTGTGCCACGTTGTCCTCGTTTCCGACTGCTCTGGCTGCAATCCGGATTTTGAGGGGCTGGTCAATTCAGTGGCACTATTGGAAGGGAAGGAAATTGTGGAGAATTCAAACATTCGGAAATGTTCGCACGATGGCAACCAATCAAGTGCAGCACCATCCACTCCATCTTCTCCCTTTGCGACAGAATTTTATCAATTGCTCAGGCGAGGCGCGTTCACTTTCCACGTTGTCTGTGTCAATCATTTTGGCACGAATGATCTCTTAGTTCAACAGAATGTGAGACTATACAAGAAATTGATCGATTTTTTTGATATTGGAGGAAGTTTTCGATTTATTGATGATGGCGGGGCGAACTCTGCCGTAACATTTCGCAAATTAGCTGAAGAATTGAGTGCGAACTCGGCTTCGACCTTGAGATGTGGAGCATTCGTTGTTCCAGTCGACGTAGTGCCCGCTTTGAAACCAATCAAGAAAGAAACCGATTTCGATCTGATCGCTGCCAGATTAGGCGATGCTATTACTATTATTGGATTTTTGCGCCCAGCAGAACTAGGTAGCCCGCCTATTACATCGCGTCATTTATTATTGGCATCTAAAAGTAAGTCTTTACTCAGATTTTCAAATTTACTTAGCGAAAAGCCCAATCTTTTAGGAACTTCGAGTGAGAACGTTGATCCAGCAAAGCAGAAGTCAGTAGAAGAGGACAAAACTCCAAACTTTTGCGTTCTTTTACACGGTGCTATGAAAGTTGAGGATATGGTCGCCATTTGTGAGATAGGGTAAGTGCACGTTGGTTTGAACTAACTTTGCAACTCAACCTTTTTTTTCTAGTCAAAATTGGTACGGTTACATTTATCACCTGCCGGGCACGAAAAGATCGAATTTGGTCTTGCATTGCTTTGAGCCAGGTAACTATTTTAATTTATTTTCTTGATTTTCATTGCATAGAATGGTAAATTGCAGGAATCAATGCTGTGCCGTGGCTCGGGCCGCTGAATAAACTTGTTCTAAGGCCAGTCGCGGGAGCAGCCTTGGCAACATCGACAGCCGCCAAAAGTCCATTCCCGATTCCATTTAAATCAAAACCGAGTTATGCTATGACCAATCCGAATTGGATCCATTCGTACGGACTCCAGGTATGTCGGTCGAATATAGTTAGATATCGTGAACGAGTGACGATTTTGTTCCCCTGTCACCTGGTAGCCATTGTAATGGTGAGAACTAATAAGGTCGAGGGACAGGACAGGGCTGTGTGCGTGTGCGGATTGTCCCATCGGCTTTAAAAAGATTTTTTCCCTTTCTGTGTTCTAGGCTGATGTTCAAAAAGTTCTACGCTATGCAAGGAAGCTACCGGAAAAGGAGCTACAGTTTCATCAGGTACTTCTAAATCTGGCTGTTTTTTTGTTTAATTTTTGTGGGTTGGGCCCCGTGCCGCCCCAGTTCCCCCATGGTACTTCTAACCCGTTTCTGCCTATAGCCGACCAGCAGTCACGATATGATAAGCGAGGCCGTGAGGTGACCAGCTCTCACGGCAGCTTCCT
Organism: Mesodorylaimus sp. YZB2_4; assembly: GCA_030248295.1. Taxonomy (NCBI): domain Eukaryota; kingdom Metazoa; phylum Nematoda; class Enoplea; order Dorylaimida; family Dorylaimidae; genus Mesodorylaimus; species Mesodorylaimus sp. YZB2_4. The sequence goes on along the minus strand of JASANH010001507.1, from coordinate 227,266 downwards.
TCTGTGTGTCTCCACTAGGAGCACCTCCACACGAGGGCATGCTGTGTCAGCGCCAGCGTCCCAGGATGATACTGGGCGAGAAGGGAGGAACCCCTATTGGTGTTCGGGAACCAGTTTCTTGAGTCTCCACTTGTTGGGCGTCCGCCACATGACGGTACGGGCTAAGTCGCCCAGAGCCAGGTGTGCAAGGCCAGGGACGGACTTACTAAATAGCCGTCGAAGACAGGTTCCCACTTTGAGAACGGGCTTACTAAACTGCCGTCCCCAGCGGGAACAGAAGTGCGGCCTCCCGATCAGGGTTGCTGGCGTAACCAATGCGGGACCAACGCCTTGACCAACTGACCCGCCGCGGCTCTTATCTGGCTCTATGTTGCTGAGTATGTGGCAATACTTTCTTTCAGGAACTGAGTCGCGTTTGCAACCAGGCATTGACCCTTGGCTTTTCTGAATTGTTCTCAATAATTGCTCGTCTACTAGAAAAGGAGTTGACGAATGCCGGATCGAATGGACCTCAGGTGCCCTTGCTCAAGAACGCTATAAACATTCTTTTGTAAGCTAGAAATTATTTCCGTATTTTCAGTGTCTTATTTTGATATTTCTTTCAGATCGGGCCGCATGAAGTTTGGTGATCCATTGTCGCAGTTTGGAAAATGATGTGCATACTGTAAAATAAAACTGTTTTTCAAGGGTACTAAGTTTTGCCTTGGTGGCGTCCAAATCGCCCCTACTGATTGTTTGAGAGTTTTTGAGCATGAGTCTTGTTTCTTGTAGTTTTCAGGCGGCAAGGTTTGCGTAGACCATGCCATGGTCCGCGCCGTGTCCTATGCGTTCGTTGGTCTGCTGGCGGTGATCTTCATAGCAACGGTAACTTTTAGCGTAAGTTCAAGCGAGTCCTCTTATTCAGTGGCGGCTGCTGAGCCTGGTCGTAGCGAGAACGAAAAAGGTAAGGGCTGTTGGTGTTATCTCTGTAATGGGGGCGATGTGCCGTGTGGTTCTGGTTTTAGTATCTTCGTATCACTATGGGGTCGTTGTCGATGCTGGCAGTAGTGGATCTCGTGTCTTCGTTTATATGTGGCCGAGCGAGATGAGCGGCCAGAAAAATGAACTGATCAAGATCAAAGCATTGATGGACGAGGAGACTGGCCGAGCCGTAGTGAAGAAGGTGTCGCCAGGTAGGGCCTTGGTTTTTTTCTCCTGTAATTCTGGGATTGGAGTGGCGGTGCAGTGTGGTTTGGCATTCGTCTACCCGTATTGCTTGGTAACGAGCGGATGGGCTGGTCCTGGGTTCACATCCTTGACGATGCAGGTCGGTTTGGGAACCATAAACTCTCGCTGACCTTGCACTCCAGGCTGCGGGTGGCTCACCCGGTACTGTCGATGTGCCCCGAGTGAAGACGGAAGTCAAGCGAGTAGGCGGTCTCGGCCTTCAGAGCCCACCCGCCATCGTCCAAGGTAGTCGGTATTTGATCCAGGATGCCCTCGCGTGGAGGTGCCCCTAGTGGAGGCGCACAGAGGGGCGCTGCTGTGTGTGCTGGTCCCCGCACAGCTCTGATCAAGAAGTTTACCTGCTGTCCGGCTATAGGCGAAACAGGCTGCACCAAAAAATTGAAAACCTCTGGCAGTCGGGGGATCATTTTAAAGCCCTCTCCATAAAGTGGCATGGTCAACAGCCAGCTTGACGCTCTAGCTCGAGGTCCAGATAAAGTTCCGGCATGCTTTTTTCAGTGGGGCTCTCGGTGGTGTCTCAGTGCTTCGTTTGGCAGAGCTGAAAATCAGTCAGGAGTGAGCTCAGTTCTGGCCGTTTCTCTGCACCTGGAGGGGCGAGTCATCCTTCATTCCTCTGGGGTCGATTAACAAGGGTAGCTTATGGGGTGAGAGGATATCGAATCCGCGTCCTCTCATGGGGCACGAGCTATATATAGTTAGTTAGTTACCCGGATAACTATCGACGACTCTCAGCAGCGACCAACATGCTCTCTTGCCTGGCATGCATCCCATATGGGCCCTAGGCGATGCAAAATAGGATCCACTAGCAGACTCCTAGCCTGCGAGAAAGGGTCACAAATTGACGCTCCTTTGGAAGGTCCAGGATGGGAAAAAGCGATTTCTTCTCACCTTTTTGGTGGTGGTTGCATCGGGTTTCTATCGGCAGATTTAAACTGTGCTTTGCTTCTATTTTAGGCTTGTCAACATACGGCGAGAATACGACCGGCGCAGTTGCTCATATTGCCGAGCTCTTGGCTTATGTGGAGTCGAAGATACCAAAGGAGAAGCACAAAGAGACGTCATTATTTGTAATGGCCACTGCAGGAATGCGTTTAATACCAGAGAGGTAAGCGATTTAAAAGGCCCTGCTTGGCGCTTATGGCAATGGTATTTTTTCATTTTCAGTCAACAGCAAGCGGTTCTAAAAGCACTTAGAGAAGAACTGCCAAAGCAATTCGATTTCATCATTATGGACCAACATATCGAGATCATCAGTGGCAAGTGGGAAGGTATTTATTCGTGGATCGCAGTCAACTATGCGCTTCAAAGATTTGATCACACTAAACCAGGTAAGATGGACTGCCGAAGTCTTGATTGGGAGCGTGACAATCATTTTGATGTTTGTCACGTTGCATGTGTAATGTCATGGATGGGCGTATGGGTTAGGGGCATCCCGCATCCTGGGCTTGGTCGGCTGAAAAGCTGTCAAGGCTTCCCCCTGTGCATGTTTCACCTTCCCCCTGGGCTCTCAAGGAAAATACCCCTACGACTAAAGTCTGATGACAGAGCATGTTTACTCCTGCCACTAGGATGGAAAAAAAACAGTTAAAAATATGTTTTAGATCAGGATGCTAAGAGGGGGTGCAAATTTACAGTATGCATCCCTCCAGTTCGCAGCATCTGAACCCTGCCCGTGCTTGCTTTATGTTCAGCTCGGCTAATTTTCAGACCCCACACTGGTGATGCGACCGTTGTATGATCCGGAAGGCAACACGACCATGTACCGAAAACCGACTGTTGGCATGATCGATATGGGCGGCGGGTCCGTCCAGATCGCTTTCGAAACTACGGAGAAAGTCCCGAGGCTCCAGGTAAAATTCATTCCGAAGTGTAACATCTAGTCATCACGCAGTGATTGAATTTCAGGAGCACATGACCGTCGATTTGAATTTGGGCTATGACGAGCATGATTCGCTTCATCATTACAAGCTTTACGTTACGACATTTCTGGGATTTGGAGGTAAGCAAAGCAGGGGGCAAGGTGGGGCTTACTTGTAAGAATCCTTTGTTTTAGCGAATATGGCCATAGCGAGATATGAAAAAAAGTTGGTGCAACAACTGGCTCAAAAAGTAATCGACGATAATGCTGACTTTTCGACGACCTCGTCCATGACCGCGTAAGTGTTTCTATCTGGACTGTGTGCTAGGAATCGAATTTTCGTTTGTAGTAACTGTATGATTATTTGTCTTGCAGACCATCGACGATCAAAGACCCTTGTATGCCGGTCAATTTGCACAAAACGGTGGAGCTGTTGGACGAGAGCAACGAGAATAATGCGACTAGGAAGTCGCAGAAAACAAAGTCATTTGCTCGGAAAGGAGTGGGAAATTTCGATCAGTGCCAAAATGCGTTGAAGGAATTGTTGAATCTACACAAAGCTTGCCCTGATATCTGCTCATTCGACGGGGTTTATCAGCCACGAATCAATTTTTCAAATATGGAATTTTATGGGTTTTCTGAATACTGGTACACGACGAACGATGTTTTGGACGTCAGCGGCCCTTATTCTTATTCTGCATTTAGGGAAGAAGCTTCGGTAAGTGATAAATGGATTAAAAAGAATTAGAGTATGTGAGACATATAGTTTTGTTTCAGAAATTCTGCGCCACAAAGTGGTCAACGTTGAAGCACGCACTCGATGGTAAGCTGTATCCAAGAGCGGACGCTCAACGAATGAGGTGAGTGGATTGTGCATTTCTTCTAAGGTTTGAAAGGACGTTTTTTTCTGTGCAATTGAGTCCTTATTGCTTGGGAAATTGGCAATTAAGAAAGTGCCTTTTTAGGACGCAGTGTTTCAAGTCGGCTTGGATCAGTACTGTTCTGCACGACGGTTTCGGGTTTCCCCGCAACACCGCCAAGTTCAAAACTGTCTCGAAAATCAATAATGAAGAAGTGCAGTGGACAATCGGTGCCTTGTTGTATCGTATGCGACACTTTCCTCTGAGGTAAGACGGTCCCTAATTAATTCCATGATAAAAGGTGCAGACTCTAGGGCCGTCAGATGAAGTGGGCACAGCACAGCAGGGGCTATCTTGTTCTGATGCCTTGGGTGAAGCGATGAAGCATGAAAGGAGGAACTGGGCCCGCCTTGATTTAAAGCTGAGACGTGCGCAGGGACTCGTAGGTGGCGTGGTCGGAGCGGATGTTGAAAGCTGACTGATTCTGACTAATTCTTTGTTGATTTAGAGAAATGCAACGTCTGCGCGAATTGCAACTTCAACCGCCTCGGTATAAACGCCCGTCGAGTACGTCGTTCATGAGCCTGGTGCCATCGGACGCGCTATCGCAGTTAATGTTACTCATGTGCATCGGGGTCGTGGTTATGGCCGCGGTCAAGTATTTCTGCGTACTTAGACGATACAGGCGAGTGGCGGCCGCCGGTGGAAACCGCAAGGCTGGCTTCCTATCACCGTCGAAGATGACTAGAAACCGATCGATGTACAGCTATATGACTATGGATGAAATAGGATCCAAAGAATCAGCACCATTTTTGCAAGGCGTGCGAGTTGAGCAGTCTGCTTACATTTATTGAGAGCTTGCTCGGGCGTGTGTGTTCCGTGGCACAAATTTGGTACACTGTCTTTTTATTGTCATTACTATTTTTGAAGTTAGGTTTGGTGGCTTCTTGTACTCTGCTGCATCATTCTTCCTTTCGTGCTGTGAATAGGAATCGAAACTTATTGAGGCTACTGTCGGCTCAGAATCGGCAGCATTCACGGATGGTTGAATAGGAAAAAGCGACTGAGTTATTTATCACAAATGAAACAGTCTCATTTTGTGACCCTGTCATTTTTATTGGCTCAATTTCTTTTTCTTGGAAAACAAGAAAATTTTCTTTCGAATTAAGCCTCCAATACATCTTTGAGATGAAGTGAAGCGAAAAATGAAAGCTCTCCAGTCGGCTGGTCTCTTTCGTGTAGACAAATTACCGTAGTCCGAGATTAGACTGGACGAGCCAATGCGATTAGGGCCTAGATTCGGCCAATCAATCTCCTCTCGCTGATCTCTCCTTAACGACATCTATTTGTCTCTTCTTTTGCTCTAAGCTAACGCAAACAGGCTTTACAGTAAGCTGGTCTTGACGTAGGGGCCGTATCTCTTTTGAAATGGGGAACAATAAAACAGGGAGATAGGATACGGTTTGGATGTTTGTTATCGTTCGCTGGCTTCCCTGTTTTATTGACCGCCCTGGGAGGTGCACGCGCTCTCCCACTGCGACCAACATGGCCGGCGGGGTACGTGAAAGGTTTCCATTTGAAAATGGCCTTCTGCCTCCTTGAGTTTTCCGCTGTTCTGACTTGGCGTCATTGGGTGAGCTTGAGTTGAGTCGTGGAAAGGCTGGCTGGCTCCTGCTAGTCCCCATCTTTGTCACAGTATGACGAGGAGAATGTTGCTGTGGATCGGTGGACGGTGTGTGGGTGTGACAAACAATATTCGGGCTCCGTCGATGACTTGTACTTTAGGCACGTCCATTTCCATTATGGCACAAAAAAGTGGAATTGGATTGAAAACTGAGTGAAGACACGATCGGCATGAGAGCGGTGTGCAAATGTGATAATGCAAGGCAGGCATGCAATTCGTAAGTGCACCCTTCTCACATACAAGACGGTGGTCTTCTGAAAAAGGCACTTGAGAAACTTAGTAGAAACATGTTTTTGGAGAATGATTGGCACGGAGAAGTGCCCGTTGGAATCGGTTTCGTATTCGCCTGATTTGGCATTGGATTTTTGTCATTGAAAGGCGACGACACGAATTCACACTTGCAATCGTAAAAAGGAGGGTAGTGCAGAATTCTAGGATTGGTACCATGTTGGGGAGGATGGAAAGAAAATGGCTGGTCGATTTTGCTTAGCACCAGCCGGAGAGTGATTTATCCGCTCAGTGGTGCAAATGGAAATCGGTTGTTCGGCGATCCGTGAGCGCACGGCCGAGTCGGAGTAAGGTATACTGTGTTTAGGGGGTATAAGGAAGGCTCTTACACGGGATTACGTTCGTGTACGCTTCAATGATCACTCGAACGAAATCAGCCGAGCGAATGGATTTGACGTCTACCTAATAGGGGGTATTGGGAGAGAGAGCTGGTCAAAGCGACTCCCCGGTTACTTTTGTCGCCACTTTCGAAACCGTTTCATCCAATCCACACGCATATGCCGGGTTGACTCGAGTCAGTTTTGAATACGTTCATCGTAGACCGAGCGGAAAATACTTTTCGGAGAACGAGTATGGGAGGACGGCTTGTTAGTCCTCGGTCCGCTCGCATCGGATCGCGTCTCTCGATTCGTCGAGTTTGCTTTTGACGCAAAGCACCGACACCTAGCCCCAAAACGGACGGGCACGCTCAGCTAAGCGTGCTAACACGGGCGCACCGTGCCTAGATTGGATTAGATGGGAGAAGTGGGAAATCGGTTAGAAGAGTGAGTTGGATCGGCTTCTAAGAATTGGCAAAAGCTTTCAAGGTCTACAGTACACGCTTTGGCCAATCCGAGCAGAGTCGACGCTCACTCAGCCGTCTGTTGCACTGACGTGCGGAGCTTTGACAGGATTCGGTTCGTCTCGTCCAATACACCAACCAAAGCCTGGGCTCGGTGCGCTTGGACGCGCTCAACGCGGATCCTTTCCACTACACGCACCGGCGATCGGATCGGCGATCATCCGAACGTATAGCGGACGTAAGTGCTCTCATATCCATATAAATGCTCGGGATATAGGTCCAAGTGAAATATACAAATAAGTGCACACATGAACGACTCGTGGGCCCCGTTTTGTCTCTTCTCCTACCACAATTGACTGTTACGTGTCGCCCACCCCATCATCAGCCTTGGCCCGCTCTCCTCAACTCCTCACACACATCTTCAAGTTGGAACACAGCTCTCAAATATCCCTGAGCATTTTTCGTCATTTTTCATTTTCGTGCCCTTGGCCTGACACCTGTCTTATTTGTTCATGACAAGGAGACTAAATGCCCTCGTGTACAGGAGACACCACTTTTTAGCAGCCGACAGCCATCACTCATTTTTAAAGGACGTGCATTCATCCTTTTTTTACGTCTCTATCGCCTTTTACTTTTTTCCTTCACTTGCATATGGCGAACATTTAGATCGTTTTGAGGGCGCCAAATGCGTCTTTTTCGAACCTTGATCCTTGGCTTCGGCAATAGAGCCCTCTCTAACCAATTATTCATCGTTGGACAGCCCTCCGTCTGTCGTCGTTGTCATAAACGTATGATCTCGATTTGATCCTCCAACAGCACGTTTTTCATCTGTTTTCCATTTTTTGAAGGCCTTTATTGTCGGGTTTCTTTTTGCTTTTCATTTTTCGCCAACAATCAAGCCAGTCAAAAATTTGGACACGCGCATATTGGTTTTTTCAAGGTGAAACCCTTTTTAAAGACACGAGCCTAGCCGGCCTATCGGTGTCTAAATGGTTGTCAAGGTTCGCGCGAATTGGACCCTTGTGGTTTGCCTCTCTTCCATAATCAGACATATGGTCAGAGCATTGTTGGAAAAACCATGAGTCCTAGGTTGGCTAGGCTATAAAATCCACTGGCCTGCTATCGTATCCAGTTGGATCATTTGAACGCGCAAGGTGCAAGTTGAGCCAGTTACAGTAACCCAGCCAATTGCAGGCCAGTCCAATTGGGTGTATGACGGGCCATACGGCGAGAAGCGCAATTTTCTAATTGCACTCTAATTTATATCCAATACAGTTTGGCCAACCCGTTTTCCACACGATGCATTACCGTAGCCAGCCACGTTGACTATTATTAGCGGAGTGATGTCGGAAATTTTTCCTCTCTCACTTGATGATGATGATGGCGCCCGCCTTTTGTCAATTGGCGGCCGATCGGTGCCTTCGGCCACACAATACATTTGTGTTCGCACCAGTTTTCATGAATGCCATAGCATGGCATAGACTCCTAATTCGCCATAATGCACGCTACCGTGTGCACGATGCCCGCCCTAACAAACACATGTCTATTGTAGTTAGGAGAGTGATTAGCGACGCCGCCATTTTTTCTCAACAATAAGCCCAGGCGACAGAGAGCCGCCGCCAATGTCCGCCAGTCCGTGTTCACTCGGCCATCGGAACACGACCCTTGGGAATGGGCTGCCCGAAAATGACAGCGCTACACATCAAAAAGATTTTTGAACAAATAAGGCAATGCGCCGGGCTTCCTCAAATTTGGACTGTTTTAACGTCTGTTCTCGCTCGTACGCCCGGAAGACTGTGTGCGCACTGGACTGGCCTCTAGTCATTTGTGGCATTTGCCTGTGCGCAAGTTGATAGCTGCCTAAGTGAATATAAGAAGACGTGTCCATAAAGGGGGCCAGGCATGCAGGCGTCAAAGTCACATTGAAACAAATAGACAGACACCATCGTGAGATGAGAACGTGTCACATTGGTGGGCGAAACGTCAGGTTGACATGACATACCTCGCCCCACCACGTCGATCGTGACCATCTGATTTCTAGGACCTAGCTCCGTGTTCATCAGGGGCTCAGCCGAGAGGTGAGTAAATGATGGACGGATTCCCAAGGTGTACTGTAGCCATTTTCTGAGGTCACTGCGACAAGGTCGTGTCATCCGCCTTCGGACAACTTACAAGAAAAACGTGTCGAGACCAAATAGTGAATGTTGAAAGTGGTCCTTGGCAGCCCGTTTTCATTCAACTACGTCATTCTGGAATCGTGGGAGAGAGTAGGGAACACATTCAACTTGTACAGACGTAACTTTTTCTTTCAACTAACTCCATCTACAACTGTTTCCTTGACCAGGTTTGCATTTTTTAATGTCTTTTTCACTTGCAGCGGTCCTCGAGTACACAGGCACTTAAAAACGTAGCGCAATTTTCGAGCGTGACTAAATTGCGAGTTCGTCGAGATAATTCGCAATGAAAATTTTTGATGTAGACGATAGTAGAAAGTCTGTCCAGTCGGCCGTCTCGTCAAAATGAGTCTGTCACCTCGGTGAACCGTTGGTAAAACCGTATTCAGTTAAGTCGAATTCAATTTGCCAAGGATACGCCTATTTACTAGGATTGACGCACTCACTATGTCTCGTCCCCTCCTTATGTGCGTACAGGCCACGGAAACCAGTTGGAATAGCAGCAAGAGAACCCGACTATATGGACAGACAGATATTTCGTGAGGAGTATACTCACGAACAGTGCAATAAGCCCTCTGCTCCGTGGCTTCAGTCATCGAACGAGGCGAGGCCGGATCGGCGAAACTTAACACGGCTCAGATCATTCACCTATCAATTAGCATAATGAGTTCTTGTTGGGCCTTGTTGCCGTTTTTTCCCACAAACGCCGCTGACCCTTCTTCTATTCATTCCAACGCCGCCGTCCTGAACAAAAAAGGCGTCTTATAGACGCCCCGCTGTCAAGAAAGTGACGGCCGCCTTTTTGGCCGTGTTTTTCTCAAAATTGACTTCCCCGCTCCTTAATCCGCCTAATCATCAGGAATCTGGCCAGGTCGACTCCGACCCTACATACCCCTAATGATTTGGCATTGGCGCAAATTAACCTACGACGCCAAATACAGTACTTATTGGGGGTAGAAAACGAGTGTGCGATATGGCATCGCTTTGTACAACTTGTCATCTTCTTGACATATTGGGTGCCGACGACGGGAGGAGTGAAATACGACGTACTACACCTAATGCATGCCCACTTGTTAGCGATGGGAGTGGCACGGCCGCGGGGCATATGTCCAAGTATGGAAAAAATGAGCCCCACGCTCACCATCGAAAGCAAAAGGATGGTCTGGCGAGTTTTTGACTGTGTCAAGGTGAGTTTCGCCGAGCATGTGAAAAGGCAGTTGTATTGTCTTTGAAGCGGAAGAATATCGGTGTTTAAGACTATTTGTTACATTCCAACAAGATCGATAGTCACTGTTTTGGAATGCATCATATGTACTAGCTGAATTTCGGAAGACTGGCATGTCAGAAATGCACTTCACGGTCGTTCACATCAAACCCATGAAGCGGTTATACGATTCGGAAGTAGGCAATAAAGAAGAGTCACCTGCTCACATTGATCTGTCCATTCGCAGTATTTGTCCGGGTAAAGATATCAGTGCCATCATGCAGTGCACGGTGAGAAAGTGAGAAATTTACGCTCAAAACGACTGTCATCTTGTCGACATTGGTCGTCCTTGACACGTTCTTGTTTGGATAATTCGACACAAGACCAGGATTGATCGAAGTCGGAAGGGATAACCCAAGTGCTGTCGCGCGCGTCGTACAGTAGCCTCGTACGCCATTGGTCGCCCAGCCGCTGGTCCCGTGGCGATTGGTCTGAGGCTGCGGCTGGGCGGAGTTTGATCGTTTGAGCGTCTAAAACGGAGGAAGCGACGTAGAAGAGGCGAAGGTGAGCGAGTGGTGGCGACTTTTCTGATATTGGATCATTCGGTAGAGCGAATTTCAAAGCCTTCAGTCGAACGAGAGAGACGCGCCTACGCCCGAGCGACGATTTTCTTCTGGTCGACGAATTTTAAATCGAGTGTAAGAAATGCGCTGATGCTGTTTCCACTTTATTAAGCGCGTCATCGTATCTTCTTTCCGCGTACACATACTCACTCCCTGCACCAGACTAACCTTTCCTTTCCTTCTTCGCCCGCAGTCCGTTTGTCGAATTAGGAGTGCCTTTCTTCCTTCTTCTTTTTCCTCGAAAAATGAACCATAGTTTGCATTTGGTAAGTTGAAATGGCATCTCTTGTTCTCATCTACGAAAACAGGCCGAACGCGATCTGCATCATTTTCAAAAGAAAAGCCCACGCTCGCGTTCTTGGATAGACACGGTTCGTTAGATACGTTTTCAATCTTATCGCCTCATACTTCCCTTATTATTCGAATTGGATAAAATCCATCCAATTTCACGGCTGCCCAAATATTATGAATACGGAGTTAAAAAGAACACTCATTCACCCTCGACCCGATCCCTTCCCCTAGCCATACTTGCATACTTTCTTAGTTGAGTGTCGCCTAGCCGAGACAAGCGGCTGCTTTCCTCCCCGCCCTTCCTCCCTTGTTGCAAATTCTCGGACTGTCTCTCCGACTAAGCTAAGGTCAACTTGCGTCTTAGGCTAGGAACTTCCCCGCTTGATCATCTGACACGCACATAAACATATTTTCACGTTTGGAGACGCTTTATATTCGACTCATGAGTCCGAGCATGGTAGGCTATGCCCATTGACTTTTGGTTCGAGTGAAAGTAGTTTTCGAACGTACGTAGTACCCGAACTCTAACAGTCTTTTACCTTTTTTAGTTCTCCAAGATCGATACTGTTTCTCCGTTTACGGTCGGCTGGCCACAAGTGCGTCACACGGTTACAACTGGATTCCTCGGCGATGCCTCACAAAGGTTCGTACTGTTGGAGTCTTGGGTGACCATGGTTCCTACTGTAGGTGCTAGCTAAGGAAAACAATTTGCAAAACCAGTCACACGCGCGCGTTCGGGTGTCATTTCTAGATTAAATGTACTTTTCTTGACGCAGACCGGGGCTCGGGGCTATTTGAAAATTAATCTCAATAGTTGTATCCCGGGGCCGCTTGTTCATCGAAGCTTATAGGTATCGGTTGCGAAATGGGCCTATTTTCTGATAATTTCTCATGTCAAATCGTGGTGATGGGTCCCGGCGCACGCACGCATCCACACCCAATATGCCAGGCTAATATCATTTTAGCATTCGTTGCCTCTTCTTAATAATGCATCCTATTTTGCCACGTCTGTCCGCATTTCCTTTCGCGCGTGGCTGTCAACAGCCAAAGTGGCAGTCTGTGTGGCCAACTGGGAGAACCAGTCCGAAAGTGTCAACCAAGACGTCGCGCTCAGGCAACCTCAATGTCTTTCTAATACTCAAGGCCTATCAAAAGACGTCAGCCTCTAAGACGGGTTCCGGCGTGCCCATTTTCTCATCATTTTTCTAAAGTGTCTTCATTTTGTACACACTCTCAGCACTAACCGAAAATGGGAGGGCGTAAAAATACGCTCTATACACATTGAAAAGGCCAGTTGTTTGGCGACAGAATTAACTCGTTCTTTCGCTCTGGTTGTTATTGTGACTCGCAGACTCACAACAATGAAGGCGGCTAATCAAGAAGTCGACTCGGCCATTGTGACCACACTGTACGATATAGAAGGCGGCAGGGATCGGCTTTCTCACGCTTTTTCCATTTTCACTCCTCTCTCGCCAACTTGCGTTTTTGTTGCGCACTGTAGCTGTGATGACAATTATTCTCATTCTATAGACCAATCACAATCAGCCTTGTACGAGTACGTCATATGCACGCACTGACGCCAGTCGGTAGTGCGGTTGGTAAAGCGGCAATTGACGCATTTTCAGCACTGGGCCAATTGAATCCAAATTTGGTCCTGAGAAAGGACGTCGCGCTAGTTTTCTCATTGACAAGGTTTTCACACTACCTTTGCGCCCTCCACCACACCACTGCTCCCACACATGGCCCGGGCTGATTTAATTCACTGCCCAATAATGCACAAAAATGCAATTTTGAAAAGTTCAGCTTTTTTAGTGATGTAGTCGCTGAACAAAAATTGATTCGGTCACTGTAGCCATCTGGCCGACTGATCTATACAGATCCTCTTTTGGATTCGGACCGTCCTTCCTTCCATGTCACTAAGCTCAAACTGACGAATTCATCGCAGGCAGCTGCTGTGAATTCAGTCTGGCGTAGATAACGTACTCTCAATAACCGCACGCGGCAAGATAGCAGTCGGGTCGGGTCCTTGGAGAGAGGGACGTGATTACGCTTTTTTGTCATTTCTTTCCTTTCCAATTGGCCGAGGCTCGTTTTTAAGCTCGACTGGGTTTGGTAAAAAAAGAAATGACCGCCTCGGCTTACGAGGACGGCGCCGCCAGGATGCCAGATGGTCAACGCTGCGTTCTCGTTTGCATATTATGGACTACGTAGAAGGTGTGTAAGGCGCGTCCGGCGGAAAATTAGCATTGAAAATCATTCGCATCGAAACTATCGCATCTTTTCCGCCACACTAAATTCCTTGTTCCTAGTGTATCCCGTCGAGTGGCGTGGCGTCCGAACGCACGCTAGCACAAAACCCACCGATTCCCGAGTCCGGATGCCGGCGCTGTGAGCAAAGATAAAGGCCAGCTAATGCCATTATATCGCTTGGTTGAACAGGTAGTGCGAAGGGACAGGATGCGGATTAGAGGAATACCGAGACTGCTACACTGCCTATCGGTGTTTTTCGGCGACAATGGGGCGGGAGTATTTGAGAGAGTCCGTGTAAGGCAAGGCGATAATTACGGTCTAACCCCTCGCTGCCGGGGTCGATGGTCTCGGCGGGTGCTCCCGTATCTGTGACAAGCCCGACTCGCCTCGGCTTTGTCGCGTAATTGGGTCGGCGTAAATAAAAAATCAGTTCAACCATCTACAAATTATGTGCCGCCGATGGGGGACCAGTGGCGGCGCGCGATTGTGTCATCGATGACGGTGTAATTTGCTCGTTGGGAGACAGCTTATCTCGTTTTTCCCTTAACCTCCTCTAGAATGAAAAGGCGGATTTGGGGTCTCGCAGCTCGTTGACGTCTCGCAGCCGGGGTCGAACCGACTCGAGCGGCGCCTTCTGTGTCACCGAATTTGTAGTAGGCGCGGCTTGGATGACCATACTGGCAACATATGGGAATGCCTGTGCCCCGTAGCGAGGGCCAGTTGGCGCCTTTGATTCGATGACATCTCATTAATCAGTCCCTCATAATTGAACCCTTCGCCCGCCTTCATCTTTGCTCCGTATATGTTCTGGCCGATGACACCACCCATCCACGGCACATAAATTTCAACGCTTCCACGTCTGTTGGCCCCGCGCGAGGCGTCATTTTTATCCAAGTGTGGTCAAGAGTCTCATTATTCATTCACCTCCCGGCGCGATTTATGGCCATTAGAAGCAGTTTAGTGCTGTAGAAAAAAAGGAAGACGCTTCTACGCTTTGTCCACGCCGCCCAATCATTTAGGACATAATAAAGTCAAAAGTCATTTTTTCCTGGGGACATATCTGAAGTGCAAGCAATGTGCGAATGAGTGCAGGGCACGACACTGCCAAAACGGGACTTGTGTTTTGGGGCGTAGCAGCCACATATACGCTTTGCTCCCCGCATGGCATACTGTAAGCGCTAACATATCAGACTCATACGAGGTTTCTGTATGACCAGCTGAACATGACTTTTTGCTATTTCAGGCCACACCGGCGTCAATCAATTGGGTGGCGTGTTTGTGAATGGACGACCGTTGCCGGACGGAATTCGTCAACGTATCATCGAATTAGCTCATCAGGGAGCTCGTCCATGCGACATTTCTCGTATTTTACAAGTGTCCAATGGATGTGTCAGCAAGATTTTATGCCGGTATGTCCTCTTGTCTATCATTAATGTTCCGTCCTGATTCTTATCTCACTTCAGGTACTACGAAACCGGTTCGATTCGGCCTCGTGCAATCGGTGGAAGCAAACCTCGAGTGGCCACCAACAAGGTCGTTGATAAGATAACACAATACAAGCGAGAGTGTCCGTCCATATTCGCATGGGAGATCCGTGACCGACTGCTGCAGGAGTCAGTATGCACCAACGACAATATTCCCAGCGTAAGTTTAGCAATGAGCCGCCTCCCGCCCTTTTATCGTTGGTGCCGAAGACGGAGTTGCTAGTCAGCTATGTAGAACAAGCATGAGGGAAGAATGAATTACGGACGCATGGCTTAGGGCTAGCTTTTCGGATTCGGCGTTTGTTTGCAAGCGTAGGCAAAATTGTATTGACATGTGTGTATGGAGAATCGGGGAAGCGTAAGTAATAGTTTTGGCTGTCTCCTTGCTCGCATATATGATGGACTGGCCGGGCGCGCTCCTAATTAGCTTCTGGTCAATAGTTGATAATAATACCGTAATCACGCCCCTGTGCTCAACGCCAATGCGCGCTCCGCTCGAGTTGGAAATTGACACAGGCATTGATTCTTTTTTGTTCCCTTTTCGCATCGATCGGACACGGTCTCTTTCTCGACTCGTGTTTATGTAGCCTCGAGTACATGCTTCATAAGGCCCCAACATTTTGCTATGTCCAAAATAGAGAGGCCTGTTGCTGACGCACAGCGGTTACAGTAACCCTAGCACGATCCGTTTTCTGATCAAATATGTCTGTTTTGCAGGTGTCATCAATTAACCGAGTTCTACGCAATATCGCGGCTCAGAAGGAGCAGCAAGCGGCCCATGCAGCGCAACAAGAAATGTACGACAAGTTTCGTATGTTCAATGGTCAAGCTGCGGCGGCGGCGGCTGGTTGGTTCTATGCACCACATCCAGCTGGTATTACTTCGGCGCATCCGGCGGCCATGGCATCGGCCGCTGGATTCCCATTTGCGCCCACAGCCGCTGCCACGACGGCCCACTCGATAGCACCGACAACGATCTCAGAACCAAAGAAAGGTAAGCTTATCTCGCTCCGACCGACTCATTAACCGAGACTGGCTGACTGAATAGAAGTCTCGAGGGACAGGCGGGTATCGTTTTGATTAAGCGTTAGGTGGCCGTCCCCGGATCCGTTCAGATAAGGAAAGAAAATTGAAAACGAGTCTTCCATAATTGCATTAGCCTCGTTCTCGTGCTGACGCCAGGTTCGACCAGATGCGGGACTCAGCACATCCCCTTTTAAGAACGATCGATTTTCAGACCGTGGATAAGCCAGGGCGTACTGTATACGTAGGTTATGCTCCGATTCCAAATTTCTTAATCGGCCTCAAGTTGTAAAACTGCTACAGTCGACCTTGCGATTATCCTTTTTCGGGTAGCGGATAAAGTACTAGTGTTTTCGTTGAGTGCCTCTACTCGGTCTAATGACGTCGCGTGCAGAAGGCACGAAGGCAAAAACGGTACTTCACGGACTGCTACCTTTTATGTTCTTTGCCTAATGCACCAGTCATACGTCAACGGTTGCGGGGCCGGTTCAGTCCGGGGCAGGGAAGTTTCAAGTTTGGCAAAACATGCAAATGGCAACGAGGACGAGTTGTCACGTTCACATGTAGAAGAGGAGAGAGGTTGGCGCGAAAGGACGTAGGGAGGCGAGGAGCGAAGACGAAGTGCACAAACAGTCATTGCTGGAATGTGCCTCGACTCTGATGATGACTGTCAACAGACGACGACGAGATCGACGTCCAAGATTACCATTGCTCATATCTCCTAGAATGCAATCTACACTCGCATGCCTAGCCTTGGTCCAGAGGAATCTACCGTACGGTGAGCCTGTCCCCTCGTGGGAGCAACCTTAGGTCACCAGGCGAGTCCAGTTGCGAACCGTAAGGACAATTGACAGGAGAAATTATTCATTTCATCGCCCTTACATGAATAGGTGTTTGAGAAATGGAAGTCAATTTTACATTTCTGTCGTCTTCGTTTTTCGTCTCAAAAACCATGATACATAGTGAACACGTACGAAATGTGTATTTGATAAACGAGCGACGCTAATTTTGCGCGATACGGCCGATCAGGACGATACTGCCTTCACCGACATCAAACGTCAGAAGTGGGCACGAATCTAATTTATAATGTCCGCTGCGTACGGTAGGCGCGACCAGCGCCAGTCGTCTTTTCTTGGCCCGAGGTCGTTTTTGTGTGGCTGGTTAGGAAAGTGCATTTAGAGACTATTTACCAGACTCTTTCGAATCCAATTTGAGAGAGACTATAGAAAACCAGTAGTTTTCTTGGTTGATTTAGGAAACTAAGTGCGGACACATACCGAAACTAGGTAATAGTAGGCGTACAGTCGGCTGGCTCGTACTGCCGGGGTCCCAAACTAAACTTGGCCGAGTTTGACTTGGATCGGGCGCGCCGTCAACGATGCGCCCCCGGCAATAAAGAAACTGTCAAATCGAGCTCGAGCAAACGGCAGCAGTTTTATGCAAGACCTGTCGTAGTAGTAGAATACGGGAGACGGCGTCTACGAAGCGGTAATTCGGGCGGACAGGTAAGAGTCAAAACCCAACCTGTATGCGATGCATTTTCCAACTGGACTCGGTGTGCTCGGATGACGACGCACCACTGTCGTCCTAGTTGAGTACCTTCGTTTGTCTTCTCCTCGTCCGTCTTCTCTCTTTCTACTCTTCTCTCACTCGCACTCCCTGTCGACGAGCAAGGCGAACGGATACGATTAATCTAAACGACTCCGCTACACTCAGCCAGATCGAATGCAAAGCACCCCAATTTATTGAGAGAACGGATTACCTTCCACCTAATTTGGTCAAATTCGAATAGACACGCGCCCATGTCATTTACGCCGTCAGGTTATTACTCTTATTCGTGTTACCTCTGAATGGTGCAAGCGTGCCAAGCGGCAATGTTCGCTGGAGGTGAGACAATTAGCCGCTCTTCCCCCATCTCCCCAAGTCCCCTACTCTCGCTTCACCCTGTTCCGAGAAGACCTGGTCCTCGGGTTCTTCTCCAGCAGGAATTTGATCTCCTAACTCAACTCGATCAGTTTCCGCACGGCTATAAGGTATAAGTTCGCTCCGATCGCATAAATGCCTCGAATCTGCGAGCAGAAGTGTTCGGATCAGATCAGTCGAATAACTCAATTTTTAAGGCTTTCTTTGAGACACCGTTTGACACGGCCATATGCGAGACGAGACGACTTTTGGTCACCTTTCGCTGCAATAGTTTCCCGACTGACAATGATTCGTTTTGTCTTGCTCCTCCCTTCTCAGCCGTACATAGAATGTGCGAGAAAAAAATCAACCTGACGCCTGCTGTACATAGGCACTCCATATTTGTTTGGATCATTCGATACACGGCCTATTTTGCCATTTTTAGATGAAGATTCGAAACAGTCCGATCCGAACGCTGACGAAGAAGCAGCTGCGAGGTTACGGCTAAAAAGGAAATTACAAAGAAACCGAACGTCTTTCAGTCAAGAGCAGATCGAAGCTTTGGAGAAAGGTGAGTGGCGAGTAGTGGAAGGTGCAAAGTGAGATAAAGAGTTCCGGGGGCTTTTTAGAATTTGAGCGCACCCACTATCCGGATGTGTTCGCTCGGGAACGTTTGGCCAACAAGATTGGACTGCCCGAAGCGCGTATTCAAGTAAGCCTATTCAAGAAATGAGCTCATAAAACTTAACCGGTTACTAAACTATCTTTGTCTTTGCAGGTGT
Organism: Mesodorylaimus sp. YZB2_4; assembly: GCA_030248295.1. Classification (NCBI taxonomy): domain Eukaryota; kingdom Metazoa; phylum Nematoda; class Enoplea; order Dorylaimida; family Dorylaimidae; genus Mesodorylaimus; species Mesodorylaimus sp. YZB2_4. Next base: position 208,835 of record JASANH010001507.1, on the reverse strand, counting down.
GGTTTTCGAACAGACGCGCTAAATGGCGTCGCGAAGAAAAGTTGCGCACACAAAAGCGTATGATCGACGCTAGTGGTAATGCGGCCGCGACTGGCTCGGCGTCTACAGTAGCTTCGGCTGGAGCAATGAGTACGGGAATGCCCAGCGGTGGCGCTGCTACAGGCAACACGAATGGTGGTAGCGGTGGATGTGGATCGGCGCCACCTCCCACAACATCTGCGATCGGAGGAATGGCAGCTGCGGCTGCTGCTGCTGCAGCAATGCCAAATAACAGTCGCGCTTTTCCGAGCAGTTTCCACACCAACTCCATGTACGGTTTGTCACAGCCGATGTCTGATTCGTACGGGTAAGTCAGATCACGAATGGTTTTTGGGAACTTGACTTCATATCATCCTTTTAGTTTCTCTTCGGCCATGCCCAATTTCGGTATGACTGCATCTCTGTCAACGCAATCCAACGACCCGGCGTCGGCTGGTGTTTCCGGTTATTCGTGCATGTTGCCGGGCACAGGTGCGTCAATGGCTCGGGCCTACGATCCGTTGCAAGCTTATCGTCCACTGGCCATGGCACAAGGATCGCCGCATCATTCCGGAGTCGTACATTCTTCAATGTCCGCTAGCACAGGTATGGCATAGTCTGATTGGATTTCTGAGATGCCAAGCCCACAAGCACGGTCATTTGGTTCTGGCTCTTCAACCTCAATCGGGCGCCTCTGGGGCACTACGCTGTTGGTCCAAGGCTTTAGCATATTTCCTATTTCTCCTCCTAATGTGGTTTTTTTCCTTCATGTAGGTTTGATCTCGGCCGGCGTTTCAGTACCGCTGCAAGTACCTGGCCAACCTTCGGCTACGAGCGATATGTCAGCAGCCCAGTACTGGCACAACATCGGTAATAGTCGCCTGCAGTAATCGATCTGACACCAAGGACTCTCGTATGAGAGAACTAGACTTCTTCAAATCCATAAGCGCATATCGTAGCTCTGGCCAATCGTGTAGTGGGTGAGTGACAGCATACTGTAGACTGTATGGATGTACTGTGAGTGCATATTGCTCTACTCATGTGAGTCTCCTTTTTCCTTGCCCTTGAGACAAGCAATGCATTTTCATTCTTTTCGCTTCCTTATTCGTGTTCCAATATTTAGAAAACTGAGCTCTTGTATCGCTTTTTAGCGAAGACCACATTCTTTTTGAAATGTCTCTCAGTCAGAACTGTCGATTTCTTAGGTACAAGAATGGAAATCGATGCATGAACGATGTACGAATGTCTTCTCAGAACTGTGTAGTTTCAGCGCGCGCATTTTGCGCCAGAAAAGTTTTGATGCTTGTGAAAAATCGATTCATGGAATTTTAAATATGTGAGCTGTTTTTGTCACTTTTTGAAACTTCGACCGAGCTTGCTTTTATAGCTCTAATACTTTTTGTAGTCTCGATTCTTTGTCTCGTGTGTTTCTTTAATTATAGCTATGATTTTTGTGCAGCGTTGAAAACCCGCGTTATCAGATCTGTTTTGTCGTTTTTTTTGAATCATCAGTTTCTCGTTTTCGAAAGTGAATGTTTTTATATTATGGTTATGGTAAAGAAAAGTTTCCGAGCGATGTCATCATGTGCACCAGAGTTCGGTTTTGTGAAACTGATTGTCCTCCTTATTGTATATGTGCATGCGCCTCGTGTTGCATTCGGACATTTCTTTTTTCGGCTTCCGTTTTTGGACTTCGAATTTGGTAAAGTTATATTTGAAAGTAGCAAAAGTGCGAGTGGGATGGCTGACCAGGCATCGTATTGTCACAATATACCCAAGCGTAAGGTAAAAGGCCAGTACGAAAGGCACACTCGTCAGCTGATGAATACGTACGTATTTATTTCTCCCATAGTATCAGCTTTCCTTTGCAGCATAGCATTTACAGTACATTTGTGCCATTTATCCTCGAATGTGTTGAGTTCACAGGAGAGATACTGTAGGTTTGGTACTTCTTTCGGGGAGACATATTCGATAGAGATACCAAAATTTTAAATGCTTTTTTTAAAACAGGTTATTAGAGGCGCAATGTGCGATGCACCAGTTATAAAATGTTTCTTCATTACATTTGTCTCGAATGTACGTATCATAGTCGAATCTGTATAAAGCATTAACGTAATCAAACGACGAGAGTGCTTTACCAGCTTGCTCATGAGGCTTTGAGCCTCCTTTGCTTCAGGAATACTGTTTGACCTGAAAAATATAGAGTAGGTGAGGTGAGAGATATTGTATACTCAAAAAAAGAAGGTTCCTATTCAAGATACACAGGAAAAAAGTCGCCGGGATATGCTGTTTCGGTCCGCCTTAGCAGCAGACCTTTTCCCCTTCCTGCCTTTTGCTGCTTTTGCCAGGGCGAGTACCCTGACTTTTGCTGCTACCCCTGATCGCTGGAGCTACAGAATAAGTAAAGTTCTTATCAGCACTTGTCAGACTGTAAAGAATCAGGGATGTTGCCTTTAAAACTTGTTTGTTAATTTCAAAGTACCATCGACTGTCAATAGTTTTTTCGAGAGATCAGATACGTGTCCCCATCAGGCGTGGAAAACTGATCAGCCCGAAGTGCCCGGGCTGTACGCACGAACGGGGGTTCACATAGGAGATGCATGAAGTGCAATTGTAACGCGCGCCCTCCATTTACGTCCTGCCTGGTGTCGCCTCCTGAGTCTAGACGCCTGACTCCCGTCGGACGAATCCTTAGGGCGCGTTAGTGATGCCGCGGGGAGCTAACGCACTCCGCATAAAACTCAGAGCATCGATGGGCACACGGCCGGCTCCAGGCACATGTTACACAACCTCGCTATCGTGTTGAGAATTTAGATAATTATAGGTCGGAAGTAGAAAGCAAGATTGGCTTACCTCGTTGACCTGGTCAGCGGCGGTCATCGGTCATCTGCCATCGAGCTGCACTTTTTTGAAATACTTGTCAGAACAGAAGTTCTTATCAGCTCCAGGTATAGACTGATCCACGCTCAATACCCTGTGAGCATAAAAGAGCATACAGTGCAGCTAAACATGCAGCACCAGAGTAAAAATCGATAGTTAGGTTTAGAATGATATCGCTTGATCTCCCCTTTCGTCTATCACCAGTATTTTGATATCGTTTTCGCCCACCCCCATGCTCTGAATCGCGGCACCTGATATCTCTCAGATTGTCGCGCATGAGGCCCGCGCGAGGATTCTCTAGAGTTTCTTATGACGAGAGGCGAATCACCGCCGCCCCCCTATTCAACTGTGTATTCGTGTATATTGTGGGTCAGTGGCACGGATAGTGGAAAGTTGTACGGCGGATAAGACATGGTAGCAGAACTGGAATAATAATGGCTAATGTTCTACGTTCCTTGCGGCCTGTTCGAAAGGAGGTCCAGGCCCTCTTATCTAAGAAGCCGTCTGTTGTGGACGAATTCCGCACTCCAGAGGACAGAGCGACCTATCGCAAAGAGGTCGGTTTATTTGTGAATCTGCTTCGAAGTCGCAAGAACACATCTTTTTCAACTTCATGAATCGCTTATTCGTGTGGAGTGTGAGAGGGACTCGGATCAGAAAGCGATCGATGAGGCTGCAGAGTCGGACGCCACCCTAATATTCGAGGTCGATGGGTGTATTGAAACTTATGCGGCTCATCACCAACATTTGAAGGAGCAAGTGGAGAGAGAATGGGACCTAGGTCGCGGACCAGGGGCCCACAACAACGGACAAACTGCTGATCGAGAGCATCAAGCATGCCACGTGAAATTACCTAAAATCGAACTAAGCAAATTTGGCGGGGACGTCACACTGTGGAAAGAGTTCTTGGACTCATTTGAAACGGCTATCCACAACCAGGCAATCTGTCACCGCACTTGACAAATTTAAGTACCTGCGCTCCTTTTTAGTGGGCGAGGCAAAATCGGCCATAAGCGGATTGGCATTGTCAAACAAAAATTACGAAGCGGCGGTTGCAATTTTGAAAGAGCGTTTCGGAAACGATCAACTGGTGATTCATGATTCATGCACACTACGCAGCGCTGTCAAATTTACCTCCTGCTAGCAACAAAAACACGCAAAGCATACGGACAACGGTCCATGCACTGGAAAAGAACTTTCGATCCTTGGAACGCCTCAACGGAAAAGGAGAAAAGAAGGAGTACCACAGGAAGAGGAAAAAAAAAGAAAATTGAGCCAATAAAAACACCTGAAGGCAAAAAGGATAAAAAAAGAAGAAAGTTCTCTGCACACCCAAAGCAGAGAGAACAAAAAAAAACCCCGGGTATGCATTGTGAGCACGGAGAAAGAAAACAAAGGAAAAACCAAAGCAAAAAAAAAAGCGGGCACAAGAAGAAGTGGTTTTGAAAATTGGGATTATTCGCGGGGGGCGCGCAGGCCCCCTCTGGTGTTGTTAGAGGGGGGACGCCCCCCCTTTTGTGGGGGCTGTAAGCACGGAGGAAAGGGCGCGGAAAGACACAGAAAGCCAGGCAGCCATGGTAACGGCAAATGCATTTATTAGCCATGAATGAGTACATAGCATCTACAGTAGTTGCGCAGCATTGCGATTTTCTTAGGCTGACTCGGAGGAACAATCTTATCATCAGTTTTCTCATGCAGCTTATGTTTTATCAATCATTCTTCAACAATGTTAACGTTAGTGTACTTATGGTCATACTTCATCTGTATTGCAAAACGTGAAGTCACACGTGCTGAATGCCCAGAAGCAGTGTACTGCACTGCACTGCTGGCTTTACATTATCACTATGGAAGATGGTAGAGCCGAGAGGGTTGTCATTCCGTGTGATTTCTGTCGTCGAGGACGGTCGGTCGGTTGGTAATCTGGTTGTTCGTGAGTTGGTCGAGCGTCGAAATGGGATCGAAGAAGGTGCAAGACGAGAAGAAGTTCATCGCCGTGGGTGAGGTGTTGGACGGTCGTTGGGAAAACGTGCGCGTGTTGGGCGAAGGTGGGTTCGGCGCAGTCTACGAAGTCAAAGGCATCGTCGAGGGAGAACACATGAACAAGCACTACGCCTTGAAGGTAAGCTGCCTTTGACAACTCTTCCTTGCTTCGCGGGTGTGCTTGCTGCCACCACCCCTTCCTCGGACCTCATCCACACTGGGCCATTTCTCTTAAGGTCGAAGCCAAGGACATCCCGGACTACATGAAGCTGCTGGCCATGGAACGAGACGTGCTGCGGGCTCTGCGAGACATCAACGCCAAGCATTTCTGCCGCTACATCACGGTCGGGCAGACGGATCGGTTCCGGTTCCTGATCATGTCGCTGATCGGCAAATCGTTGGACGACCTGAAGAAAGCCGTCGGCCACGGTCAAGGACGCTCGAAACAATTCAGTCTGTGCACGTCTCTGTTTGTGGGCATCGAGACGTTGGAGTCCATTCAAGAGTTGCACAAGATCGGGTAAGGGATCGCTTTTTCTCGAGTAGCTTCCGCTGGCGGACCTGATCTGTTTTAGGTACCTGCACCGGGACTTGAAGCCAGCCAACTTCGCCGTGGGTCGCGAACCGGACACGCATCGCATCTACATGCTCGACTTCGGGATGTGCCGCAAGTACACCAGGCCCGACGGCTCGCATCGACGACCGCGTGATCGACTGGGCTTCCGAGGAACAGTGCGCTTCGCATCGCCGGCATGCCACAAGGAGGAAGAGCTGTCTCGTCGCGACGACCTGTGGTCCTGGCTGTTCATGATCGTCGACATCTCGGTCGGCAAGCTACCCTGGGACAGTCTGCAGTTCTTCGTAAGTCTATCTGTATTCCGTAGATTCCCTCCGAGTTACATCTCGTTCATTTCAGCGGGGCACGTCGCAGCAAGAAATGATGACCAAGATCGGCGAGTCAAAGGAGGCGTCGTTGGCGCAGCGAGGAAAGATCCTGCTGGAAGGCTGTCCGCGCGAGTACCAAGAGGCCTACGACCACACCATAACGCTGCAATACGCCGACGAGCCCAACTACGACCTCATCAAACGCGCTTGGCAGGCGTGCCAGCAACGCAAAGGCTACACGGCGGACAGCCCGCTCGACTGGGAGCCGAAGGGCGAACATTTCCAGGCCGCGCAAGCCGTGCCCATGGCCACCATGATGGTCGACGATCGCGAGCGCGAGGCGATGCTCAAGAAGTCGTTCGAGGACAACAAGAAGAAGTGAGGCCGATGCTGTGATGAGTGACGAGTGATGATCGTACGGTGCTGTGAACGTTGAGTGCGATCGTGGTCGTGTGATGCCGCCTTGCACGAGGGAAAACAGAGCTAACAGTCGTGATTGTTGGTACTATAAGCAGTGCATCTGAATAGGGTCGTAAACACCACAGTCAGACACTCTATATCGCTAATCTGCGAGTGTATCGCCTAACAGCGAACTTAGCGCGTCTCCCAGTTTATAAGCATCTCTTGCAGATGGAAAAATGTGTTCGCCTCTTCTCAAAATCCAAGCACCGAATGTTGCATTTGAATTATTGTTCAGCTGCTGGGTCGACGATGACCAAGGTCAGAAATTTCACTAAGCATTGGGCATTTTCAGGCGTTAAATTTTCAAATTTGGAAATGTATGTACAGTTGTAAAGGCTCGACTGGCAATGGAAACTCTACACAGAGCCTGCAGCTGGGAACGTCACCCGTCAGGGTAACGCGTCAGCCACTAGGTCGCGAGACTTGTTAGGCTGCCCTTGGGAAGTTTCAGGAAGGAAGTAATCTTTCTGACTCCAATATTGCGGTGGAATATGAGGAAGCAAAATCTGCGATTTTCCTAGAAAATGTGAACAAAATGTGGCTGATGCCAGCAGCTACAAGAGAGATGCTTTTTGCTTCTTGTTTTTTCAGATCAGCTATCCACTTTCAGTACGACCAGGGAGAAGGCCGAAGGGATTATGGTCTCTGACACAGACACTGCACCATCGCCCCATTTCAGAAGCTGACGATTGTGGTGGAGGTTGACTCGCTACATTATAAAATATACCGTTCGAAGAGTTGGACTGAAAAACACTTTAGGCTAAAAACTCATATACAGTAATGTAATCTTATAGGCCTTGCAGAAAACTCAGCCCCGGTTGTTGCTTTCTAAAAAAACATTCGTTTTTGGTGGTAATGCACGCAATCACTTGATTTCACCAGTTACAAGTATGTACAATAGCTGCATATGCCTTTACACTCACCACATGGCACACAAGGGGCGAAAGTGCCTTTGATTCCGACAGTCGATACTGCAGCGACCGAAGTGTCCAGTCGTGCAGAAGAAAGCTGGTGAGGTTTTCCAAATTCAGTATCAATACAGCCTTCCCGAATATCTCACTTTTAGCAAAAACATGGCTGAAGGTCGGACATTCTCGATGGCGCCATCTACTCCAGAACCGTATTCGGATGATTCGCAGGCGACGGAAAGCGAAGACCTGCTGGAAGAAGGGGACATCATCGGAGATCGTTTCATCGTGGTAAGCATGCTGTTCTTAGCGGTAGTGAAGTGCACTGAAATCTTGCCTTCTCTAGATCGAGAAAATGCAGTCGGGCTCGTTTGGTCAAGTGTATTTGGCGATCGATAAGAAGAAAGGCGACAACGAAGTGGCCTTGAAGATAGAGAAGCCTCGGCCGAAAGGAAAACGATCGTTCTGCGCGCAGGAAATTGCTGTCTTGCAGCGGTGCCAGGGTAAGGTACTTTTATCGATTCATTACCAGAAAAGGGACGAACCATGCATTTCCGTAGGACAAAAGCACATTCCCGAACTGTACGCCTTCAACTCTTGCCCTCCGTACCCGTATATAGCCATGCAACTGATGTCACGCACGCTGAGCGCATTGCGTCGGGCCTGTCCGTCCAAAGTTATCTCCCGATTCTCGCTGGCTACGACGGTTCGGCTCGGGATCCAAATGTTAACTGCCGTCAGGGACCTGCACAGTGTCGCGGTCATCCACAGGGATATGAAACCGGTAAGGTAGTTATTCCTCACATTTGCAATCTCTTTTGGTGCGGGAGTGCCTTGATTTCAGTCGAATTTCATGATGGGAGGCACGGAGAGGACAAAGGGCTGCTTGTATCTGCTAGACTTTGGTCTGTCACGCATCTTCCGCAAGGCCAACGGCGAAGTGGTCCCTCCTCGCATTCAGCCGGGTTTCGTGGGCAGCACCCGATACGCCTCGCCAAACGCGCACGATGGACGGGTAAGGACTCCGCTGTTTTTTCACTCCATGACTACTGTAAAGCTGTTTTATTTCAGGAGCTTGGGCGATGCGACGATCTCATGTCGCTTTTCTACGTGATCGTCGAAATGCGTCTGGGACGACTACCATGGCGGAACGTCGGTGTGAGGAGCGTGGTGGGGCTCATGAAGAGGTCGACGAAAATGGAGAAACTGTGCAAAGATCTGCCAGCTTGTTTCATCGAACTGGGGAAACTGATTGAGCCGCTGAGGTTGGGTCGGCTCTAGCCTTCCCCGTGTAGTGACAATAACAGTCGCATTTTGCAGGTACCCCGACCATCCGAACTACGAGCGGTTGATCGAGCTGCTGAATCGCGAAGCAGAGGAAAGCAAAATTATGCTGGTTGGCCCGTTCGACTGGGACGAAAATTACGTGCAGGTGCTGCGCGAAGATGAACGAAACGCAACGCGAGCTTCTCTTCCCGCCGAAGAAGTTCCATGAACACTTGTGTGATGAAAATCGTGCTGAATGTGTTTCGTGTTTCTGCCAGCCACTTCTTCCCTGCAAAATCCTGGAATGTATTCGGTGTGAAAATTGTCGCGTGAATCGATGTCACAATCTTTTAGATGACGGTATATACCCTATAAAGCCTAGGAGATTCCTACCGTGCAGATTGATCCAGCAGAGAGTGGCGATTACGACTCGCGCACTTGTTCTAGCAAAGATGTTTGCGTTTTACAGCATGACTTGGCTGCAAAGCTGACTTCTGGCATTCTGGTAAAAGGCGTCGGTGGTGCAGTGGTTCGGCGGCCCCAACAAGAGCGGCTGGCCTCTCCCAGGTTCAATCTGCGATGACGAAGGTCGGTTTGCGGACTATAAACTCGTTGACCTTGCACGCCAGGCCTTGGGTGACTCAACCGGTACCGCTGAAGCGCTTTGAGTGGAGAGCCGAAAGCCAAACAAGGAAACAGTATCGGCCGTCAAACACCGTGGAAGTCGGTGTCTTCCAGGATGGACGTAATCCAGGCTGAGACTCAGAGTGACTCTGCTGTGTGTGCTGGTCCTCGCACAGCCTTGCTTTTAAAGTGTGACCTCGTCTCTATTTGAACGCGAGTAGTCCAGTTTTGAAGAATGCTTCGTTCGTTTCGTCACCAGCACCGACTACGAGGCCACTCAGTTACACAGGCCTGTGGCCGCCTTGCTCTGCCTGATACCCACGGAAGAACAACTGGCATGGGACACCCTGAAATGGAAAGTGAGTTGGGCCCCGACCGCGAAGCCAAAATTACCTCAGACTCAATAGCCCATTCCAGTTATAGGCCCTCAAAAAAATCAAACCCTTCATCGATTAGGATTGAAAGGCTCGTGACCTTACACTTTTTAACCTTTAGAACAGGTTACGCGATTTTGGTTTAGAATAGATGATTCGCTGCGTGACCTATCTACAGTATTATCCAGGAAATTCACAGTGGCTTCTCACCTACTCTTGCGTAACATCGGAGGGGCCATCCATAAAGAACGTCCACCAAAAAGCGCGTTTGGATCCAGCATTGATTTCAGGTATTCCACGGTCGGTCAAACCATCTGCACTGGGGGGGTCTGCAAGCTCAACCGTGCGCACAGCTTTATGCGCACAACATACTTCTCTCTGTGATAGGCATGGACTAGGCATGTACTATGCCCTCTGGCCTATGAGTGCACTGGTTCAGGGAACCGGTCCGCCTCTCCTAAGTCAGGGTCAGCACGAGACCGAGAGCGAGGTCGCGGTCGAGTGACTGGTCTGATTGCAGGCATCGGTGGAGAACTAGTCTTGAGTTCATGGTCTGAACTGGCTCTGTGAGCATTTCGGGCTCAGGTCCGTCAGAACCCTTTTGACGCCCGGCACGTGCGGCTGCTCCCCGAATTGTGAGTCTACACGGCCCTTGTGGTGGCAATAAACGATAGCACGAGGTGTCCGTGGACTGCGTGGTGTTGTTCCTGTATCTTGAGCCGTCCTCTGGTCAGCCCTAGTTTGCCCTAGGGCGAGCCAAGGATTTCATCTCGTAGAGCTGAGCTGTAGCTGTAGCCTGTAGTCGGGTAGTCTGCAGCGGCCTACTTCGCGTGTAGCATGTAGCATGTGAACGACCAGTAGCCTGGCGTCCGATTGGCTGACATGAGATTGGAGAACCTGGCGTCACCCCAAAGAATACGTCCGCGACTATGGGAACTTATCGATATCAAGTTAGTCGGCCTTGCTTACAATCAGCCGTCATTGTAGAGTAGTGCTGGGGCTGTGTCCCTCTCTCGCTCTTTGGCCTTATCATTTTCAGTCCTCTTCCCAGAAAACCCGATAGGTCTCCTTGCAGAAGACAGTTTTGGTCGAACTTTGTTTCGACTCTGCCCTCGAGCGTAGCCCGTTCTGCCTATGCACATAGTCAGCAGCCAAAGTTTATGAGGGACTTGTGGGTACCAGCCACTCGCCAGCTTCACTATGAGTTATGTAAAGGCATCCAGAGGGAGTGCACATTGGCTTGGGCTCGGGCCATTCAGCCCTGAACCCTGCTGGTGCTCGACTGTCTCTCCTCTCAGAGCGATATTGCATATCATACTGCCTGAATGAGCAGCGGCTTATTGATTTAATAAACCAGGATCGTCACAGGGTATTGAACCAGGGACGAGCCCAGCCGCTTGCTACCAAGATATAAGTGGACAAAAGTAAGGCACGTTTCTGATTTTTTCACTTATGGCAGAAGCTACTCACAAGGGGACAGCCTTATGGCGTTTTTCACACCATATGTGGGTAGAGCGCAAAAAACTGAGTATATTTCTTCATCAATAGCTTATCTGACAGCAGAAGTAGTCAAGCACGACAAAATGTTTCAAAAAATTCAGAAAAATTGCTTGGACAAAAGTAAGGCACGTTTGTTTTGAATGACTGAATAGTCCTATTTTCCACTTCGACACACGCTCCAAAGCTCATGACACGACATCGAGACTCTCAACCTTCAGTATTTGGTAGCATACCCGAGATTTTTTTTCACCTGCTCGTATCTGCTCCTCATGGAGGCGATCAGTTCATCAATGACTAACTGAGGAATTTCGGCCCACGCTTTTTGAATAGTATTGAACAGCTGGTTGCAATTCTGGTATGTGGTCACTCGAATACGCCTTTCGACCACATCCCACAAGTTTTCAATCGGATTTAGATCTGGGATTGAGCTAGCCATTGCATTAGATTGACCTTCTTGCGCTGGAACCATTGCTTTGCATGAGCCGAGGAGTGCTCCGGATCGTTGTCCTGCTGAAAGATCCAGCCTTTGGACATGAAACGACGAGCGTGAGAAACATGACATTCTCCATGATGTCCGTGTACACGTGTTTGTCCATGATGCCATTTATCTCATGAATAGGGCCCATCTTTCGTCCGGAGAAACAGCCCCAAACTATTACAGACCCTCCACCATGCTTAATCGTTGAAATAGTGTATCTAGCATCGAACAATTTGCCAGTGGGCGTCTCACATACTTGATTCCATCGCTGTTGAACAAATCAAACTTTGATTCATCGCTCTAAAGAACTTCTTGCCCTTGCTGGTTGGTCCAGTTCAGGTGCATCTTGGCGGATTGGATTCGCGCCCTCAGATTCTTCAATGAGATCAATGGTTTCTTGCATGGACGTCGAGCTGGCAAGCCATCCTACCTCAGACGACGACTAATAGTCTTGCTGCTGACCGTTGTTAAGCCAGTGGCCAACTTCAATTGACCAGAGGTCAGTCGGGGGTTCGAAAACGACATTCTTTTAATCAGATGATCCTCACAGGTCGTGGTTTTCCTTGGTCTTCCAGGCTTTTTTAACGGACTTGTTGTCCCACAGGCCAAACAGCGTTTCGCAATCTTTGAAATGACTCGACCACACGTTTCAAACGTCTTTGCAATCTCCGAAAATGATTTTTTCCCCTCGACCCTCATTTTAACCATTGCAGCCTTAGCATCCTTTGAAAAATTATGACCAGTGGACATGTTTGGTAAAACGATGACAAAAACTTGAATTTTATGTTTTTAGATGACACAGACGAGCCACCTGACCATTTCCCGCCACTTTGTAGCTCGCGTATTTCGAGAGTTTTCTCCTGCCAAAAAAACGTGCCTTACTTTTGTCCCAGCAATATTTCGCAATTCTTTAAAGTTTTGCCACCTACCACTGATTTGAGCTGTCTGGTCAACAATTTAGTTGTGTTATCTACTTAATTTTTTGTGCTCTATCCATATAAGACGCGGGAAACGCCACAATATTGTCCTCTGGTGAGAAGCTGCTGCCATAAGTGAAGAAGTCAGGAACGTGCCTTACTTTTGTCCACTACTGTACGCCTAGACAAATGCCAAGTCACTACACCGCTGCGCCACCTTGCATACGCAGTGAGCTGAACATAGGTATACGATACATAAGCAGCCAGAAAATACAGAGGATCTACGATCTTATCAGCCACCTTTTCGTCTACACGAATAAATCCTCAAGAAACTCAGTAAATTCATCTTCTCGCGTCTTTTCTTCCTCAACTTCCACCGGCTTACTCCAAAGTTCTTTCTCCACCAGTTTCTGCTCTTCCAATAATCTGGCCTGCTCTTCAGCTTTTGCCGCTGTCGTAGTAGATGTGCTTGCAGAAGATTCAGGTGCTTCTTCCTCATCATGCTGGACAGATTCCTGTAAGCGGTTTTTGTCACTTTTCTTCGGCTTGCTCAATTGCCGACGTCTGAAATGGGAAGAGCCAGCAATAATAAGAGCATAAAGAGCATAATTCGTTGAAGAACAAGGGCCTAACTACATACTTGTGATGATAATTTAATTTGTTGGAGCAGTCGGGACATAATCCTAAAGCAAATAAAATTAACTGAACAGCACTGCTGAAGAATGGCAAAGTCTTACTAAGTTTGACTAAAGCATTTTTCTTTTCCCCATCTTCCATATATCCGAAATTGACTTCCCAACTCGTCAGGTCTTGCGCTTCAGAGCAACGTTTCTCTCCGCAGATAAACTGACCTGAAAAACAGCTGATAGGGTTAACAAGAGATGAAGCATTTGGCAGCCATCACGACTTACTGTACCTTTTCCGTCCATAACTTCCTTTTCCACTCGCCATCGCATTGCTATCTGAAAGCAAAACACCAAAAAAAGTCGTCACCCAGATCAGACCTAGAACTTGTGTGACTGGAATTCGCAGACGGTCGGGAGATCGGAAGTCTCTCCAAGCAGAGGCGTCAGGCCCGCTCATCAGAACTAGTTTGAAATTCTCATAGAAGTTCGACTCACAGTTTCAGAGACTTCCTTTTCTCATATATCCCACCGCTCAGGTACGCCTCTTATTTACAAATCTCAACTGAAATAGTTGGAAATGCTCTAAAACCAACTCACCTTATTTTCTTTATACCGAGACAAATCAGCTATGCAGTACTCTTTGAATAACTTGTCGTAATATCTCTTAGCCAATTTCTGTCCCCTATGATATAAAACATAACAAAATATGTCACAAACTCTACCAGCAAGATCATTGATACACTACTCACGATCAGGAAAGTCATCTTCCCGCGTGGTGTATCCATGAACAAGATATGTACCTACCATGTAACTGGTTCCCGTGATTCATCCCACAGGAATTTCGAATGTTCCTTGATCACGTCCAAATCGGTTTTGTCCCGGCGACTGAAACGCGCATAAAAACAATTAAAATAAGAGGAGGACTAGAAAAAAGACGGAAAACAGCTTACGTATCACGTTTGAGGACTTTTGCTGATGCTCCAGGATAATATAACATGTATTCGTTGACGAGCATTTTGTGGCGAGTGTACTACAAGGCGAATGAAATCTTTTGCTTTTGTCATCTTCAAAAATCCTTTTTTAGTTATAGTTGAGTTGTTACTTTGAAGCAAAGATACAAGGCATAGAAGTAGAGTTTGAGCTTAGCGAAGACAGTTTCTTAATTTAGCAACTTCGATTGCCAAAAGTAAAAAATGTCGGCTACTTACTGCATCCATCGCCAAAAATCGTTGTTTTCGATCTTCTTTGTTCCATTCCTGAGCGAAAAAGTCTTTATCAGCTTTCCGCTTGGGAGGTTCGCGGGTCTTCACTGCTAGATCTAATCTTTTTCGCCTAAAAAAACAAATGTGATCACAAAAATTTATTTTACTCCTTCAACCTACTTTGCTTTTTCGTATTCACTATCCGTATCGAATTCCGATGCCAAGTCATCATTAACGTAAGAAGACGATTGAGCCATTCTTCAAAGTCTTTGATCGATTACCGATGAGCCAGCGGGGATAGAAAACCAATGGAAAACCGCAGACCAACGGGAAATGCACGGCTAACCAAAGAAACACTCACATCCGTATTCCTGTTAGCCGTGCCACCTTTCAAATTTGTGTGCGTTAAGGATTTGTAAGGTTTTAAGAAAAAATATGATGATTTATGAATAAAGTAGATGAAAAAAACCATGATTTTAAAAAGTTTTAGCAATCGATGTTTCTTCTGCTCGAAACGAATCTGTGAATACAACTGACCTTTCCCGCGCACAAACTGCTGGTGCTTTTTACTCGTCTTCTCCCAATTTCTATAGCGCCCTAGAGATTCATCGACATTGTGCATTTTTCGGTGGCCGGAAGTGTTGGCTGGAGGAATGGAGAGATGTAAAAGAAAAACTTGTATGTAGAATCGTTCTTTATCGTTGTGTACATTGGTTCTTTCGAGTCGCTAGACGAGGGTGGACAGGGGGTGTTGGTAGAGGCGAGACGAAATGCGTGTTTGGCGTATTCGTGTCGACGTGGCCTAAATTTACTTGCGATTTGGCAGAGCCGGCTGTCAAAATAGAACTAGCGGCCCTGAATGTAATGTAAGTATCCGTTTTTGAGACTGGCCTGACCAAGGAGGTAGTGTGTACTCTCGTACAGTCCCCTTGGACAAAGTCAACCGGTCTTGTCCGAATACAACGAACTTGAGAGAGGCGGTCGGTGACACGTTTTCGGGCTCCTGCCTCTCCGTCACAGCAAGATATGTTTCGGGAGAGCGCCCGGACGCAACTATCCTAGCCCCCAAAGAATCTTCGCACTTACGATCATAGTACACAGTGTATATTGTTTCAGACGTTTATAGACTGCCGAAAAGGAGAAAAATAAAAATGGATCATCAACCGGAAAGCCGTGATAATTCGTCTTCGTCTCTTTCTTCCAATGGCGGCGCAAAAAGTACGACAAGTGGAAATTGTACAAACGCAAACGGTTCCAGCCTATCATTAATTTCAAAACGTGTCAGCAGTGCTGGTGCTTTGGTGAGACAACAAACCACACCCCCGATTGCAGCAATCAATCCTCTTATCCAACCACCAACATCTTTATCCGAAGCTAATTTAGCTGCTATCGATGCCATGGAAAGATTAAGATTGGTCGAAATACCTGTGCAACAATTCACAAAGTGCCATCCTCATTCGCCATTCGTCGAGGAACAAGGAAATGGAGAAACGAAATCAGTGAGTTACGACACGAGTGCCGCTCCGTCTTGTAAGAACTATAAGCAAGCCACGTTCACCCCCGATCATTCCAATGGCCACGATTCGAAAGGATTTAATATAAACGATTATAACGATCTGAAAGTTCGATACGCATCCATGGAAAGCGCTTATGAAGCTGATCGTCAAAAAACGAGTGTTCTATTATCGAAGAAAGATTCGCATATTTCTCGTCTTCAAGAACGTGTTACATCGTTGGAACATCGTTTAGAAACTGCAATGCAAAGAAATACGGAAAGCAATAATCACGGTTTGATCGCTGAACGAGATGCACTTTTGGACAAGGTACAGCGTCTTGAAACAGCTTTTGCTGCAGAAAAATTATCGTGGGAAGCGTCATTGGCCGATTATCAAAAACGATTATCAAATACGGAACGAGAATTCCGAGAAAAAGAATTGGTAAGTCGTAAAAATTTAGAATTACCCAATTCTTGCGCGCCAATTGACCAAGCGCAACAAGGCTCATCGACTACGTGCACAAATTGTTCATATTTCCGTCACGAATTGGAGCGTGTCGAAAAAAGTATGTCCGATTTGGCACGGGATAACGAGCAATTACAACAGGAGAATCAACGTAAAGAAGCCGTTTTGTCCGAACTGAGCGCCGAGGCCACCGAATTGCGAGTTCAATTAAATGCATTCAATGAAGAACGTACAAATTTGAAAAGAAGAATTCGTCAATTCGAAGAAGAACATATTCGACGGCACGCAAACGGTGAGAAACGTCTCGATCCAGCCATTGTAGTCGATGAAAATTTATTACTTCGAAAACGTCTCAATGAAGCTCAAGATTATTTCGAAGCTATGGATATCGAATCTGAGCAACAAATTACGAGCTTAACTAATCAATTAGAAGATTTACATTCGACATTAGAACAAAAACAACGCGATATTACTCTTTTACACAATCAACTTAAAGAACTCGAACACGAACGCGATACAGCGCAAACTAAAATTAAAACGTCCGAGAATAATTTTTCTCGTCAACAAGACGTCATCGAAGGTTTGCGCGATGAATTAGATCGTCTTCGAGATAAGAATCGAGAAATGATCAAAGATCGAGATGATCTTTTATTACGAAATGCCAGTTTATCTCACGAAGTCGATATTATTAAACGAGAAGCTCAAAAACAACGCGACGAGATTCACGTCCATTTGGCCGATGTGAGCCGAGAATTGGAACAATGCAAGACCAAATTACACGAACAGGAAACCGTCAATGCCTACGATAATGTAACTAGTTCAAAATTATCAAATTTAAATCGAAAAATCAAAGACTTAGAAGAAGCATTACGTGATCGCGAGGCTACTATTCGAATTCAACAACAAAAATTGACCGATATGAAAAAAGCGTTACAAAAAGAATGGAAATTAGCCCTGGAAAATTCCCCTCCAACAATCACTGGTTCTATGTCTTATGGATTAGATTTCGATTCGAACAACGCTGCCTTCGGTTTATCTAATCCTTATCCCGGATCGCCCGAGGAACGTCTCCTCTTACATTTTCAGTATTTGAAGAATGTCATGCTTCGTTTCGTCACCAGCACCGACTACGAGGCCACTCAGTTGGTCAGGGCTGTGGCCTCCTTGCTCTGCCTGACACCCGAGGAAGAACAACTGGTTTGGGACACCCTAAAATGGAAAATGAGTTGGGTCCCGACCACGAAGCCAAAATTACCTCAGACACAATAGCCCATTCCAGTTATAGGACCTGCCATGGCACCCATTTTCCCGCTGTTACTTTGCTTTTATCGGTTTCTCATTCCTTTTGACGACCATCCGCTGTGATTGCACGTGCTGTTATGTGAGCCAGTCGATGTTTATTTGAATATTGTAATTACAAAACGCACTCTCGACAAAAAATTTCAAACCTTTTATCGATTAGGATTGTAAATCTTCTTCTTGACACGAGAAATACGCCACGCATTCGAATCTTCATATTTGTTATGCAACGGTTCGATTTTCTGCCCTTTCTTGAACCGACTGAGCTTCGTCGGATCAGCGAAGCGAAAGAATGCTGGTGCAAATTCAACGAACCATTTCGGATCCACTGCGCAAACCTAAAAAAGGCAGCATGTTACAAATAATGCCAAGCTCGCCCACGTCTCACAGCCAAGGCCAACTGACAAAGTCGAGCCCGCATTCACGCACTAACGTTACTCGTCATGAGACTCAAAGCAGGAGTCACGCGTCCTTCATCAGGGATTCCCGGTAGAGAAAACTAGTTTCTGCAATCTTCTTGAGGCAAGGTGAACGAGTTTTTTGAAAGGCAGGTTAAAAACCTATTTACCTCTCTCATGTACTCCTTCGTAGTCATCACCAATTCATGATAGACGACCCATTCGGGCTGATGTTGGAAAAGAGCACTCGATGGGTGAATATAGACGGTCTGACTGTCCACCAGCGTTCGATACCCTTCTTGCGGGTCCTTCTTGGCAGCATTGCGAAAGAACCCAGAACAAATCGCCTTTTGAACTCTCTGAATGTCACGCCCACACGAGACCATGTCCAACTTGTGACGGTCCATGATGCCCAATAGTTGTTTTCGTATGTCCTAGAATGTATTGTATTTTAAACTATGCAACAATGCATTAAAAAAGTCAAGATACCGTACCTGCGCCCGTTTCAAGGTTCTGATTTGTACAAAATTCTCGTAACACCACGGATGACTGAACTTGTGATTCTTCCAAGAATTGTACACCGCCAGCAAGGTTACATGGTCTCCTTCTGGTTGATGAAACTTGGCCTTTTTCTGATCCGCTAATTCTTGTTTATCCTTAAAAAAGTGTCAGTATGCTCCAAAATGCAAGTGGCACTGTACACCCTGGCGTGGAGGTGCTCCTAGTGGAGACACGCAGAGGGAAGCTGCTGTGTGTGCCGGTCCCCGCACACCCTTGCTTGTAAGGTTTGACTGCTGGCCGGCTAGAGGCAAAACGGGCTTTGGCCCACAAATTTTTTTTTTTAAAAGTGGCACTGTACACGCCCTTTCCCTCCCTTCTGCAGTTTTACATGACTGACTATGAGTCATCAGTCCTGCAAACGGCACTGCAGCAGAGATGCTTCGACCAAAGCCCTGTGCATTGGATGCCACCAGACAAAAGCATAAAAGCGCACATCACGTCACGTCTTTAAAACAAGACTAGAGACTGACTATGGATTACACCACACAACCCCGACGGGACTGACCCAAGCCCGATCTAAAAAGACTGTTCCAGTCGAACGCCAGCCAATAAACTTACCTTCGGTCGATAAAATACATTCTGAACAGACAACATGGACACGATCGTCAACGTCTCTTCCGAGCATCCCAATTGAACCGACATAATCAGAAGTTTTGCCAAGTTAGGCTCCAGTGGAAATTCGGCCATCTAAAATAAAGTCCAAACATTACATACCCATCAATTAAGAACATATGCATATCTTACCCTTCGTCCAAGCCTCGTCAGAAGCCCCTCATCATCCAATGCACTTAGCGAGTGCAACTGTTCCAAAGCCATCACCATGGCCTCAACGGGCGGTGGATCCATAAAATCGAAATCGATCAAATTATTGATCCCCATAGCCTTCAACTGAAGAAGAGTTAACGCCAAATTAGTTCGTTGAATTTCAGGAACTGGCGTCGGCAACATTTCATCTCGATACGCACGTTCCGTATACAAACGATAACATTTTCCAGGCCCCGTCCTGCCGGCGCGGCCAGCGCGTTGTTTCGCTTGAGCTTGAGAAATTGGTGTTACAACCAAGGAATCCATGCCAGTCTTTGGATTGTAAATCTGCAAAAATTAACCTGTTTTTTAGGCATTCAAACATAAAAAACCCAAACTTACTTTTTGTTTCACAAATCCAGGATCGACGACGTAATAGATTCCATCGATCGTCAACGATGTCTCAGCGATATTGGTAGCGATCACGACTTTTCGACTACCCGGCGGAGCTGGATCGAAAATCTTCGTTTGCATTTCGCTGGGTAATGCACCATAGACTGGTAAAATAATCAATTCTGGTACGTCCTGACCCAAAGACTTCATTCGCTCAAAGAGGACTTCGCACGCCGTATCAATCTCTTCCTGACCAGTCAAAAATACTAAGATGTCGCCTGGTGGTTCGGTCAAATGAATTTGCATGACGGTGATCAGCGAAGCATCCAAGTAGTCCGTTTCTGGTTCTCGAGTATACAGGATCTCCACTGGGAAAGTGCGACCTGGAATGGTGAAAATAGGAGCCCCGCAAAAATACTCTGAGAATTTGACGGCGTCCAACGTAGCCGAAGTAACGATTAATTTCAATTCTGGTCGCTTCTGCGCCGCTTGTTTGCACAGTCCAAAAAGTACGTCCGTATGGATCGTGCGTTCGTGGGCCTCGTCCAGCATAATTAACGAATACGAATTCAAGTCAGGATCGAGCAGGCATTCCCGCAGCATCATACCATCCGTCATGTACTTGATAACCGTATCAGTCGACGTGCAATCTTCGAAACGGATCGTATAACCAACTTCGCCACCCAATCGACATCCGTACTCTTCAGCCACCCTTTTCGCAACGGACATGGCCGCCACACGACGAGGCTGAGTACAGCCGATCTTTCCTCTGGCGATGTATCCAGCGTCGGCCAAATATTGAGTGATTTGAGTGGTCTTTCCACTTCCGGTCTCGCCAATAACGATCAGAATCTGGTTGTCGTTGACAGCTTTGACCAATTCGTCCTTCAATTTGTAAATAGGTAAGGACTGCCGTTGCTCCAACAAACTCATCGCCGTTCGAGTCTTCCCCACGCCCATTTTTGTTGTAGTAATTGCCTTTTTCCATTCGGGAAGGTCAGTCTTCCTCTCGGCTGGCAATCCGCCTGGTTGAGAGACGAGCCTAGTCGAATTCACATTGTCGGCCATTGGATCGAGGAAAGCTGATCGACGTACATTGGACGGCATGGCCGTGGAGTCTTCTTTTTCACGCTGAAGCTGCACTTTAACTTCGCGCCGCTCCTTGGCCAAAGCACCCTGCATCATGGCAGCTTGGGCCAAGGAACCATCCGGATTCTTGACCACTTTGACTGGTTCCAAATCTTGGTGCATTCGTCCATATCCTCGCAAAAATGGAGCCTCTTCTTCGACCAGTTCTACTTCGATATCTTCGTCCTCTTCATCATCGCCAGGTAAGATACCAGTTTCTTCGTCGAAATCTCGCGATTCAACAGTCGACATGCATCCGGCGGCCATCATTTGCTTTTCTTCCCATCGTTCGGGCGATGTGAGCCGTTTTACGACTCGTTTACTCGACGACGAAGTAACACCACTGCCTCCAGCATCATTCCGATCACCAAACACACCGCCAAGCGGACGATCCGGATTACGAGCTATTTCTCGATCGTTGTCCATATGCCCAAACTCTGGCGATGGTTCTCTGGGATTCAAATCATCCCCAGACACTTGATCGACTTCTTTCATCGATAGGCTGACCTTAGTTCCAGCATAGCTGAGAACTTTTACTTTCACCTGAAAAAAACCGGAAGAATGACATTCAAAATAAGATCCTAAGAGTTTCTCGACGCTTACTTTTTGTCCTCTGCTGACCACATCACCAACAGCCCCGACTCGTTGATCCTTGAGCTGAGAGATGTGAACAAGCCCTTCCATACGTTTCTTGATGCCATGCAGCTGAACGAAGCATCCGAAGTCACGTATATTGGTCACACGCCCCTCGTAGATCTTTCCAACCACTGGTTCTTCGTCAAATACGTCGATGGGTGGTCGCCGATTGTCGCGTCGATTTCCACGTCGATCGCCTGATCTGGACCGACTTCGGCTGCCATTTTTTCGGCGGCGCCGATCCGCTGAACGAGACCGACGTCGATGACGCGATTCATATGACCGTGAACGAGAACGACGTCCACGTCCTCGACGATTTCCAGGTGATCGACTCCGACTTCGACTCGAGGAACTGCGTCGTCTCGTTCGACGTTCGCCATCGTCACGATGCCGGGATTTCTCGGTCTTCTCCGTTCTTTGTTCTTTACCGGGTTTCTCCTCTTTCTTCCACTGAGGAATTAAATTAGCAAATTCGGCCATCAATCGAACTCCTGGATCATCGGGAATGGCCAAAGCGGGTAAACGCTGCTTGAGAAGTTCTTTATCTGACACCAAAGTAATTTTCGAATCATCATTTGCCTCACGTTTCTTCGGTTGCATGTGCTGAATAAGCCGAAGTAAATTAGAAATAAATGAATCATCAAAATCAGCTCCATTTTTTTCCAAAGCCGACTTGAATTTATCGAACGTCGGATTCTTTTGAGCCATATCAATAATGAACTCGGCCAAATCTTTATCGTTTAACCCTAAATGGTTTTCTAATTCCGTACATATCTTTGATACAAGTGATAAATGTTCAAGTTGCCGTAGTTCATCCATTTTGGACGAAGTAGATATATCGGACTTTTCGGGACACCAAACTTTCTTCCCTGGAGTTTCTGTTTTCTCCTCTTTTTCGTCGACCACACGGAATCGCGCTGCGCACACACCTCTTTATAGGTGTACCGTAGATCAAAGTGTGCGTCGCTTATGACAAAGCTGCATAATTTCAACTCAGCGGGACTGCTTCAAATTCAAATTGTTCCTTTTTCGTCTTTTAGTCATTAGCATTTCTTTTTGTAAAGCATATTTTAGGTATTTTAATTTTATTAAAAAATGGATTATGCACCCAGATCTCACTTCACGTCATCGGATGACCGTAAAATGTATCTATTCTTGCTTCAACAACTCAAGGATCGTAATCCGATCGCGAAACAACCCTTTGGGAAACAATTATGGAAGTTGGCAGAAAAAGAGAGCGTTACCGATCATCCGTTCGAATCAATGGTTGGAAGATTTCGGAAGAAACTTTGGCCGGGTCTGGAAAAGTCCGTTTTGCTCAAGCGTGACGAGAAGGACCTATTGAAGCAACTGCTCGGTAAGAAATTGCCAACGAAACGAAAACTGGAGCCTCCCCAGAGCCGTACGGGAAATAAATCAGTGGAATCAGAAGGCGAGGATTTAGGTAAATATTCGTTCTTCACTGTTGATGAAAGGCTAAAAGCCGTTTAATAGCTAATACAATTTGTTTTAGTTTCGATCAATGATTCTGATGTATCAGACGTATCATTATCGAATAAGGCCAAAAACCAAGACTCTGAGAATGAAGACGGGTTTTCGGATCCTGATCGTTCAGACGATGGGAATTCAGTGCATGCGGAAGACCGGGAGAACAATTGTGCTGATGCCGCTGTAGCCGAACAATGCGTTGCTGTATGGACCCAGCCGCTGACTCAAACTAATAATGAAAGATCAGAGTCTTCCTCTGCTGAGGTATATCATCGCCCTGCTTGTCGTTTCAGGTCCGAATTTCTATATCTTTTTTTGTAATTAGCCGGCAGTCACTGATGGAATTAAGTTGCGGTCTTGCCGTCAAACACCGGAAGTAATTTTTTGCGACGAAAAACTGGTTTGAAATGCTAGTTCTTGGACTAATAGCAACTGTTTCCAATATTTGTTTCCTTGTTTTTGTTTTAGACTCGAATCAAATTCACCGAAAAGCATGATGTGGATATGCTGAAGTTTCTTGTGCGAGAAATGAAAGGGCATAATCCTGATGCATATTCGCCAAAAGGAGATCAAATTTGGCTGTTGGCTGCGGATAAAAAGGTGACGCCGCATTCTGTGAGTTCTATGAGAGACAGGTAAGTGTGCCTTCGCTACCTTCCTGGCCTATGTAGTAATGATGTCTTTCTTTTAGGTTTCGAAAAACACTTTTACCTAATTTGAAAGACTTGAATCACATTCCGAAACAAATCAAGTCGTATTTACTGAAGCGTATTGCCATGCTGCAGTTGCCACCGCGTAGTTCGAAGAAATCAAAAGATCAATTATTGTCGTGGAAAAGGAGCGCACAGTCGGTCAATGATGAATGTTCGTCGTCGAAGGAACTTCGTGTTGTGATCGAAACTGATATTTGTGAAGAGACGTTTACGGAAACTGCGAAAATCGATATTTCACCAGAGACAGTCCGCTCAGCATTATTTGAAATGGCCATGGACGGTTGGTTCAAGACGAATGATCAAATGAAGGATTTTTCTGGTAAGGTTGACCGGCTGATGAATCTGGCCAAAACATACAGCGTTTCTGTCTACCGAGCTCTACAACTGGCGGAGTCCATGGAAAAAAAGAACTTGCATGCTCTTGAAGATTTTTTGAAGAGCGAGACGCATACATAGTTTAGTGGATACTGGCTGTAAGTGCAGGAAGGAAACGATCAGGTTATATGTATGCACACTGTATTTTTCTATGCTGCTTCGACTGTGCAAACTACTGATGTATTTTTTGTTCTTGGAGCCTTTCCGCTTTGGCCCTAATGAAGTAAAAGATTTTTTTCTGGTCTTGATGTTTTACTTGATCACAGTCGATCGATCGACTGGTTACTTTAGGAAAGGTGTGACTGCGTTGCTTTTGAGGTCCTGTTTTTAGAGGAATATTCCAATTTATATCGTGGTACGAATGGAACAGCATCGTCAAGATTCGTTGTTGTGCTTTGAGCAGTTGGAAGGTCGAAAATCACCAGAACTGTGGCCTGAACCAGGTAAGTGTGGATTTTTATAACCGATTGTTAATTAATTGTTGGTCTCTTGTAGTGCCTGGTGTGACGGATTTCACTCAGAAGCGACTTAGCGTAAGTGTTTTTCATCTTGGGCTGGACTAATGTCTAAAAATGGAACGAGTTTTCATGTCCTGCCTGCGAACGGCGGCTAAAGGAGTTCTGGCATTGCAGCCGTTCACCACACGAAAGATATCGAACAAGTACAACGTTCAATTGGAGCACGACGACGTTCGTTGCATGAATGGTAAGGGGGAATCTTACAGGTTTGGGTGATTTGTATGAGCTGGTTTTTGAGGAGCGTCATGTCATGTCGTACTTTATCCATAGCCAAGCACCATACAGCGCACTCGAGGGCTAAGGAATACTCGATTTGACAATCATTTTTTACCCAGGCGGGAGTCGAACCCTCCCCTGTAAATGCGCGCCCAGCATGAGAGGCAGACGACTTGACCGCTAGGCCACAGACCCAGGTTAGGGCGTAGGAAGAGTTGTAGTATTCCAGCTAATCATAGAGGTGGTATAACTGGAGTAAATAAATGCAGGCGCCTTGAGTGTTTGCTAACGACTGCTGGGAGCTCACTTTTTTAGACTCTTTCTGTAGGAATGGGGTTTTCACTGTATGCAGGTTTGGTCCTACAGAATTTCGAACACGTTTTGCCTGTATCTGCCCAGCAGTCGTATGATAAGTTGGGGCGTGAGGCAACCAGCACACATGGATCTGACGTTACCGCAGGGCTCGAGGAATGTGTTTGAGGACCACTACCCTGACTCTTCCGACAGCACAGGGCGAGCTGCCCAGAGCCAGCCAGGTGTGCAAGGCCGGCAATGCCTCTTCCATTGTGAAGTTGCCTGTCCTAATTGGAATGTAATTGCATTCGGTCAGAGTTGTGTGAACCCAAGCGATAAGGGACCAACGAACCCCCCCCCCCCCCGCAACTGACGATGAGTTGTTTGAAAGTTGCGCGCAGTTTTTTCTCGCAAAGTAGCAACTGTTATTTCTCATCGCAGTATCAAATACCATTCGTTTCTTTTCCCTTATTTAGTGTCTGTGTCAGTATGTGCTTTATGTTTCTTGAGGCCATTTAAAAATATACCATTGATGTCTTCTTAGGAATACCACTGTGTGGTCTGATGTCTGATGTGTTTGGAGCGACTTAGAACATGACGCAGTACATGAAGGGCTATGTGTGCTAGCTACTGCACTCACAGTGACGCTGCTGATTTTTGCTGGTTCTAAATCGCGTCCTAGCTTGTTCTCCATCTTATCTCATTGTCTCAGTTAAAGTTTTTCTTTTTTTTAGAATTGGGTCAGTTGACTCCCGATCAATTGATGGAGCATATTAAATCGTTGCAGAACACAGCTTATCAACTGGGCGTAATCGAAGCTAAAGAACTGGCCAGAGGAAAATTCTTAAAGGTGTTGGAGCAGAAAGCCCCGCAGTAGGGGTAATAAGTGAAGATAGATTTTGTGCTTGGTATTGTTTAAGGTTTGACAACTTTGGTATCTTGTGTACTGTACTTTGACTGGGGCTATTCAGGCCTTGTCTCGCTGTATCCCTACAATCTATCCTTTGTTTATGGCTTGGTTATCTGCCGCCGATGAAACCTTTGTATTGACGAGCATAAGTGGAAGGCATTTTTAATCATTCTCTTCTTATGTTGTTGACATGTTTGGATCAAGCGGTTGTCTAAATTAGGCTTTGGCCTCCCGTCGGGCACCGAGCCAATAATGTGATCATCCTGGCGCTTAGAACGTAATACAGGCGAGGAAGCACTTTACGACCGAGCCTTTTTGTCGCCTATGAATTATCTAACAATCTAATTATCTTGTATTTTATGTCACGATATTAAGCGGCTAAAATAGAAAGCAAAAGGCCAATGGCATGGGCAAAAATTGCATATGAACCGAAAAAGGGTTTGGCTGAGAAAATCTGTCATCGGGATTGAGCATGAACAGGATTAATTAAAAGAATGATTCATAAACCGTGTGCTTGGTGTCCTTGAACGTTAGCCTTTAATTGCTTCGATTCATTCGGGGCTCTGTGCGGGCAAGCACAGGTTTGTGGGGATATTGGGTAAGTCGAGGTGCCAAACCGTGTTCCAATGGCCGATTATGGACTGTGTGGGGACACCTGGTTGGAGACAGTGTTGTTTGCTCACTGGGTTCGATAGTGGTGGTGGCTCGGATAAACGATCGAAAGACGACGTGAGGTTTTGGACAATGGGCGTCGAGGCGAGGCCTTGATTATAAATTCACAGTAGGGGTGTGGAAAACGGAAGCCTTTTGGTGGGCGTTTGGTCTTTTCAAAATGGCCACAATTCTAGTCTCCCAATTTCGGATGGCATTTAGTGGTCTTAGTGGGCTTAGGATTCTGTGCCTTGTTCATTTCGTCTTATAAATTGGCAAGGCGTGAAGAAGGCATTTCGACACACTGACATGGACGAGTACTGGGTGGTCGATGACAGTGTGGAGGGGTACAAGGATGGCGTGCCCTCAACCTCATGGCCTTCGTTCGAGCAATGGTTTCGAGAATATCTCAATCCGTGGGAACAGTTGAGTGCATTCTTTGCTAAGGTAAGGACCCTGGGTGACTTCCCAGCAAAACTCAGGATGCACACAAGGGGTCAGCCAGGGATGACCTTCTCCGATGTTTCAGTACGACGAGGAAGGATTCGGCGAGATGATGCCATCCCAGTTTCGTAGTATGCTGGCGGACGACGAGTTCCGATGTGCCATCTGTTCGATGTGTGGAGAAGATGCGTGGAGACGATTGCAGGCCGAGTCCTTGTCTCCCCGATCCACTGATGTCACCTATCAGGAATTCGTGGATGTGGTATGTTGACTGATCTGATATGTGACCACCCCAGTGCACTGCTTGGCTCTGTGTGTCTCAGTAGACAGTAGTCGTGTCCTGCACCCTGTCCACTTTGCATAACTCTAATCTGACCTGCAGCCATTCCTGTTTGCACGAATCTCGGGCGAGCATAACATTATGCCAGCCAATGCCTTTCCGTGTCCCTGGCCAAGGCTCGGCAAATATTTAACCAGTGTTCATTGTCACGTACCCTTATTCCGGTCATTTCCAGACCAAACATTGTAATCGTCATTTGCTCTGTAATATTTTCGAGGCTATTCTCTTTCTGGAACTGTCCTCTCCGCGACCGTACAGACGTGTATGCACATTGTACAAACATTGGCTGGCCTGTCTATTTACCATAGTGGGAAGAAGGTGCTGTAAGCGGGCCCATTGTTGTCGCACATCCGGCCCGCCAGGACGACGCCGAACAGCTGCTCTCTGGCCCCATGATGGCCTCGAATCGGGTTATTAGTCTTCTTCCTCTACTGCCTATCCAATGAGGCCATATATAGTAAAAAGGGGTTTCTATCCGTCTCTTTCTCCCTCCCTCTATGCCTAATAGTATAAGCCCCAGTTCCACGAATTGCTTTTGGCGGCAATTCAAACTGAATCTGGAGACAATTGGCGGGAGATCCAAATAGTGTAAGTAATCCTGACACTGATAGGATGGTTTTTATGCCATAGATGGTTGTTGTGGCAGACTCATTTCGTTCCGCTAAACGTTTTTGAATAAAACCTGGCCGACAATTCAATGAGTCGGGGGAAGCAGTCAGACGTGACCAGCCGCCGACGCGTCTACGGCTTTTCGCCGTCCATGAATTGCAATTGGTCGATGAATTGTCGGCGTGCCTGGTCGGGCGGGACAGGTGTACCCGATGGTCACAAGGGATAACAGAAGGGGACTAGACCACTAGCCATTCTTCACTGGCGTCCAGGGAATCGTGATCGCGTGCATTCGTCTTTCAACCACGCTTTTATACCATTTTTTCAAAATCTTCCTCGTCGTGCCTTTTCTTATCTTTTCACCATTTTCACACACCCTACTTTACAATGCACAATTCAGGGAGGATGGTGATGTCACAGAGTTGTATGCCAGTCGTGCTCTCAGCTGGCTATTGATCACTGGGACGGACCGGGCGTCTGATGTGGTGAGCGAGCTTCGTCGAAGCGGCGAAAGCAAGAACACCCGCTAATCCCCTTTTTCCTATTTAGTAGGCTTTACGTCCCGCACCCGTGACGGTCATCGATATGTAGACTGTCCCATCCTGTTCACCAATGCCTTTTTTGCGTTGTGAGAAATTGAAAATGAGACGAAAATTTGCTGAAATTTTGAGGCGACTGGTGAGTTTGGGCATAAGGGAGGCTACTCGTCCGACTAAGGCCTTTGATGGTGAGTTGTCCCTTCTGCATGCCGTGATGCTTTCGTGGCAGTAAAAGTTATCCTAGGCTTATCACTGCGCCAAATGCCCTTTTACGACCTTTGGACACCTTCAGGGTCATTAGCTATTCCCATTGATATCTTATCGCAAACACTAAAATTTACGCCTCGTTTCATCTTGTACTTGTACGGGTTGCATGCTCGACATTTTTGCTTTAACGATTCCTTTTTTAGGTGTCCAATAAACGTCGGCGGAGTTTCAAAGTGGCCGTGCACCAAAGAGACGGCGAGGTTGC
Organism: Mesodorylaimus sp. YZB2_4; assembly: GCA_030248295.1. Taxonomy (NCBI): domain Eukaryota; kingdom Metazoa; phylum Nematoda; class Enoplea; order Dorylaimida; family Dorylaimidae; genus Mesodorylaimus; species Mesodorylaimus sp. YZB2_4. The sequence continues at coordinate 180,026 of JASANH010001507.1, read as the reverse complement.
GTCGGTGAACAACTTCACTTTGGAACGACAGCGATTGCCTTTGAAAAGTCGTATGGCTTATAAGATCGCCGACGAATTCTTGGCAGATCCGCACGATAGGAAGTATTACGCCGATCAATACAAATGCTGGCCGCCACCCTTCTTCATTCCCTTCATTACCATTATCGAGGTGAGTGGGGCCGAGTGAGGCCTGGAGTCTATGAGTGCTGAGTGAGCCTCGCGATGAGACCTAAACTGTACGTGCAACTTGACCCAACAGAAGAGTGTAATCAGTGGCCCGTAAGAGCAGGATGATGAGCGCGATTCAGACTTTTGGGTGGGCGTACTGTAGCAATTATTCTCGAAACTTATGTGAGCTGTAAAGTGGCCCTAAAAAGTGTCCATCTCTGCATGACCCCGTGCACCGTATGCCTTTCTTTGGGCCACTTTGTCGGCATGCTTACGACTTTGGAGACCTTGGAAACAGGAACTGAGTCTTAAAAAGTTTCCTGACTGCGCCCGATTGCGATAGTTTTTGAGTCAATTTCACGCCGCGCCTTGAGAGAAAACGGTCGTCAAATTTTACGATCCTTGTTGACAAGGCCATTAGACTGGCCAATTTGTTTGACTCTGTTTTTTGTGCCGACTACGGTCGGGCAAGGAAGGAGTGGCTGGGAAGGATCCAAGATCCAAGGGCAGCTGAGGTAACTTAAGAGAGTAATAGGAAATCATGATTGGGTCAATTATCGCGTTGTGAGGTTGGTGCTTGAGTGACAGTTTCAGAGACAGTCTCTGTGGCTACATCTAAACCATAATCCGGATTTTCAGCTCGGTTTCTTTATTTATTACGCTCTGAGCGAAGGTGGCATCAGTGCAAACGGACCTGTGCCTCGTGACTCGCTTTTTATTTATCGGCCAGATAAACGGATCGAGCTGTGGCGATTTCTGTTTTATGTGGTTTTACACGCAGGGTAAGTGGAAAACAAGACGTGTTTGACGAATTTGTTTGATGCTGTCAGGGACCAATTGTGCACTCTGCTGCAAAATAGAGTAGGAAAGACCACTTCGCACTTCGAGCCTTGATTCAACTCTCTGGCGGCGCTGGTTTATCCGGTAATGGGACTAGTAATTCAGTTGACCCGGAGAGAACTACTGTGACTTATAGCTACTGTATTGCAAGTCAGGTCATGATCGCGCTGTGCTTGGTGAAGACCTTACCGACTACCGTTTGCAAAAGGGATCTGACTTGACGATTCTCAAGATGCAAGATGCTTCTTGTGCACATAAGCCGTGGTCATTCTATTTTGTCGTTTCAGATGGCTGCACCTCCTATTCAACTTGATAGTGCAAGTGCTAGTTGGCTTGCCTTTGGAAATGGTTCACGGAAGTGGCCGTATTGCCGTTGTATATATTGCTGGAGTTTTGGCAGGTATGTACTTCACTAATCGACAAAATTTTTTCTGCTCTGTTTGTGTCTAAGGCAAGTGAAGCCAGTCCAATCCCTCCTTTCAGGTTCTCTGGGCACAAGTGTGTTCGATCCTGACGTGTATCTAGTCGGAGCATCAGGCGGTGTGTACGCTCTGCTGGCCGCCCATGTATCCAATGTGCTCCTGGTAAGGCTGACCTGCGTCCTGTCTACATCAGGTCTCAATCTAATCTCTTTCCAGAACTACTTTCAAATCGAGTGCGCAGTCATTCGAATATTTGGGATAATCCTAGTTGGTGAGTGCCCTTGTCTCCATTTCAAGCCCGCCTCTCCACCAAGCCCTCTTTTGTAGCCAGTGCCGACGTGGGTTTCGCTATTTGGGACAGATATGCGAGTACATCGCGCGATGATCACCCAGTCTCGTACGTAGCTCACTTGGCTGGCGCCTTGGCCGGACTGACCATCGGGCTGCTAGTATTGAGGAATTTCGAGCAGCGACTCAATGAGCAGTTCGTCTGGTGGGTGGCGCTGTCCGTGTACGGCGCTTGTATGCTCACTGCAATCATATGGAACATCTTTTTTCTTTGATATTGTCCAGAGTGCCCTCTATCTTAGCTCACCATTCATGACCTAGTCCGAGGTTCAATTAGTGTAGACCAAAATTGTCTACTGCTTTCGGTTTGTTATATATCCTGCCGTAGGATGGGGGCGTGTAAACTGTGATCTCAGTTATTCTGTAAACTGCTTGGGTGCAAGGTGCAGTTCATAGTTGTACCTGGCAAAATACACTGATCTACTGTACTCGTTATTCCAGCATACCCGATTTCTTCAAAGACACTCAATCAGAATCACATGACTACCCCAGAATAGTGTATGCTAATAGTGCCACCTCGCACGATTTGATTTTAAATGCTAATATTCAAATTGGTCAAAGTGACAGGGTTTGATAAATTTGACACGGCCTCAGCGATTTGTCTGATTTCGTTCGGTATAACACGACAACATCCACCGATCACTTTCACGCCACGAGCCGCCCACTCGGGCACGTACTGGGCTAGTGGTGTGGTGACCTTCGTGCTGTGCCATCTGGAATTGAAACGAGATCAAGTTAGGGTCCTTTTGGAAACTAGTACGAGAGGGTGACTCACCCGCTGTCGTGATCCCATTGCTCGCCACTGTTCGGATAAACCACGAATGACTTCATTCCGTGCGTGCCTTGCTTCAAGAGCGACGTGACGTGTTCAGGAGCCGTGCAATTGATCCCGATTAAGTGAACAGAGGGGACGAGGCACAGAGCGGACACTACGTCCCCAAAACGATCGCCACCACAAGTGAACGTGCCGTCCTGGAAATGGGTCGGTTGTGAGGGACATTTGGGATAGGTGGAAGTTCTTACGCGACACGAGACCGATATCCATGAGAAGACCGAATGTGGAAGCGATCGGAGCACTTGCACGATCAGTTTCGCCTCAGCCAAAGAAGGGACAGTCTCGAAGGCGAGAAGATCAACACCAGCTTCCAAAAGTGCTTGGACTTGTCCTTGATAATAGGATATGATATCCTAGAAAACTAATCAACGTTTAGGCTAGGCTATGTAGAGGCTCGACTGGCAGTGGATCCTTTCTTGGAGCGTCACCCGTCAGGATGATGTTTCAGCCAGGTTAGAAGACCTGCCGGGCTGTCCTGGGGTTTCTGGCGTGGTGGATCTCCGCCGGTCATCCCCTAGTAATGTGACCCAGATATGTTGAAGCTAGTCCTGGATGAGAGGCCCGGAAGATGAAAAATTGATTGCTGGCCCGTTGGTGCCTTGCTCCATACCTCGTGAGGAGTGGTGTGGACGTACTGGCCCGAATACTCCGATCCATCGTGTAGAACAACTGCATAGGGTCCGATCGAGCCAGCTACAAGGAACTCATCATTTTTTCGGTTAGTTTCCTCGCAGAACTCGGACACGGCTCGACGGGCAAGCTGAACACTACTTTTGACCAATTGCTCTGCTTTGCTTTGTCCGTCATGGCCCAGTTCTTTTCGCAAATTCGGTATGGCGGCTTGATAGCTGTTTGTCTCGATGATTTGAGCACCAGCGGCTAAATATCTGAAATCACCCCAGGCTATGTCAAATCTTTTTATCAAAAACTGTTTCATTGTATGTGCCTAGCCAAATTACCACATGCCGAGTAAATACGAAGACCCCGACATTACCACAACATACCTTTTATGGACTTGGACGACTTTATCCGGATCCGTGATCAACGCTCTTGCGCTCCACAGCGGATCGCCCTGGGAAGTTGAAAGACAAACGATAACGGCGACACGGACATAGCTTACCTAAAGGTGAACCTAGCATGCCTGAATGTGAACACCCTCATCCTCCAATTGAGATGCGAAACTGCCATCCAACACCAGCACGCCCTTGGACAGTAGTAGCTGAGAAACAGCCATCGCCACATTAACCATAGGTGCTCTCCGATAGACATCAATTCCACCAGATTTAAATGGCCGACTTCCCGCTCATAGCAGGAGTTTGTCATAAAGTGGTTATTTACAAACTTCTCTTTGAATTCTCGCCCATATTTGTTGATGCACCTTCCACATGCGCATTCCCCTCAATCATTTGCTTATTCGAAATCAGGTTTTCTAAAGAGTTTGTTGGTTTGCGTAGACGATCGTGGTTATTTGTGGGCTAAGAAGGGTCGATGAATGATGGTGTCAGCAGCAGCCGTGAGCTGCAAAAAGTAGACGACTATGAGCTCTTTTTATTTTTCTTGTTGGTTCCAGTTGAATTGCAAAGACGGAAAAAAGATCGTCAGCGAGCGGAAAGCATTTTTTGGCGAAAACATTTGTCAGAACCAACGGAACGTGAGAGCCCCGCTTCATATGTTTGCGTGCATACAGTACGGCAGAGATGAAAAGACGGAATGGCGAAACAGGTCAAACATAAAAGTTTCCCGCAACTGCTTGCCACATTCCATTGTGCACCCCTTAAAAAAGGTCCATTAATTGGCTGGCGCCTTGGCCGGACTGACCATCGGGCTGCTAGTATTGAGGAATTTCGAGCAGCGACTCAATCAGCAGTTCGTCTGGTGGGTGGCGCGAATGGACCAAGGCCTAGATGCTTAGGACTAGAGGACCCAAACCTTCTTACTAAAAAATCAAGCGAAAAACTTTCATCTTTCCACAACCTTCTCTACCCCCAAAGCCCAGTCAGTCACAACGGACAGTCGAAGCAGCCAGACTGCTTCAGCGTGGTGCCAGATCATGCTGCGTGTATGAGCTGAAAAGTCATACCGCAGTCTGTCTCATTGTCTGGTGAACTGGACATGCCACGCAGTTACAATACGTCCAATTTGAACTTCAGTCAGCTTCCTATACAAAATGCACTCGTTCATTTGGGCTACCACGGACGCACTCCACGTAGTCGACTGTTACCCTATGGACTCCTCGGCCGACTCTTACGGCACTAAGGGCCATCAATTTTTTTAAAAATTTTTGTGGGTTGGGTCCCGCGCCGCCCCAGTTCCCCACGGGACTTCCAACCCGTTTTGCCTATAGCCGGCCAGCAGTCATGATATGATAAGCGAGGCCGTGAGGTGACCAGCTCTCACGGCAGCGTCCCTCTGCGCGTCTCCACTAGGAGCACCTCCACGCGAGGGCATCCTGGACCAGGCACCGACTTCCTCGGACGATGGCGGGTGGGCTTTGAACCCTGTCGGTGTTCGACAGCCGAGACTGTCTACTCGTTTGGCTTCCGTCTCTCCACTCGGAGCACCTCGGCGGTACCGGGTGAGTCACCCACGGCCTGGCGTGCAAGGTCAGCGAGGGTTTATGGTTCGCAAACCGACCTCCATCACCGGGGATCGAACCCGGGACGAGTCCAGCCACTCGCTCCCAAGCAATACGGGGAGACGAATGCAGAACCGCTCATGGGCGTAGCCAGCAGGGGCTGCGGGGCTGCCAGGCAGCCCCTGGCAAGAATTTTTGTGTACAGGTACCTTTGTGTACCTTGACACTTTGTGGTGCTCCCATGGACACTGATCACCAACATAGAATGAGGAGAATTTGAAAAGTCCCGTGAGTGTTGCTTATAGTTATCAAGCGATGCTCCTCATTGACTAGTCGCCGGGTGAGGTATCGCACGGCTGGACTTGTCGCCTCTGATTGGTTGACCATCTTGGGGGGGGGGGGGGGGGGGGGAAGACGGGGGAAAAGTAAAATTGTGGATCACAATCCTTGGCGCTGCCGCGCAGTTTTTTTTGTGCTCTGTGGTTTTCAGTAAGCCAGTTTCATTTTTCAGCAGTCATTGTAGTTTTTGATCTGGATTTGAAAACGTCCTTTCCTCGAGGCTTCTCGGTTTTATGTGGAGCCTGGTGAAATCAATAGCACTGATCAATCTTTCTTGCATGAGTTCTAGCGATGGGAAGACAAAGGGGTCAGAGAGCCAGCAAAAGACAATGGCGTCTGAGGCTTTGTCTGTTTGTTTAAAAATTGGAGAAAGATTGTTTCTGATGCCTTCTAAATTGCTTAAAGTGAGAGACACTGTTGATGATACAGTGATTACAAATTTCGCGCAATATAATCAGAGGCTGAAGTTGAAATGATACAGTAGTTTGTCGACAAGTCTGTATTTTTTTATTTAGGATTGCATCTAGGAGTCAGCAGGGGCCAAACTAAAAAAGCTCCATAACACCAGAAAATGACCTGAAATGGTGCCAGAAAGAGCTACTCTGACCTGAATTTCAAAATCAGGTCAGAGTCATCTGAATTTCACCTGAATCTCACTGATTACTGTCATTGACTTAAAATTTTTCATTATGGCAGCCCCCCAAAAAAAAATCCTGGCTACGCCGCTGACCGCTGCACCACCGCGGCCGCCATCCATAAAGGTCGACCGCAGCCTAGGGGGGGGGGGGGGGGGGGGGGGGGCTGGCAAAAAGTGGTCAGCTGCGGTCGGGGGAGGGGGAGGGGTGGCGGCCAATGGTCGACCGCAGCAAATTTTTAGACTTTTGATGACAAAAAAACACCTTTTATCTTCACCAGTAGTGCGCGTTCAAGCCTTCAAAACTTTTTGTCTTCTCTTCTCCTTGGTCGTTCATTCTCGATAATGCGATTTCGGGTTCATCAGGACTCTTATTCCCAACTGGAATGGCATCTGATCCGAAAGGGAAAAGTTGGGAGGCGATGGCCAAGCTGATTTAGGCGTTGATCCGCCTTTCTGGCCCGCAACCCTGACTGGGAGGCCGAGGTTCTATTCCGACGGAGGACGCCAGTTCAGTAGCTTGTCGTTGGGTTTATGACACCTGGCTCCGGGCGACATCACGTTACTGTCAAACGGCGGACGCCCACACAAGGAGTAGAGAATTGGGAAACTGTCTTCAAACACCAGTCGAGATGGTCCCTAAGCTAACGATAAGCCCAAGCCCCTTCTCACCCAGTATGCCCTCGTGTTGAGGTGCTCCCAGTGAAGACAAATGAAGCCTGCCATATGAGAGCTGGTCACCTCTAGGGACAGGTCGGTATCACCTTTTTCCAGGATCGAGATCAGGGCAAGCCCGATCGGGATTGGGATTTTTTGTTTGAGGTCGAACAGTTTGCACGCACGAAGGAGATGAGTCTATTTTTCTGACTAAAGCTCACTTTAGTCATCCAGGTTTTTTATCAGGTCGAGTTTCAGTCATTATAAATAAGCTGAAATGGATGAGTACTGTATTTCCTCGAAATTCTCCCCGCGGGAGAAATTTTTTCAAATGGGTCCCAGACGGGGGAGAATAACCAGAGGGGGGGGGAGGATTTCCAGAGGGGGGGGAGAATAAAGTTCAATCGGGGTCTAGACAGGGGAGAATAACCAGAGGGGCGGGGAGGATTTCCAGTGGTGGGAGAATAAAGTTCAATCGGGGTCTAGACAGGGGAGAATAACCAGAGGGGCGGGGAGGATTTCCAGAGGGGGGAGAATAAAGTTCAATCGGGGTCCAGACAGGGGAGAATAACCTGAGGGGGAGGATTTCGAGGAAATACGGTACATTCGCAGTTTCGATACTCGTCCAGCAAGGTCAGCCTAGGCTAAGTAAAATCAGTGTTGCTATCATTGTCGATTTGAGCTGATGTTGCTGTTGTCTCTTCATCGCTACTGCTTCATGGCAGATATGATGGATCAGAGTGTACCTGCCATGCTTATGCATATCATAATTATTAGCAGAATCCCGATGCCTCAATGTCAGGATCAGGATTGGGATCCCAGCCTATCCCTCACAGCCGCGCTTATCATATCATGACTGCTTGCCAGCTAATATGATTGGAAGTCCCGTAGAGAACTGAGCCGGCGCGGCCCAACCCGCAAAACTTTTAAAAAATATGGGGAGAAGTTGTGGGAAAAGTTTGTGGAGGCTTCTACAATATAGAAATCCGCTCCATAAATCAAAAACGTCGTGTCTTCGAAGGAGATGGCATCTTGTGGAGCTCGAGAAAGCATAAGACGAAACATTTCACAAAACTGCGTTTGCAAGGTGGGAGGGGGTTTGGCTGAAGTGGTCGACCATTTTTGAGGGGGTTTCGCGATAAGTGGTCGGCATGCGGTCAGGGGGAGGGGGGGGGTCAAAAAATCGAGATTTTGTGCGGTCGACCTTTGTGGATGGCCCCTAAGCAAAGCACTTTAACGATGTGTACAGGGGTACGGATCCGCGCGACTAGACGTCCACCTGCGACTTCTTGCGACCGCAACGAAATTAAGGTGCGTGGTCGCTCGCTGCCGGGCAGCGCTCGTGCCTGGCGCTCTTTTACGATGTTAATTATGCAATGTAGATGACTGTTTGGAAAGCAGCTTGAAATCTCGAACTTATGCGATTTGTTATCGGAGAAGCTTCCGAAGTCATTTAAAAAGGCTGGCAGTTACCATTTTACTCGCTCTTGCAAAGAATTTCTTCAAACCGGTCATGAGGTTTGGGTCGTTCTCGAATTCACCCACTTTCGACGCAAGATCGAGGAACTTTTCTCGAATTATATTTCGCGGAATCACATTATTGGTCTAAATATTTCACATTCAGCAATACAGCAAAGTACATAAAAGGGGCCTTTTACTGCACCCATGACCACTTTAGGACCAGCCCCAGACCCCCCTACAACATGACGTACTCCCTAGCATGGTTCCCAGCACCTTGCAAAACCAGAATTTGAGGAGGTTTTGATGAGTATGAGGAGGCAGTTTGGAAAGTTTTGAGGAGGTTTTTTCGCTAACAAATGACTTCGCTATGCTTCACAAACTGACACACAGTATTTTCTAACTGATAACCATACCCTCATCCCCACCCATCTCATCGTTATGCTCTAGAAAACAAACGTGAGCACCTGAACGCATCAAACTCACGATCAGCAGGGATGGGTCGATATCACTTTTTTTAAAATCAGGATTTTTTGCATTTTTCTGTGTTTTGCCTATGAGCCTACTGTATATTCCTCACTAGAGCACACTTTTTAGTCATCCAGGTTTCTTGGCTTTTTCTGATATACGAATCCGTTTGCGTAGTTTTCTTTGAAGCGATTTTCACCTTGCAAATAATGGACGCCTTGAAACCATGGGCTAAGCAATTAACGTGTTTGTTTTTTATGTGACGAGGATCAGTTAGCCGACAGACATAATCTTTTCAAAAACGGTGACGTTCCACACTAGGGTACGTGCTCCTGCAAATCCAACTCGTCAACGACGATTCCGAAAATTCCATGACCCATCGCTAAAAGTCTTCTTCATTCTCGCAACTACAACGAATAACGGCACTAAATCCTTCTTCATCCACAGCCAAAAATTCGTGAATTTTGTTTTTTAAATGACTTCGGAAGCTTCTCTAATAACAAATCGCATAAGTTCGAGATTTCAAGCTGCTTTCCAAACAGTCATCTACATTGCATAATTAACATCGTAAAAGAGCGCCAGGCACGAGCGCTGCCCGGCAGCGAGCGACCACGCACCTTAATTTCGTTGCGGTCGCAAGAAGTCGCAGGTGGACGTCTAGTCGCGCGGATCCGTACCCCTGTACACATCGTTAAAGTGCCTAAGCAAAATGCAGTATAAAGACCCATGCTATGCTCATACACTGTATATATTATGAGTTCAAACAAGTATTCTTGCGCTAATCTTCCACGTTGATCGGTCTTCGAAAGTCGCTGCGTGCATGCCTCATTGCTACTTACACACTACTTGTTGCTCGATGCATCCTCGGCGAACTAATGTTATGGCTTCGGACTAGAGAAGAGAAGATTGTGGAAGCGCGAAATTTTTCCGTTTGGTTTTCCAAAGAGGGCTTGGGTTTTCTAGTCCTGAACACCTAGGCCATGGTCCATTTAATGGAGGCGGCTGGCTAAACTGGTAGGATTGGCATAATTGGTGGATGGAACAGATTGGTCGTGCAGTATCTTGGACGCGAATAGAACAGCTCTCCCTAGGTCCATGGGAGTGCGAGGTTTGGGATGGGTGGCAGAGGAGTAGTGTTTTGGAGTACAATACCAAACCAACAGCGACGACAACCGGCGAAACTATGTGACTGTAATTGTTTCTGTAATAGCAAACGCAGCCATCTCACTAGAATCCAGTCACCTCGCTGGAAAACGCTTCTGGAATACGGCCTCAGAGGAACGATATTGGGTGGCAACAAGGCAAGCGCTTTGATCAACTGCACCAATCGTTTTTTGGCAGCTCCTTGACACAATGCGTTGCGGTCAGCGTCAAAATTGGATTTCATAAGATCAGCCGATACTGTCACCCTCGATACACCTCCACCATCGATTTCACAGCAAGTCTTGCCTTCGTAATGAATAACTTGACTTCCATCAGCCTCACGGACGGATTTGTACTTTTTATGCAAGTAATAGTGTCCAGGCAGTCCAGCACCAGCGTCATGGAGGAGTAGTCCGACCGACACACGGAAGAGATGATCCCGCCCGATCATGGTGCCATCGGACAGGTCTGGTTGCGGCGCCTTCGTGGCTTCGGCCATTTGTTTTCATCCGCGGTGGAACGTGCGGTTCGAGCGCAAGAGGACGACTGAAGCTCCATTCTTCGAGACCTCTGAAAGGGTAAGCACGCGCTACCAACATCTGGCTTTTTGACTGCAGGAACGTCGCGTCTCGATGATGTGCCGCGAAGAAATGCTGCCCCACGTCGAAGGCGAGGTGGCTCCGAGTGTCAAGGTGCAAATGGTGGGTCTGACGTGTCGTCGCAACAGCGGAATGATCTACTTCGTGCTTCCCGTAAAACGCTTCGGTCTGCGCGAAATCATCCGAAAAGCGAGCGCCCAAAGTCTGTCTTCATTGATGGCTGCGTGCACTCCTCGCACCGTTCGGCTGTGGTTGCCGAAAATCATGCTGTCGGAGATAGTCGAAGTCCGTGGGGAAATGCGAGATGCCACAGCAGGTCGTCTGTCTGTACTGTAACGTTAAATCTGAAAACTCTCAAAATGCTGCATGGGGTCGGGTCCCCCTGCAGTACATCAAACCGAGCCACTTTGACGTGGAGAGAAAGGAAAGCGTGAAATAAATAGCTGGGACACACATCCGACTGAGTTTCGATGAATTCACTAAGCACCTTGAACGGAAATTTAGTGTTTTTGTCTGAAGCACCAAAGTGAACCATATTTAGCCAAGAAATCAATTAAACATTTAAGTAAGGCACCAAAAGATCATCATTCTACAGTTTAACTAGTAATGGTCACGAGTACAAAATATCGGCGTCTTTATTTTCTTGCACGATTTTATCGAACGTGTTGAATCCGACCAAGTCTGACAAGTTCAGGTCTGGGTAGACTTTAAACAACGTTTCGGCGGCCACGCGAATCAGCGAAGGAGGATACATAAAACGCCGCAAAAACCACCCACCTGGGACTGGTGTGACTAGGGCTCCGTTCGTTTGATATAGATAGCATGAAGATAGGAGATACATAGCCGCTAGTCCGCGAACCAAATTCTCCGGCGTCTCAAGAGTGCTAAAGTGCGAGAGGCCTCCAATATTTGAGCCCCAAACGTCGTATATCGGAGCGATTCTATCCATTGGCCTATCGGTTGTATTTTCCACCTGGACCCATCGAACAGCAAGCACAAGTTGTGATCATCGTCATTTACATTGGCTTCGTCGAAAAGAAATGGCGCGTGAGCAGTCGTAGTAAAAGTACCAGATGCTGGCACGATTTTGAACAGGTATAGAAATCGATTCCCACGACACCGGATTGAGAGATTCGGTTCTGACTGTGGACATGTCGTAGACGGCGTCATAGATTTCGCGGACATCTGTCATTCTTATTTCGTCCCAGATCAATTTGTCGAATAATACGTGTAAGCGATGCGGACGATCTCGCTCTAAAAATACCAAAGATACGTATCCTCCTTCGGGGAAATTGAGCAGGATCATAGACGAATTTGAGGAGGGCAGCACTGGCCCATCGAACCAGAGATCGTCGATGAATTGTCGCCACTTCGCGGCCATCGGGTGCAGGTTTCCAACTTTGCACGGTCAGCGTGGATTCAATAGGGTCTGCCGAGTCGTGTAGATCGGCGAAATAGGTCAAGAAAGGCCATACAACTTGAAAATACCACTTTTCGTACTCGTCTCCAGTTCTCCAAATGACCCGGCTCCATCCGCTTCGCGTCTCGCCTTTGATAATTCGCTCAAATTCGGATCTGTTTTTGGCTTTCCCCCATTTTTTCACTTCTTCCACATATCGTTGACGCACAGCCCGATTTGAATGGTGGTTATTGTCGACACCGATCCCGCAACCAGCATTCCGACAAATCCCGTCGTCTCTGACATCCTGTATTCGAGAACGTGCCGCCTCCTGTCGCTGCAGACTGTCCAATGAGGGCAGGCATGAAAGCTTGGCGGAAACAGATCTTCGTCTGAAAATTGTAAAGAAGCGGCCGCGTTGTGCGAATTGCTTGATAGCGGGCCACTCACCAGGGTGAAGGCGAAAATAAAGAATCGTGGGATGAAGTTTCGATTTCTGCTGAAGACAGATTGCACGGCGGGTGTAACAGTTATCGAAGTGCCTACACATTTGCGCGAGGAGACCAAGGGAAATGCACTTTCTCGATCCAATACAGCATGTACAATATTTCGGCCACTGGTTGGAGAGAGCTGGAAAAAAATTGGTGAAGATTTCGGACAGAACGCTCAAGGAAGCGCAGAAGGCAGATCAGTTTCGTCGCGTGCTGGCAGATTATTTCGAGCACTGGATTTGGTGTTCGAGGACCAGTTTCCTGATTCTATACTCTGGCGCCAAAGGAGTCGCCGTCGAAGGCCTCCAGTCGCCGCCAGTGTTACGCGGACGATACATACTCGTCCCATTGCCTTATATGGAGCGCGCTAAAAGTACTAGACTTTTTGTGCGACTGGTTTCACTCGTCTGGTCTGGACTTTAACTTATCGAAAAGTCAGGTCATTGCGTTTTGGTACAGCCATGTTGCCTGCATTGACTCTTAATGGACAACGTCTTGGACAGCGTCGTGGAGTACGTGGCGAACATTTCCTCTAGTGCTCGGAGAATGTTGGGCTCACTTCGTCGCAAACTTGGTCGGCACGCTTCACCCCACGTTCTTGGAGCGGTGTACTCGGCTTGTATTCGATCCAAACTGGAGTACGCCTGTCAGGCATGATATCCTATTTTGAAGGCTGACATTGAGAATTTGGAGCGTGCCCAGAGATACGCTCTCCGTCTTATCATCAACGATTGGTCCAGTGAATATGACGACCTTTTATCAGTTGTGAGATGGCAGCCTTTGGCTTGGAGGCGACAGGAACTGAAGCTAGTTCAGTTTCACACATTTTGTCATGGTACGCACGATTATCCGAATGCTCGTTTCAGACATGTACTGGAGCTTGGTAGGAGGATGATTGAAAGAGTGAACAAAGAGCACTCACTGTTTTTTCCTGAAAATAACAATAGGACCAAGGCTTCTGAGCAGTGCTTTGAACATTCGAACATTATTTTATGGAGAAAATTTAGTCCTGAATTGGCGTGGACATACAGCACTGATGTTTTTAGACAGAGCCTTTCGAGGGTCGCTTTGAAATGTGTTCTTTGACTGATCTATATATGCTGAGTTTCCTGCTTGTCCCACGATCTTAGTGCGCTCAAGCGCTTAGGTGAGGAATAAACAGTACAGTATAGTCGAAAACTAGGTCCTAACCATGGTCCCGAATTTCCCCATCAGCTTTTTCACCATCTGTTCGTCCCAAGAGACAACAAGAACTCTCAAAATCCTGCGTGAGACCACCGTCCCCGAAAAATGCAGTACTTACTACAAGAAGAGGAGGCCAACAATCCTTAATCCGGTCCTTAATTCCAGTCCGTAGGATTTTTGAGTTTCGACCGCGACTGGCTGGCAAAATCAGACAGCGTGCATCAATTCAATGATATCGTGAATCAGGTGCTGGCCTTATAACTACGCATAGGGATGCCTATGATGGCCTCGCGCATTGCGTTATAAAGTGAAACTCATAGATTTTATGGCTGATGGAACAGACAATGCGCGTATTTCCTTGGTCGGCTGTAGGACAACTGGTCAAAGCGATGGAGAGGGCCTGAGTTAAACCAAGGGGTCCGTTCTTTTACTCCGTGGCTCCTCCCAACAGAGACAACTGCAGTGGTTTCCTAGTAAGTATTTCAGACACCCTCGAGCGTAAAATTCACAACACTGAGGACACTGTTCGGAGCACATCCTGTGGGATTCAGGCTGATCGTGAGTGAGAGCCAGCACCCATGGCCGTGGCAGTGACCAGCATAGTCCATGGCTGAAACGTCGCCATGACGGAAATGGTCCCAGCTACTGGCTTCGTGCAGACGATCGATTACCAGACGAGCGTCTACAGTCCCACGCCCATGCGTACTCTTCCAGTATACGGTACGATCCGACAGAAATGGCAGATTTGGAAAATAGTCCAAATTGCGTAGTTTATCTTTGCTTTGCCCAAAGAGGGGAGCCGGCGCTACCTTCTGCAATCTAGTCCCTGTTGGACCAAGCATGCACATTCTGTGCCATGCCGACTGTTGGCTTAATCAGTCAGGTATGTTGCTTGAATCTGATAAGACTGCTGAAACTGAGAAAACATGTGTGTCATCTATCATTGTCGTAGGTGGGAAAGGGCGAAATTTCGAATTCCCGCGCAAAGCAGTCATTTGCTTGCGTTTTATCCTTGTTCAAGTAGATTTTGCTGCTTTGAGAGGGAGACTTTTGAGTCAGCCGTAATGTCCGTTATTTGATTTCAAACTAGGTTTCTATTAATTTTAAAAAATGAAGTATTATTCAGTGGACACGACCCTGAAGAATCCTTGGGATCGAGTGATGGTGGCCGTGTGGCAGCGGTATCCCAATCCGCACAGCAGGCACGTATTGTCCGAAGACACGATCCTGCGACGAGTGCAAGGCCCACTGCTATTCACTAAACGTCTACTGATCAAAACCAATCCAATACCAAAATGGGGTCAGCGATTTGTGCACATGCGACACGTGGTCATCGTCGAAGAATCGATTCTGGATCGAGACAGCAAAAAAATGGTGACCTACACTCGAAATGTTGGCTACGCTTCAACGATGAGTACTGTGGAAAAGTGCACCTATGAACGCTATTGGTCGGAGAAAGATGGTGAAAATACTCATTTGAAACGTGAAGCTTGGATTAATAGTCAAATTCGTGGTTTTGCATCGGTATTGGAACGATTCGGAATCGAGAGGTATCGATTGAATGCGCACAATGCATCCAAAGGTCTGAACTACACGCTGAATCGTCTGGCTCATCCGCCCGCATCCACCAGGGCGACTGGCCACGCGAATGGTCATTCGATTCCTGACCTGAGATCTCGTAAACTCGAATGTAATCAGGCCAATTCGTCTTTGTGATTGGTGATAGCGAGGATCGATTGTCTAAATATGCTATCATTCCCTCAACATTCTTGTACTGAGTTTGCTAAAGATTCATTCCGACGCCTCGGTTGAGGGCGTCTACGAGCAGTAAAAGTTCAATGTAACTGGAGTTGTTGCTGAGAAATGTTCATGAGCAGGCACAGATCTCATGTTTTTTTATCATGTAGCAAAGGATGTGACTACGACGATTTTCTTGCAGGACGCGATGACTTCAACGGCTGGATCGAGTGAGTAGTTGTTTGATTGCTTATTAATCTTGAGGGTAATCGATTTTTGGTTCTTTCTTTGCGAGCTGCGGGCTTTCGAGAGACCTGCAGTATCTTGCCATGGACAAGTGTCCGCAGAACGAATGTAAGCCTAGCTCAGACGCGGTCGGCTCAGACTCTGCTGGGCCTGCCGATATGACCAATCTATTTGTAATAGATTGGTCCATCGTTGGGTGTCATTCTCAGCTCCGAGCCAGGGTGGCAATGCTACTTGTCCGCAGCCGGAAGCCACAAAATATTCTCTTGTTCTAGAGTTCAAACTGGCGGCTATTCAGTTGATGGTGGGGGCGGATAAAGCACTCAATATCCAACGCGCTGTGGCCAAGATCAGCGAGGCCGTGTCGAACGGTGCGCAAGTGGTCGTGCTGCCAGTAAGTCCTTCATCGGATTGACATTGGTCTGTGAGGCTAGGACGATAGCTGGCGAGGGGAGACGTGGTCGCAACTAGGACCGTTCCTGATGGCATCTGTCCTGTCATGATTCCTGTCATGATTCTAAAACGGCGCACCATGTCATGGCACAGGTGTGATAGGTGTGTTTGGCCTGTGTCGGTGTAATAGGTGTGTCGCCGCATACAGCGTATCAATTGCCTTCACTGGCCGCTCGATATACCCCCTCCATTCAAGGCAGAAACCCGTCGGGTTGGTGTCCCAAGCTTGACTAGGAGGCCTGCCTGGAGTGTTCTTGAGACCATCTGTCTCCCGCGGTATATTCTCCATTGTAGGGCTATGCAGCCTATTACACAGGCACCATGTGCACCTATTCTCCCTAAAACATCGACAAATAGGAGCAGATTACTCAATAGAATGGCAGGGGTTCCAATTTTAGAGGCAACCACAGAAGGTCAATGCCGTCTGACACCTAACTTTAACAACTTTGACCTAACATGCCTTTGAGATGAACTGAAATTCGACCAGCCATTTTCTGACCATCGTGAGTTCGTCAGTGAGGCTCGAACTAGAGCCAATATAAAAGCCCGCTTCCAGTGCAACTTAGGCCCCCTAACCCCCACCCGTGCAGAGGGTGGATATCGCATTTTCATCTGTGACTCATTTCATGATCATGCACACCAGCATAGATTCTGTTTGAAATAGAAAAGGGTTCATGGTTAAAAAATCCACCTACATACGTCTCTGGGGATTGAACCTGGGACCAGCCCAGCCACACCAAGCAAAACGGGTGGACCATGCCAAACCGCAGCACCAGCGGACAGACATTTAGTTATGTCAGTCCGTCGCTAATTTACACCCCAGCCTTTTTAAAATTGTAATGGCTCCGCGCATGAAAACGGTATCGATGACCACCGTGTCCTTCCTGCGCACCGTTTGTTTTGACCCCACTGTGGCACCTCACAACTCCACTGCCCCTGTTTCAGGAATTCTTCAACTCCCCATATGGACCCCAGTATTTTAAAGAATACGCAGAAAAAATTCCAGGCCCTACAACAGATGCTTTGTCAGAAGCGGCGAAGAAGCATCATATTTATCTTATTGGAGGTACGCCACCGGGGCTCATACAAGGTTGGAGAAGTTGGGAGTCAGGGAAAAACTGTGCGATTTCATTCTGAGATTTTAAAATTTAAATCACTCCCCTTTTCTAAGGAACTGACAATCATGCTGTTAATCAGTAAATCAGTTCAAAATGGTTTAGCGTGCTGCGAATAAGGGGAAATCAGGACGAAAATCTAAATTTTGTCTGGAAAATCAGGAAAAATTATTTTCCGCCTCTTGTGTAAACACTAGCTATAGTTGCAGACCATCTGAGCACTGGTCATTGGTTTCAGGATCACTGCCAGAAGAGGACGATGGTAAGCTGTACAACACGTGCCCAATTTTCAGTCGATCAGGGGACCTGTTGACTAAATTCCGTAAAGTAAGTGGTGTACCAAACCTGCAGGCGTAGGAGGGAGATGGCCGACCGAAGTCGAAGGGACAAAAGCTCTGACTGGAGCAGGCGAGTCTTGCGACTCTACCTACGGCTGAAACATCAACCCGAGAGGTTGATGTCTCCCAGCCAGGGGAGATCGATTACGTGCTCTCTCCCTCTCGCCATGGCCTGCCAGGCACAAGGGTTACAGTGGCCTGCATGTGTTGCTGTACTCTTCCCACACGCTCTCTCCACACAGCTTCATCTGTTCGATATCGACGTACCGGGCAAGATCAGGTTCAAGGAGTCCGAACTGCTTAGCCCTGGTTCTGCGCCCGTCGTTCTCGATTCTGGTAAGCAGCTGTGACTCCGATTCGAAAATTTTGCAGATTCCCCTTTCTAGAGTATTGCAAAGTGGGTATCGGATTGTGTTACGATGTGCGTTTCAGCGAGCTGGCACGTCTGTATGCTCTGGCTGGTAAGAGACAATATTTCTGAGCCATTATTCTGAAGTGAAATTGTTGCCAGGATGTCGACTCCTCGTCTATCCGTCCGCATTTAACATGACAACAGGCCCGGCCCATTGGCACATTTTAGCTCGTTCGAGGGCCCTCGACCACGCCTCCTACTTTTGCTTTTGTTCTCCAGCACGAAATCCTGATGCTAGCTACGTGGCTTATGGACACAGCATGATCGTGGACCCTTGGTAAGCAGCTGCAGCTGAGTCATGTTCATCGCTGAACACTACACCTTCAGGGGGACCGTTCTGGCCGAAGCCGAGGATGGCGAATCCATCGTCTACGCCGACATCGGTAAGTCGTGTCCACCACCTCTGCTACTCGCCGTTGTGTCCTGGAAGAAAGCTTCACATGCATTCATTTCAGACCTGACGTTTTCGGAGGAAGTGCGAGGCATGATTCCAATAAGCAAGCAGCGCCGAACCGATATTTACGACATACTTGCCCAAAAGCCGCCAATGATCGTCAAGTAGTGACAAATTCATTTTACTTTCGGCATCATTGATTTGATTCTTTGATTTAGAGGTGATTTCTAGTTTTGCGAAGAAATCCGAAATTATCACCTTTTTGATATCTTTCTTCGTTTTCCTGAATCAATTTTACGACCGCGCTTTGTTTTCGTAGCTTGCATTGGTTTCCGCTTCTTTTTGATCGATGTGCGGCGAACTTTGTGGCTCTTTGTTGTCCGTTCAGGTTCGTCGTCGATATCGCTCTTTTCGTCATCATCATCTAAACAAAGAACGATTTATTATCAAACGACGCCTGGGATCGGGATACCATTTACTGCACCTATTTTCTCATTGTTTCGCTGACGTCTCTTGGACTTAGGTTTGTTCCATTTCAGAAACTCCAAGGCCGCTTGGTCCAACTAAAAAAAGAGAGACCCAGTCGTGAGAAGTGCATGACAATAAGCATGTCCAAAATACCTCTTCCTCTCCTATATCTTCTTGGATTTCTATAGTTTCACGAAATGGATTCTGTCCACTGGCCGCAGAACGATAACTAAATGTTAAAAAGGCACGCCTATGGAACTTTGGGAACATTTACCAGCAAAAACTTACTGTTTAGTCAATTTATAAATGGTCTTCCGTCTGTGAGCATTCAAAGACTTGTTTTTACCCGCTTCTAACAAGGCGTCTGCGATTCGGCCATAATCGACCTAAACTACACTTATTAGTGATCGAGTATATCTTAATGGAATACGCGTACCTGCAAAGCGTCTGCTGACCCAACTGGATCCAATAGCAATATGTGTTTCGTCCCACGTTTCGACTTCGGTTTTGGAAACGCATTTTCGGCAAAGTCGACCAAAATCGCATCGAAAATTTCGGTTTCAATGGAGCGGAAGAACAAATTACTATAAGAATAGTGGTTGATTAGTGAGATAGAGCACCGCTTTTGACCTAATGAGGCTGCAAAACATGCAGATTCTGAGTCAGAAGACACTACGCCCAACGTCAGTATGAGTCCATAAAGTGTGATGAATCTACAAGTCGCGCACCTCTCGATCGCTTGGTAAGACATCACTCAACCGTAGGATGATTGCTGTCGTAATAGGATGTCTTAGGTTCTCAACACCACACTCAACACCTCCCTCTTTTCCAGCCTATTATGAACATTGTCCTCCCTAACCTAACCAAGTTCACATACCTGATTCTAACCGTCATCAGCTTGAGATAGACATCCAAGAACTGGAATACTCTTTCCTTATCCAGCGAGAAGACACCAGCCAAATCCAATTCGTCCAAGTAAATTGAAGCGAAATGACATTTCAATTCTTCCGGATACGCATCAGGATCAGCAGTCCAAACAGTTTTCGAATACATTTCCACTAAATTCTGAAAAATCTCGCTGTCCCATTTTGTCGACTTCAACCAGTTTAGCGAATGACGGAAAAAACGTCGACACAGCTGAAAATAAGTCGTTTGAACATGATCAATTAATGAAAAAACAACCTTACCATCAGAAACTTGTCCACTCGCCATCGATCCAGCTGATACCACTCGCGGCCGATTGTTTCAAGGAAGGTGTCTAGATAAAGGATATGTTGGCCCATTGTTGTAAAACTATCGCCCAGCGAGCAGAAACGATCGGCCAATTCTTCCTGAAAGATGTAGTGACATGTGATCGGGATAAAAGGAACTATGGCTATGATTTGAATGTATTTTCGGCAATGAGCAATGAGAATAGGAACAAACTGGGGCCTCCAATGGGGCTTACGACTGGCTTGCGTGTACCCATATCTTTCGAATCGAACTTTATGCCCAACGAAGGGTCTCCTGTACCCAAGGGCTGTTTGTCTGTAAGCCCATGATCTGACCACAATGTTTGACTGATCGTGAGTTCATATACGATAACCTTATTTTTTCTGGTCTTGCTCTCGAACGTGTAATCCTACCAGAGAGAACGATCGCAGTTAAATCCCTCTCCTCCTCGAGAACATATTCGGGGCAATACGAAAGCTCAACTTACAGGTCACAGAAACAAACCACCCCAAGTTGTGAAAGTAAAACAAGTGAAACATACGTGCATTAGCGGTTTGTCTTGCATCCACATACAATAGTAGAGTCCTTTCCACAAAGTGATTAATTCGGAGCGTTCGAAACCTGAAACACGGTTAAAACTATCCAATTACGACAAATGCTGATCGATCTATATCAAAATATGAAAAGAAAAATCCCATTCTTATAGGCCTAACTGTACCTTCCTTCGATTTCATTTTCGACGTGATCCATCGCCGTAATTGCGAAAACGCTTTTTTTCTAATAGCGGGATCGCAGTCCGCTAGTTTTTGCGCAAGTAGGACCTCGGCTTCTTCAATTTCCATTTTCCGTCTTCAATTTCACGTAAAACTTTTGATGAACATACATAGGCAATGCCATATCCAGCCTTATCAAATCGAAATCAGCTCAACCCGACCCCTGGATTACTGTAGCTCACACAACTAGGTTGTCTGCTAAAAGGCGCCAAACTAGTTACGACACATTTGAACATTTGAATAGCGCCGATCGATCTGATCATTGAATGTGGAGATCAAGTCGGGGCGAGGACACAGTATGGTAAGCAATAATATCGAGATCGATCATGTTAATGATCAGTAAATGGGATGATAAGAGCTGATTTGAAATCGATTCAAGAGATAGGAATTTAAATTTGAATTTGAACTACACATTTCAAGCCTCTCTCGACTCGATAGAAGAATGGTACATAAGTGATCGTAGCGCTGTTTTTTTTAAATTTATCTTGGTAGCGGTGTGTTCTTTTAGGAGGCAGGAACTACAGTCGATTACAATTGATGGTAATGGGACGAACGTTCGAACATTTGGTGAATTTCGTATTGTAAGTAAACTGTTTTCGTGGGGACTGGCTTGTGCAGGACTGGACTCTGAGTGACCTAGGACAAAGGTATGAGATGTACTGTAATGGATATGGATTTGGTGGATATGGACTCTGTCCCGTCTGATTTGACGAGTGACCTGCTGATAAAGTGCATGAATTAAAACTACTCATGTCAGTTTGGTCTATGCTACTGATATAGTGAGTCGCTTCTGATCTTTGCTCTAGCATTCTGGGCTGCTCATGTTCTATCAAAGAGGTGGAGGGAAGGATGGAGTGGCACGTGTCCAACTCACCGTCGAAGTCGTCTTCCGTTGCACTCGCTATACTTGGCTCTTTTCCCTTTCGCGCCACCTTTCCTCGAAGATTTTAACATTGTCATTGCGGATCACGGACAAATTATCAATCATATTCTATTTTTGCGCGCATTCTATTGAGGAGGAGCGCAATCAGTTTTGTTGGCCTTGAATCGTCTAGAATCCGTTTTGGAATTTCTAATACAAATTTGGCACTCAACTTGTACGCTATTCTTCCTTTCATGGTCACACATTGGTGTCATCATTCGTATGTTTCTTTGTGTCTGTTTGTAACACATTGGCCCAGTAGACGCCTCGTATGTTTGAAATAGTCGACAACGCTTCACTGAACGACTGAAATTTTTGACCGTGACGCAGCGACAGGACGGGCTGTTTTTTGGAAGAACTGTTGTCTGTTGTCGTTTGGTTGCTATGCTGTTTCAAGGTCTTGCAAAAACGCCTGTTTGACCAGACTGGCTGGAGGCACGACTCTGATACTGTTGGGTTTGACACGAGAAACTCCTCGATATAAATTGGATAGTGCATTATGGCTGTCATCTTGCATTGTTTTTCGGTAGGTACCTGGTTATGGCTTACGAGCAGGGTGCTGAGCGGGTTCGACTCCCGCTCATGGCCCAGGTTTTGTTTGCTTAATGGAAGATTATGAAGCCTGTCTCAGTGCTGAGTTGCATCGAGTGAGTTCGCGGCTAATGGACACGTGGCTGTTCTCGACCGCTCTCGTTTGGTGTCGATTTCGATGTTGGCTGTCTTGTACGCACGGGGCTGACTGGTCTCGGAGCGCCTGGCAGGAGGCAAGGATCACTCACTCGGAGTGGTATCGTGGTCGTTGGCAACGATTGCAAGCGTGGTATGGGGGCAGGTTGTTGTTGGAGCTGACAGATTTGCACACGCGTGCCCTCGTATGTGCCTAATTCCTGTCGTGCGCTGTCAATTATGCGGCTGGTAGATGGGCTGGCTGTTGTCATCGTTGTGCTCGTAGGGGGCTCGGCTGCCACTGGTTCGCGCCACCTTTGTCAGTCAGCCGCGTTTGAGGAGACGTTGAGGAGATTGACGTTGTTTCTACCGACTTCTTGTTTCATCCTTCAGCAGCAGGCGGGCTGGGTGCGGGAAGGATGGCGTTTGGGCTAGAAGCCGTGGTGTGTATGCTGGGGATGATAGTGGCCTGCGCCGGACGTTGTTGATCAAAGGCAGGGAAGCCTTAAATGCTACCGTTCGACCATCCGCCGCTCGGTCTCATTATCTCGCTGTCGCCTACCACTGTCTCGTTTGGAGATTCCCTGGCGCGGGACGGGATGGTGTAAGCTCGCATACAGTAATGAGCAAGTGTCTCTCGTGATATCCGGTCTTGGGGGCTCGTTTTGACACCGTTTGAGGCACGCGCGGACGCTTTCGAACGAGGCGACGATGGCTCGTTTTAGCGTGGCCTGGTGTGGTAGTGGGGGCATGGTGGTCTCGGGAGTGCCTTGACGGGAGATTGACTGGAACCGGATTATTGGCCGTCTGGCTGAAATATTTATAAAGGCAGCCGAGGCTTGAGGAATGCCGGCTCGCGTCAGTCTCCGGAAGTGTCAGAGACCAATGGCGGAAGGGTCTCGCGGCCACCACCATTGGCGCGTTTAATTGAGGATACCTTTCAACCGTGGTCGTCGAAATTGAATCCCCTTTTCTAGTTTAATGAAACTTTTCGCTCCAAGCGCCTGGGCGTCCACATTGATTAATTAATATCTTTTGGTGGAATTATATGATAGAGAGAGTGGGGCGGGCTGGAGGAGGTCCGCAAGACTGAGCGAAGAAGGAGCGGGCCTATGCGTGCATGGTTGGCATGTTAGAGAAGTCTGGCGCCTCGGGCGAGGGGCTTGATATGGTAGGATCGGAAGAGGAGACGTAGGAGGCTTTTCTCCGTTCCAAGCTCTTTACAGGCTCCTTGTTGGACCAGGTCGTCGGTTACCATAGCGTCTTCGTGGGCCGCTTATGGCGCACGCCTTGGCTTTCTTTGCTCGACGGAACCCGGCGAAGACGCGGCTATTGTTTACGTTCACCTAACTAAATGGATGTTTTCTAATTACCGGTATTGATACTTCCATAATCTGCATTAGCGGCCGTTCAACCGTGATGGAGATTAATGACGAGAACGGCGGCTCGGAGCGAAGACAGGTAGCGGCTTAGCCCTCCTGTATTGACCGTTTCTTATTCGCGGCTCCGCCAGTTGGAGGAGGCTCCCGGCCCATCTACCGTAGTCGCGGCGGAACCGAGACTTGTCATGGTCGAACGAGTGTAGGAAGGAAGGAAAAGCGGTGCCTCTTCGTCGGCTCTTTCGTCATCGACAACGGCCCTTGGCTTTCGCTAATTCTCGGTGGCGGTGTCTGGTTCGTTCGCCAGCCTCTCCGGTGCCATCCGTCGAGCGAGCGCGATTCCCAACCCCGATGTACACCATTGGATTAGATTACGCCACTTCTCTCGGGCAACCAAATTCCAAAGTATTGGATTTTGTTTGTGGCTATTTTCTCCGCGGCTTTTAATCGCCGACTTCTCTGCATAAGACGCTGGTAATCCCTGCCTCGCGCCCCCGAACCCTTGGTTGGTCTGCTACCTACTTCTATCCCATCCAACCGGCGGCGCTTCTTTCCTCAACTCGTCGGTCATCATCGCCCCTTCTCGAGAGGCTTCCCCTTCGCGTAGCTTACGTGCGACGTCCACGCGCTTCGGTCTCCGCCACTCCATTTCGCCCATTCCATTCCAAGCTTCTCCCTTTACTGGAGGACTGACTCTTTGACAGGCGGCATTTGGTGCCAGATTGCGCCCGCAGGCACGTTTGGTGGCGCACAACGAGGATCGTATTTCCGTCCTCAACAACCGTGCGTTTGTTGCCGGTCGTCACATCATCAACGCGGTGGAAGAATTCCGGCGGATTATCGTAAGTTTGCTCCGAAAGCACAGGTTTCTCCTTGCAGACGACTTGAAATTTAAACTTTTTCTTGCCTTCTCCTCCGATGTGGTGCCCTTCGTTGTGCTCGCCCCGCTGACTCCTCATTCTTGGAACACTGACTGTAAGTCTCGGCACCGTCCGGGGTATCGTGGGGCCTCCCAGTGCAGGACTGATTGGGGCTAGGACCCGTTTGGAACCAGATCCCTGTCTTGGCACCGTTCGCAACGCTCACCCCTCTCGGATGTTCGGACGCGCAGGTTTTTTGTGCTGCAGGTTGAAGAGCCTATCACGGATGGTTTTTCACTGCGGCAGGCCTTTGAGTGAAGCTAGGTAGTGAAGGGAACATTGAGTTTTTAATTTGCAAGAACGAACTAGTGTTCGCTTCACGGATTATGCAGTATGAAAATCAGCGATCTCCTTTAGCTTTTTCGACCCGTAGACCAGTCGGTGCAGGTGATGCATGATTTGGCTCGGTGAATCGGCCAGAGAGACGAGTGTCAGCTGTCCAGGTCATGTGAGGAAGAGTGACGTGCAGTGTTGGCAGGGAGTCCAAATATGGAAGGTGACTGGTGGGTGGACGTGTCGGAGTGACGGGATGACAGGCAGAGAGTGTTCGGGGACTTGTTTTGGAAGATGGTTCGTAGCACTTGATTCGGTTATGCCCATCTCGTGTCTTGTCTACTTCATTATGCACGGGTTAATTAAATCCGGTTTTGTACTTTTTATTGTGCCCGGGCAATGGAGCATGGGCTGCCGTCGAGGAGCGGTGGTCGGTGTTGAGAAGTGAGGGGCGAGGAGAAGAGAGGCGACTAAGCGGCTTATGGTTGGACGGGGTGCTTGACGAACGTCGGAGGACGGGACAGGAACGGCAAAATATAATTAATACCTTCATACAGGTGGCGGCTGCTCGCGGACAACCCTTCGATACCAATCACAATCTCCTGGTGATGGACTAAGCTTGTAGTTAATTGACTATTGAATTTTGTGCGGATATTAAAAGCAAGACCGAAAGGGAAAGAAGCTGAACAAGCCTCTGCCGGTTCTACCGTACGATGGCTGGGGTCGTCTTTGAGCACCCCTCTGGCAGTAAACGGCTCGGGCAGCCTTTGGTAGTGGGGCGAGGCCCTATTTCCTATTCATCCTCGCTTCGAGATAGAGCAGCCCGCCCCGCGTGCCAACATAATAGAGCTTCAACAACTGGCCACCGGCTTGGCATTGGCCTTTTGAGACCAATTGAATAGGAAACAGGACAGGTGCAAGGATGGGGCTTATAGGCAGCTTGATCGATGCATACAACTTTGCCCCGCTCCGTCTTGGCTTCGGTGGCGTTTTGATTGTGGCCCTAATTGGAAAGATTTGTTGACGAGCGGACAGTGCTCGCCCTCAGCCACTCCTCGTAAGGTGCTACTTGGAGGCGGCACTCGAGGCCGGCCGTCAAGGCGGTAGGTTCATTTTCGGGCTTGGCGCTCTCTTGTTGAATTTAGCTGTTCTCTCTGCCACTTGGTTGTTGGCGTCCAATTTAGTCGTTCGTTTCCGCCTTTTCGTCTTCGTGCGAGACCGAGATTAGGCGAGAAGGGTTTCGAGAGGAGCCGAGACGAGGAGATGGAAGAAGGGGCTAAATGCTTTTTCTTTGCGGTCCTAGCTCTCGTTTGGAATCGGAGTCGGTGAGAGAAGTTTTGTGATTAGATTTACTCCGGCGTTCCTCAATTGGCCTCAGTCAATAGGAGGACAAGAGCCAATGAGCTGATTCGAGTATCAAGCTCCAAAATGTGTCGGGTCTTGGCCAGATACCAACAGGGCACTTGGGCCTGGGGGGACCACCAACAGCGGTAGGCGCATGCTGGGCATCGGCGCGCCTACGGTAGGTGTTTTCAGTGCAAAACTTCCACTCGGTTCACGTGCTTATCGATAGAGCCAGTTGAAAGGAGGCTGGTGCGTCCACAGCGGGGTTTAATAGCGTGCGATATGGAAGTGTCTGTGCACTTTTCTTTGAGGACATATTTTCGAGGGGATGAGAAATATGTAACTGATACAGCGTGTCTGACACTTTCTATTTACATAAACAGGCTGTGAATAGGCGCAATTTGCTGAAGGCTATCTTTTTCAAGCTTGTATCGTTCTAATAATCCTTGTCTTTTCCTTTTCAGCGCCGTGAGCGGCGCCTGTGATGCCGACTACTTGCGGCTTTCCGAATTGCAAATTCCGTTCGCGCTACCGCGGCCAAGAGGACAATAGACATTTCTATCGTATACCGAAGAGGCCGGCCGTGCTGCGCCAACGGTGGCTGGACGCGATTGGACGAACCGAGGAAACGGTCGTTAGTCAGGTGAGTGAATTGCAAGTTATGCAAACAAGGCCACAGCCCACGCGTCAATGAAGCTACAGTAGGCTGCTGGAAGAAAAAGGGAGGTGGTGTTGGAGCCAGTGGATAGAGAGGAGTAATGGGTGGGGGAGATGTACACCTAACATGGGTAGATTGGGCATACAGAGATTATATTGGCATGTGTTTATTGGTACACTATTTGTCGATCGGTTGTACAAAGGCATGCAAAGTAACATGGTACGAGTATTGCATGATTATTGTGATGTGGTTAAAATGATCGAAGCAGTGGCGGAGTAGAAGTTGGCTTTATACTTTGCTTTGTTATTATTTGGGCTTATGAGTTTTCAGTTGGGGGTTGGGGTTTAAGTTCGTGTGTTGGCCCGTACTGAGTCAGCAGCTTGTGTGGCCATCGATAGACACAAGTGGGTTATGCCATGGTCTGGTGGGTGAGGACTTGTGATGGGTGACACAGACAGTCGTGTGGTAGAGGAGTATGAAGGAGCGGGCTGCGTGCAGTGCGTGGGGCACTGGCTAGTGTTGAAGTTCGTCGAGGCGCGTTCTTCTTCGCTGAAGATTAACGCAAGTTCGTGCGCGTGCTAGCTGAAATCAGGTGTAATCCGTCAGGTCAAGATTGAGATCGATTTGTGGGGATGGGATCAATTACAAATTGGTGTGGGTTAGGCTGTGCTTTCGGAGTGGGGGGGGCTTAGTTGCCGCGACCTAAGATACGGTGTGATATGCGTAATTCGGGGGATTTAGGGGCGGGCCGTGATCGCGTTCAATCAAAGGTTCAGGCGTAATTGGCGAGCTAAGCTTGGTCTTTTCCCAGGGGCTGGGGATCGAATTGAGTGTGCGAATGTGGTGGGATGCGGAGAGTCCACCTGGATTCTAGTTTCGCCGCCATTTGTTGCCTATTATTCAGTCGAGGCACCTGCGTGCTCCGAAAGAATGCACATTTTCTCACCTTCCTTCCAGTCGGTGAACCAGGGCGGGCAGCCGCAATCAAGCCGATTCGTTCGACCGGTTTGCTGGAGAAAGGGCTTGGCAATCATGTTTTCTTCTACGTATCCTACCTTGGCTTTGAATTGAGGCTCGTTTTTCCCTAGTAGGAAAATGCCGATGATAAGGGAGGGGGCATGGAAAATGGTCTGGGGTCTATAGAGCACGTGTCTTGGATAGAGAGCCGAGAGGGACGGTTTCAAAGGAACTCCAGAATCGAGCGTCCAAGTCATCGTCGTTGGCCGGAAAGCCTGAAGGCGGTCGCGCTTTCGGAGTTAGGAAATTGGGTTCTTTCGAGCGCGAATGCATTCTGAACGGGAATAAATGGTGTTGGCGAAAGAGAAAGGAGTGCAGCAGCTTTTCAGGGTCATAATCGTAATCGTGTGTGTGGGGGTAGGGTCGGTCGGAGAGGAGGGCTCGTTGATGGAAAATGCAATATATCGCATGGTTTGATGCGAAGACGAATCGTGTTCCGCTCGAAATAAGGCGAGCGTAGAAAGCAGGCAAAAATAAAGAGCCTAAAAGGTTGGTTAGCATGAACGAGCTTACATTATTGACTATTGGACACGTTTTATATAAATGCTATGGCCAGTATGGCAGACTCTTCCAAGCGTTGGTTTCGATTTTAAATTTTATGCAGCTGCCGCGTCTTGGCCGTCGTAGAGCAAGCACGAGGGCCAGCAAGGTGCCGGTAGCTATAGTGGTGAGGAATTTCGTTGAGTGGGCAAAGGAACGACATAGGTTAGGTGGTTGAAAGAAGGAGAAGAAAGTGCAATGGCGGGGGTTTAATGGTGTCTTGTGATCAATTTGTTGCCGGCCTTGGAATCGGCTTGGCCAGCATATGTTCGCTTCCGCTATCAAACAGACGGACTTCGTGCCCGGACGGGATCGCCGCCTGGTAGCATCCCCGATGCGTGACCATATTGAGTGATGGACGACCAGTCTTGGCTTTTATTTCGGAGTGGGGGTGGGTCGGACGGAGGGAAGGTTGAGTTTTTTGAAGTCGTTTTGAAGAATGGGATTTTGTTGAGTGAATAGCTAAGTGGCTGGTGGAATTTAGTTGAAAACAATTGTTTAATTTTTAATGTTTTGTTTGTTTCAGTTAATTTGTTTTTCAGATAGTCTTATGGGCGAACTTCTAAGCCGCCTTGCATTGAAAATATTGTTCGTGTGTGTTGTTCATTGAAGCATCGTCTTAACGAGTCCTCTTTTGACACTTGGTGCACGAGTCTAATACTTAGGCACTCCTTTTTTGGCCACAGTTGTCGCCGCTCGTTAACAGTTTCGCGACGCTTGTTATTCGGTCATTATTCAACGACGAGTGTAAGAGAAGGGACAGACTGAGGTGCCTGCCGCCCATACACCCTTATGAATTATACGACCATTCTTCGTACGACGACCAAACGAGGAGAATGGATTTGAAGGAAGATTGTCTACTCTTCGTGTCCTAGTGCCAGACTGGACATTTCAAGGACGTTGTGTGGGCATCAAGTGGACAAGGGACAGGAACGGTCGTTGCGAGGAGGGCGACATTTATTTTGACAGACTGATATAAGTCGGTGTTGTAGCCTTGCTTGCTGGCCTGCTGAATGGTGTGCATCCGTGGAACGATACCACTTGTGATTTATATGGTAACCTGTACTTATTTCTGACACTCTACACCCTTCTGTCGCTGTCAACTGGTTGAGTTCACGTTGGCGATTCTTGACTGTCCACCGTTGTCCGCACGGAGAACGGTCTTCCGGATTTGATTCAAGGTAGGCGAAAGTATTTTTGAATGCTTTTTTTAAGTTTTGCATAGCACGGGCATGGTGAATGTTGTGACACGCTTATAAGCTTATAGGAAAGCTGGCTTGTGGAAGATTTGCGAGGGCGATGTGTAAAACAGATTGCTTGGTTTTTTAGCTTCGAATTTGCTCTGGACATTTCCACGGAGGCGAGAAACGTGAAGGTGATATACCGGTGCCTGATCCGGAGGTGAGTTAAGCCAGGGCTTTTTTGGTTTGCCGACAAACCCTAAAGAGTACTTTTTTCAGATTGATGCCCCGTTGTCGATCGAATTGCCTCCGAAAGAATCTAAAACCGATCGTAAACGGGGTGCGGGAAGTGGCAATAAATTAACGCCTTCGTCTTCGTTGGCCTCGTTCGTTAGTGCTGGCATCGTCGCAGCGCCGACTTCCGTTTCTTCGATTCCCGTTTCGAATACAGCCGTTTCGACTCCGTTGAGTGTGTCAGCATCAAAACGGCAACGTGTAAACGATACCGCAGTTTTACTTGGTGCCGGAAGTGGTTCGAGAGGTGCTCTGGTCCCGAATAAAGCATCCTCGGTCGATTACCTTTCTTCGTTAGTTCATCATCAACACGGTCAACATCAGTTGCAGCAATTTTCGTCATCATTGGCCCAAGCTCATCAATCGAATCATCACCAACACGCCAATCGTTTGACGAGTTCTGATTTCTTATTCAGCAGTCATACAGTCGAAGATTTATTGAATCACGGATATTCCGCAAGTAAGCACTTGCAAGGCTAAAACGCGGACTGCGTAAGACGAAGGTGCCGGGAATTCATCTGTTGTTAACCTTGTTCCTAAAGAGCGAGGCTGTTAAAAGGGAAAAGTTGATTGTTTCTGCTGATGTCAGTCGCTTTTTGTTTTGACTGCGCTCGGCGACTGAAGTCTACGCTTTGTGCCAAGGCATGAAATGGTTGCGTGTAGGTTTAGACTGATAATGAATGAGTTTGGTTAAGCGACGGCGGGGTGAGCGGTTGGGACTGAAATGAAACTCGACTAGGATGGGAGACATCGTGGCGGGTCGGAGGCAGAGATCCGCCGTATTCGTAGGCCGATTGGGTTTTTCCTGGTCATGTGTTACAGTAGGCCATGCACTGACTACCTTTGTTTTCAGTGGCTGCCCGAGCGGCGATGAACGGACCTTTGGCCGCGCGTCCGTTGGTGGCATTGTTGGATGGTCGAGACTGTTCGGTGGAGATGCCTATCTTGAAAGACGTGGCTACGGTGGCATTCTGCGATGCCCAGTCGACAAAGGAGATTCATGAAAGAGTAAGTTATGTTAATTGTTTGGCTCGCTCTCTCAAGGTACGAATTTGCATAACGAAGTCGTACCTCCATAATGCCTATACTATGGCAGCTAATTAGACGCGCGAGTGCGGATTCGACAAAAGAGTGTCTTCATACTCGCCTACTTAAGAATTTCAGGGGACGAGCAATCGCTCACAAAGAGCTTCTTTTTTCTAGGTGTTAAACGAGGCAGTGGCGGCTTTGATGTGGCATACGATTTCACTGAACCGCGATGACCTGCATCAGTTCAAAGCGCTTCGTTTGATTGTTCGAATTGGCACTGGCTACGATAATGTCGATGTGAAGGCTGCTGGAGAGCTTGGTAAGGTCTGGTGTGAGATGACCAGTGAGCAGCAGATGGGGACGTGCTGTGGTTTCAGGTATATCGGTTTGTAACGTCCCTTCGTTCGGCGTTGAGGAAGTGGCTGACAGTGCGTTGTGCCTGATTCTAAATCTTTATCGCCGTACTTATTGGCTGGCGAAAATGGTGGCTGAGGGAAAGCAATTAACAGGTCCGGAACAAATTCGTGACGCCGCCCATGGATGCGCTCGAATTCGGGGCGAAACATTAGGGATCGTTGGATTAGGTAACTGTGAAATATTGTGGTCTTAAATGTGTCTAACATATTGAAATTGCAGGTCGTATCGGCACTGCGGTGGCACAACGTGCGAAAGCATTTGGTTTCAACGTCGTGTTTTACGATCCGTACGTGAACGATGGCATGGATCGAGCGCTGGGCATTGTTCGAACAATGTCACTATCGGATCTGTTGTACCAGTCGGACTGCGTCACGCTGCATTGCCCATTGAATGACCAGAATCATCATTTAATCAATGAATATACGATCAAACAGATGAGACCAGGTGAGTGATCCGAGTGCCGGGACCAGGCACGTGATTGTGTGTGGGGTAGAGGTGGGAGAAGTAAGGAGGTGGGCATACGCCTAACCCGCCGAGCTCGAGGCTTGCTGGTGGGTTTGGCGTCTGCCTCTCACGGGCGAGTGTTCTGACTGGTAAATCATTTCGTGTAATATATCCCTTCATCCTTGAGTGCGCATGAGCGTTTAGTGATGTGGTAAGACATGCAGATGAGGTTGAGTGCCTTTTTCAGGTGCTTTTCTGGTGAATACGGCCCGCGGTGCGCTGGTTGACGAGACAGCTTTAGCAGCGGCGTTGAAGGATGGTCGCATTCGAGCAGCTGCGTTGGATGTTCATGAAACTGAACCATTCAATCTACTCAACGGTAAGTTAGGATGGTACGTTTCATATTCTTGCGGACCGATGTGCGTGCGTTCGTTCCAGGACCATTGAAAGATGCGCCCAATTTGATCTGCACTCCGCATTCCAGTTGGTATTCGGAAACGTCGTGTCAGGAATTGCGTGAAAACGCGGCAAAGGAAGTTCGACGTTTTTTACTGGGCAAAGATGAAATCCGAAACTGCGTCAATCGCGAGTTTCTAGTTCAACACGTTCAGCAGACTTTGCCTCGGTCGTCCGCTGGTGCGGCCCCGTTCGCTGGTGTTCCGTCGGTTTCGGCCGTCAATGCGCTCGGCGCCGCGGCTGCGTTGTCTGGATTCACTGGGGAGGGTAAGGAAGGAAGGTTGGTTCAGGGAGACCTCGATTCAAGTAGTGTGTCAGTCCGACTCAACCTCCTTAGCACTGATGGCAGGTGCGCAACTTGGTTCTTCTTTCAGGCATCAACGGTATCGGTGGACCGGGCCCAGCTGGTTATTTGCCATATCCACCAGGACTATTGGCATCCATGGCCGCTGGTCAAGTTCCGGTCTCCTTGCCAAGTGTGCACCCATTGATTCCGCCATTGTCCACTGCGGCTGGAGCTGCTGCTCTGAATAACCTGATTAACGCCGCTGCTGCTACGAACGCTGCCGCTCATGCAGCAGCTTCGCACTCGAGCATTGGTCGAGATAACAGTTCGGCGGTGGCATTATCGAATGGCAACGGAGCCAGGGAGGCAGTCGTGTCATCTCCGAATTCACGATCGAATTTAACTGCTGCTGGTGGAAGTAACAGTGGGACGCCTCAATTGCCAGTTCAAAAGCAAGAAAGGCAAGCTACTCCGACGCCGAGTTCCTCGTCCTCGTCATCGTCGTCGCAAAGGAACAATCCAACTCCGAAATCGGACAGCGGATCAAACGTGTCGGCGCCCGCTTCGACTGGTGGAACAAACGGCTCTGTCATCGCCATGGATCAAACGCCTGCTTGACTTGATACCCATTTTGGGGTATGGAGGCGTGAAAGGTGAGAGTAGGAGTTGAATGGTGTGATGCGTGACAGCGAATGCTATAATGTAGGGAATGGTTCACTTACTTTGAGCAGTGTTCTTGTAAATTTGGATGACTGCTTAGGCGTACACATGAGTCGTAGGTTCTGTCCTCGTGTCCTTTTTGGTGATTGATGGGCTTTAAATGTATTGGTTTGGAATAATTTCCCGTAATCTCAGATTTGATTTGCGATGCAGCAATGGAAGCTTATTTTGAATGAATGTATTTGTTTCGGGTTGCATTGCTACACTTACGCATATCGAAGAAAGTTATTGCTGTCCAGTTTGACCTTATGTGTTGACTGGAATCGCTTTACGAATCATGGCAAACGAAAATGTATTTTCGGTCGTGGTGTGCCTGTGTAAGTTAAAAGGTGTGCGGTGATGCCATCATTGTTCCTGTGTCCCCATTCTGTGGCGAAAAGAATTGGTGAAATGGAAGGATAGGTTATCTTATGTGTGCTATTTGCGGTTGGAGTAAAATAATATTGGAGTGCCTCCATGGTCACGTGACATAAAGTTAGCTACGGCTAGACTGGCTGGAGACATCGTGTTTTGAGTTTGGTTCCAGAGGAGGAAGTAGACAAACCTGAATTGATTTTCAGGCTTTCTCTTCGACGCTTCCATTCTGCACGTTCTTCGACACGGCCTCGACTGGTGGTTTGAACCATCGTCAAACAAGTCGACTCGGTTGCTCGCGTCAAGCCGTGTATTGTCTCGCTCGGAAAGGTAAGTTGTTGTGAGTGGTGGGCGATGGATTTGTGTTGAAGTTGGTTGTTTCAGGAAGATGGCTAAGATTAATGTGCACAAGTGGAACGCGGCCAAGGAGGGTCAATTGACCGAGGATGCCCTGAAGAAGAAGTTGGAGGCATTGGGCTACCACGTTTCGCGTTACGTGTATGGTCCTGGCACTGTCTTCCCTGCTCACATGCACGACGAGGAGAAAATCGACGGCGTGTTTTCTGGTCGACTTGAAATGGGTCTGCTCGGGCAAACAGTGGTGTTGGAAGCGGGTGACTGCCTGGAGGTGCCCAAAGGAGTGACGCACACTGCTAAGGTGCTCGGTGATCAACCTGTGGTCAATTTCGATGCTTCCAAGTATTGAGTGACTACTTCGAACTTACAAGATCAAGATCCTATCCATACTCAGTGTAGTACTCTTTATCTAGGCTCATATACTGAAATATTGGTATACAATATGAATTAGATGTGGTCACAGTTATGCTTATTTTCCCTATAAACATATTTGTGTCAGTGTTTTAAACAAAAGTCATGTCTAACACGCTCAGAAAATGGAAGTGTCTAAAGTGCACGTTTTCCACAGCTGTGATGAGTGCTCTTAGTCCAGATTTTAAACTTCGCGCGTGATGCCTGAGAATATTGTTGTCTGCTTGAAAGCGGCAACGTCTGTTGCCCTTACCTTACTTGCTTTACTTGCTTTGGTGCCTACTTGCTCGCTCGAAGTATTTAGTTCAGATCGCGTTTTCTCCCTGATCGTGCGGGCCCCTCCCACTAGCCATGCCTATCTGGGGAGCAAATTTTTCTTATCCATGTAGAGAGGAGGCTGTGCGATGTTAACGCAGCACGGTTTGACATGCTGCAAGTGTAAGCAGCCACTACCGCTGAACCCTAGCGTTAGCTATCTGGTGGAAAGATGTAGAATCTTATGAGACTGGTACTATATATCGAATGATGGCTTGTATCTCCTTATTTAATGTGTCCTTATGAAAATAGAGTTCGAATTCAATGCCGAATCGATCTGCTTTTTTTTTGACCCTGGCGAAAACGGTAGATTTGTGACACGTCAGTCGCTTTTTCGAGTGCGTAAATACTCGGCCATGCTCGCAAATTGACATGTTAGCATATGCTCTTGAGTCTAAAGGGGCCGTTGTTGAATTGGCTATATGGCTGTCCTACGATACTGTATGCTGAGAGAGGAACCGCTTTTCTTCCGCGTGCGTACATTCATGCTTGCGTAATGGCCCGGAAAATGGGCCTTCTAAACATACCCGTCGTTTATGAGTCAGTAAGCATTCGCGATTCAGGAATTCCATTTGTTTTTCATTGCCTTTTGCTCAATTACACCAGGCGAGCATTCTGCATTCTCTCGTTTGCACAAGCTATTTGGCTGACTGCTGACGTGCTTGTCTCGGAAGCATTTTCCGTGCAGATAGCTACACAAGGCGAGCAGGCCTCGACGTATTCTTGTTGCAGTAATCGTGCATCGCCTGGTTGGCCCGTGTCGAGTTTAAAAGCAAGAATGAGCGGAGAATTGAAAAAAGTTTTTGGGTATGTCTCATTTTCTATTCCCGATTGAATGCAGCGAAGGCCTGGCTCTTTATATATTTTAGGTATGTGGACGAACACGCCAAGGCTTTCATCGAACGATTACGAGAAGCAGTGGCCATAAAAAGCGTTTCTTCTTGGCCTCATGCAAGAGGCGATGTGGTCGAAATGGTGGAATGGACCAAAAAAGTATGATTTATTCGTTCATTTGTGCACGCTGCACTTGGGTCGTGGTGTGGTAGGGATTAGGGTGTATGCATGTCGATGGATGAAGGGTTCGAATCTCTCCTGGTCCTGGGAAAGTAGATTTTCATGCCCGCTTTTGATGCGTGGACATGGCTTATCAAAAGCACTTTTTGGTCTTTTCTTGATCGTGGTGTGCCCATCCACTCTTCCCACCGAATATCATTTTTTTTTTTAGCTTTTGGAATCTTACGGAGTGAAGTGCGAATTGGAATCTGGCGGTAAAGAACAATTACCCGAAGGTGGTGAACTCGATTGTCCTCCGCTCATTTTCGGTCAGTTGGGAGCAGATTCGAAAAAGAAAACCGTCTTAGTCTATGGGCACTTGGATGTTCAGCCAGCGGAAAAGGTAAGCTCGTTTGATCACAGAGTTTTCCTCTTAGTATTCTATTTCTATTCCACTTTTTATTGCGCGTTCCAGCTAACAGAAAGTCAAGAAAACAGAAAGTCTAATAAAACGTATCACCTCAGACATCATCATTTCTAGTTTCTAGACTGACGGCTGGGACACGGAACCATTCGTACTGACCGAGAAGGATGGCAAATTGTACGGACGTGGGGCTACGGATGATAAAGGCCCTGTATTGGGATGGATCAATGTTATCGAAGCTTATCAGAAAACTGGGACCGAAATTCCAGTAAATATTAAGGTAGTAACTAGTTCGCTTTGGTTCGGTATGCTTTTAAAAAGTGTGGGTTTTTTAGTTTTGTTTAGAAGCGATGGAAGAGAACGGTTCGCAAGGATTCGAAGAGGCATTGGCTCGAAGAAAAGAACAGCAATGGTTGAAGGTCAGGTCAGGTTGTATTTTTAGATGAATGCTTGAAGAAATTTTATTTTAGGATGTTGATTTTGTTTGCATATCGGACAATTACTTTTTGGGATTGGAGAAACCATGTATCACTTATGGACTTAGGTATGTTTTGGAATCGGCTGTGGTACCCAAAGCGGAAGTTGGTTTCTTAGGGGTATTTCCTATTATTTCGTCGATATTACATGCGCTAATCAAGATTTGCATAGTGGCTCTTATGGTGGGGCCGTGTAAGTATTGATTTTTTAATATGACATCGATCTATTATTGTTGGACAGTTTTTCAGGCACGAAGCGATGTCTGATTTGATCTATTTATTAGACCGATTGGTGGATAGGGATGGGAAAATTTTGATTCCTGGCGTGTACGATTCGGTGGCTCCGGTGACTGATCAAGAGCGTGCCTTGTACGATAATATTGATTTCGATTTGGTAAGGTGACTTCCTATATTTTGGGTCGGTTGGAATGCAGATCGATCGTAGGCGGGATTTCGGTCGATTGTGGGAACAAAGAAGTTGATCCACGAAGACAAGGCCAATTGCTTGATGAGCCGTTGGCGCAATCCGTCGTTGTCCATTCACGGTAGGTGAGAGGAACAAGCAGCGGTCAGGGTCTGTTGTGGTGGGGTTAAGTTTCCTCAAAATCTGCACATTTTTTTCGAATTTCGTAGATAAGATGATACATCATTTGAAAGAGCGAAGAAGCTGCTGGGAAAGTTGTGGATTGTGAGCTGTGCGGATTTTGAGGAAACATCCCCGTTACCTGTACTGCTTGGCAGCGAGCGGACGGCTCCATCTGGTGTTCGAGGTCGGCTTAAAAAGTCGTAAACTTTTGGTGGCCCTGCCGTGAGTGGCCGCCGTTACCACGACTTGTCTGCGACCTCGAGATGCAGGCAGGGACCTAAACCAAGCGAGCTGATTATCTCGGCACCAGTAAAGTCAAACCCCGCCTATCTGCCTTGTCTATTAAAAACCAGTGCTGAGTCCAGAATGCTATTAGAGAGATGAAGAGAGAAGCTGCCTTGTGGTTTGTCCCCACACGGGCTCGCTCAGAGCACAGAGAACCCACTGATTTTTGAAGCCAAAGCTAAAAGGTTACTTTTTCAGGTATTGAGGGCGCTTTCAGCAGTCCAGGAACGAAGACGGTCATTCCACGTCGTGTGGTCGGAAAGTTCTCGATTAGATTGGTCCCGAATCAAGAACCCGATCATATCGATCGTTTGGTGGTAGATTATGTGGAGAAGTTGCACAAGGAACGAGGAACGCCCAATGTGTGCAAAGTGGTGCCTGTTCACAATGGACGGCCTTGGGTCAGTGATTTCAATCATCCTCATTTTACTGCTGGGCGAAAAGCGATAAAAGCAGGTGAGGACCAATCAAAGGAAGCTGTGAGATGATATCTGTGAGAGGCCCCTTTCAGTGTATGGCGTTGAGCCTGACTTAACTCGGGAAGGTGGAAGCATTCCATTGACGCTGTCTTTGCAAGAGGCCACCGGAAAGAACGTGATGCTGTTACCACTCGGATCGTGCGACGATGGTGCTCATTCGCAAAATGAAAAAATTAATCGGAAGAATTACATTGAAGGGGTATGTGTTGAGTTGAGGGTGGGCACCGAGGAAGTAGCTGGCTTATCCAAAAGTCCATGTGGGCCTTAAAACGGGTTATTTTCTGAGGGATGGATGGCAGTTCTTTGTCCTGTTTTACCGAACCATCAAAAGCTAGCGCACTCGAGGTTGAAGGAGGTACATTAGAAAAGAAACCATGACCGCGAGTGTGGGGCTCCTGCTTGAAAGAAGGCGTGTTTATCGATCTGCTAACTCCTCTCCTGCAAACTTCCATGTTTCAGGCCAAGGTACTGGCGGCTTATCTGTTAGAGGTGTCGAAGTTGTGATTTTGCGATCGGAGGATTCAGTGAAGATTCATTTGGTATTTTGTTGCACTCGATAATCGATCACTGCTCTTTTTGTTGAGCTGAATCGTTTTCCTTGCGCTTGGTCATTTTTGAAAGTATAAGGTATCGGGGTAAATCGATATGCTGTGAAATGTAACATGGGAAAGTGGGCATGAGATGTGGCAATCTCAAAATGGTGCGGCGGTTGTCCGCCAGTGTTCATAAAGCAGGCGGCCACCGCTCTTGGCTTGGCACAGATGGTTTATCCATCCGGCTTCAGCCTTAGCTTGTCTTGTGTGTTCACTGGCGGCGCTTCAAATAAGCTGTACCAGAAATTATGCCGCGCCCTGTAGTGCGGGTGATGTACAGTACATTACTTGACCTCTGATCACACTAAACCTCCGGAAGTACTGAGAACACAGCGCACGATGGGCCACCACCGTGGGGGGCTGGCTAGATCCCACGCATGTGGACGCTTTTTCACAGGGCTCTCCAATGTCAGTAGGCTGCCGCTCTTCGATAATCGAGGATTCTCAAGATCGAAACGGTGTCCTGAACCAGCTTCGACGGAGTTTTATATTATCGATAAGGTGAACCCGTGGGGTATCACTAGATTAGCATATCGAGCACAGTACCATGAAAGCAGTAAAGCAAGATAGGGTCTATCGTAATGCACATGGACGAATAGTAACTGTCCAATCCTGGCGTGATCCTGCAGACCTGTTCTGGTTTTCACGGAGACAAGCCAGTCGTATCGTTTCTTAGAAGAAGTTGGGTCAGTGTGCTCAACTTGGCATTGATATTAGGGGCCGTAACTGACTGTGGGCGGCCGACAAGTGGTGGCCTGAAAGTAGTGCCACAATGTGTGCATCGTTGACTTGCCTGTACATAACGGACAGACCTATTTTCTGACAGTACAGTATGCTCTACCACAATGAACTGAATGTGCCCACTCCATGGGTTCCGAAAACTTCGCCAGCTGGATGAGACTTGAACGAAATGACCATTTCGAATCCGGAATCGATATTGTGGCGAAGCGTGGGCGCCACTGGATTCAAACACTACTAAGAGCATATTTTGTAAGCTAACAGTTAGAATCGGGTGGGAAATCCAGTACCCTTTTGATGAGCTGCCATGACGAGTGGGATGTCGTCTTTGTGAACGTATTCGTAATAGGACGTCCGCATGAACTCCTGAGGTAAGTATCCGAGGAGTGTAGAAACACTGAAAGTGTGGCACTTTTAATTCAGTTATCACGTGACTTACGAGCCCCCTCACTTATCGCCCTCCCAAATTTACTGGTGGCCTCCTACAACCTGACAATTCTTACTTGTCTTCCATGTAGATGAACCTTCCGTTTTGAGTAAGGCGTCCGGTAAATGTGGCAGGTCGAGGAGTGTCTGTACCGATGCCTGAAGTAGCACCTTGCAAGGTTTGGCCAAGTGATACAATTCAAGCGTACCACATTCATGGAATCCCACATTCGAGTTGATCGGTTTGATCATCAGGATCAAGCAGTTGTGTTCTTTCTTCGAATCTGTCCGAGCCGCACCCGTTCTATCCAAACCTTTCTGCCAAACTGAGTCGTTGTCAGAGTTGAGAGTAGTGGAGGTGTTGACGGGGGAACAGTACTTGATGAAGCCTTCGCAGTGCATAAGGCGATAATCGTGGTCTTGGGGGTGCGGCAGATCGGGAAGCCAGAGCAAATGGGAAGGGCTGGATAATTTGGGCAGGTCGTTGTAGGATGCAAAACTGAAATGGAGCTGATGGCAAGCATGGAAGAAGCTCTGGCTGCATTTAGAGCAGAGCGTAAGCTCGTCTAGCGATCAAGGCCTTTGCATCCAGAAGCTTGGAACGTTGCCCATCAGGATGATGTCGCAGCCACAGCTAGAGAGACTTGGTTAGCAGCCAACAGCATGGTCAGCATGTTTGGCATGGTCCAAAAGCTCGATGGGGTACATTCTCTGATAATCTGGGCCCAGACAAGCTGTTGACTGGCGCGTCTGCAGAAGCCTCCATGTGTCAAGGCCTCTCCAAGCCTCACAAGCCTGTCCTTATTGAATGTGAGAGTCCAGCACAGCTGTGTTGTGAAGGAATGGTCCTCGTCTCACGCACAAAAGTAACTTTTATTGTACAGGCATTCTCGAAATTGCCCCGAGGACACTCATTAAAAAACTCCTTTGAAGGAGGAAAT
The DNA here is from genome assembly GCA_030248295.1 of Mesodorylaimus sp. YZB2_4. Taxonomy (NCBI): domain Eukaryota; kingdom Metazoa; phylum Nematoda; class Enoplea; order Dorylaimida; family Dorylaimidae; genus Mesodorylaimus; species Mesodorylaimus sp. YZB2_4. Next base: position 139,393 of record JASANH010001507.1, on the reverse strand, counting down.
ATTCTGATGATGATATTCCTCATAAAATAAGATTTGTTAAATCTGCTTTTCTAGCGACATATTGGCCTCTTGCTGATACCTTGCGACCACGCCTTGGCTAATTGTGAGAGTAAAACTGAACAAACTGCAAATGGAGCCGTGGTTTTAAAAAATGGCCACGGAGTGTCCATGGCCCATAAGGCCGATGTGGGCCAGGGATATGGCCCATGGCTCATATGGGCCGATGTTCAGTGTCCTCATGGGCTTCCGCCGTCTATAGCCTGTCCCTCGGGCGAGGACCTCTGTGTTTTACCTGGAGCACGACTCCGAGCCCACTTTGCTCTTCATACGACACGAGAACGATCGCTTCGATCCAGGTGCCAATGCTGAGCACTCAGTCGATCCATAATCTTGAGTAACATTTGTTCCACTCCTAGAGCTATCCTTGCTGCTGACGCTGCTGGCGTGTGCTTGATCAGCTGAAAATGGTCTCTCCTGGCATCATTTATGGAACCGCCTCTGTTGCATACCTATCGTCCTCCAGAGAACTTGACTCTTGACCGTTTCCAAATCATCCGCGTGCACGAAACAGAGGAAATTCTGATTAACGAGTTCATCCTGTAAGGTCGCTGCCAGTCACTACTGAGGGTAGGTAGTACGGGAAGCGGATGCACTAACCGCGGAGGTCCCAAGAGAATCTTGAACATTGTCAGAAACGTAGAAAATCTTCATGTCATCGCAGCTGACGGCGACCATGAATGCGTCTGTGTTCTGCAAGGAAAATAAAACGGTGGGAGTGAAATGGCATGAAACATTATACTGGGATAAGAAGTAAGAGGCTCGGCGCCGACCCTCGCTGCAGGCAAAGGATCTATTCGTACATACTACCGGAGTTTACCTGAAGAATAAGTTCCCGAAACTCGTCGTCGGACACGTAAGCTGGTTTGATGGCTTCTATGCCATTGAAGTTAAATGATCCTAAACCAACCAGATCATAGATTGAAAAGGTGATTGGATGTCGGAATTACCTTTCAGGCCCTTAATATGATGCGCAGCTAAGCGAAGAACACTCAGCTTATCCATCCGTCTTGACAGGCCGGCACAGGATGGAACCAGTTTCGCTATTTCTGTAATAAAGCTATTCATCTTATCGCGACGTCGTTTCTCAATTTCGCTATGATTCGAAGGTCGATTGCTAGACGTAGTGCTGAAAGAGAAAGTGTCTGAGCAGTAGTTGGATGAGACGGGAGTCGTGGTTGGGGTAGCTGTAGCAGGTACAGTTGGGATCTATTTACGATAACATCGAACCTTTTTCCATCTACATCAGTCCTTGTCGACTTGCAGTCATCGTCACCATCATCTGCGATCTCGCCAGTCCAGTCATCATCGTCATCATCGTCGCAGTCACTGAAAGCACATCACGTAAGAAGCTCAAGCTTTTGAGTCACTCCCGCTCTCAAATAGCCCGTCACTTGGGTGAGGAGTTCAGGTTTTACTTTCGGCCGAGTAGATTAGACGGCCACAACCAGTCAGTGCGCGAGAAGCCAGCTAGGCGATATACACTAAGGAACAATCTGCAGTAAATGTGCATACAGTGTGTGTGTGCATGTTTGGTGTATGCGCGATGAGCAGTAGCAGCATGCTTATGCTCAGCATTGCGCCTCTGATTTTCTCGCCAATCATCATTTCATCACGATTTTCCGAGCGTTTTGACCCACCCTTCTTAGGCCATTTCTCTGCATTTTTCTCTGTTTTCATCAGTCTGTTGCGTCTCATCTTTATGTCGCATCTGACAGCGGGAGTGTCCAGCCATCGTTTCTTTGGTCTGCCGAGTGGTCGTTGTCCCTCTGGGACTTCCACTTAGTTCCATCGCTGTATGGATCCGGGTCTCTACGCACACCATCTCAGTCGCCATCTCACCTTCTCATCGTTCATTGGTGCGATAGGCAGTATCTTGCGTGTATCTGTCTTCATTATTTGATGCATCCCTGCCAAGATGAGTGTCCATCGCAGCATTCTCATTTCCATAGTGATAAAATTTCCATCACTTGCTGTACATGATGGAAGCTTGTACAACTTTACACTCGCAGCACTTGGCAGCAGATGACAGGCGTGTTACTGTACAATATCTGGCAGTTGTAAGGTCACTTCGCACTACAGTTTAGTCATTCGTGTGCGAAGTCAGTAAATCGTGTGGTCGTCGCAATTCGAGAATAGACCCGCTGTCGTTCCTGATTCTGTTATTCGGCGGCGCGCTCATGTTCCTGTTGGTGCACAAGCAGCGAGTCGAAAGTGGACAAGAGGGCCTGCCGTTCGGCCAACAAGCCTTCGAACTGATCGATCAGTACTCGGGTCTGAATCTGACGCCGATACCTCGAGTTGCTCCGTCGCCGCCAGTCGTGCCGCAGCAGCAAGACGCCGGGCAGCCACCCGTGCTCGCTCCCCCGCCCATGTTTGCTACACCACCGCCAGTGCAAGAACTGCCACCGCCCTTTGGCGCCGACGCAACGCCACTACCGCCAGCTCCGCCACTGCTCCAAGAGGCACCGAAGGAAGGAGAAGAGGAGGGCGCCGACGAAGGAGGGCCGAAGAAGAAAAAGAAGGTAAGTCCTGAAAGGGTCTGATCAGGTAACGTTCAGACTGCATTCTGCATTCTTCCTTTTCAGTCCAAAAAAAGGGAGAAAAGCAGCAAGAAGGGCGGCGCTACGACGGAAGAAGGGGGCAAAAAGAAGTCGAAGCGGTCCAAGAAGAAGAGCAAAAAGTCGAAGAAGGGCAAAGAGGCCGAGGCGGGAGCGGAACCAGGTACGCCGGAAGGTGGCGGAGGGAAGAAAAAGAAGTCGAAAAAGTCGAAACGCAGCAAGAAATCCAAGGGTGGATCGGAGGCGGGAGGAGAGAGCGGTGGCGAGAAGAAGAAGAAATCGAAGCGATCGAAGAAGTCCAAGAAGGGCGAGAAATCCAAGAAAGGTGGAGCCGAAGTGCCCCGAAGAAGTCGTCAATTTTACTGCCCGCAGCGATCGTGATCAATGAATGATGACTGTGTCTGCTCTGCTTTTCGAGTTTTCGTCTTGTGTCTTGTGTTCTGATAAACGAACAGAACAACGTCGCATAACAGGACAAAATGCAGACAGCGGGACTGCACTGACCGTAACAGCAGGCCATTCACTCGCACACTGCATGCACACTCCGATTCCTTGGAGCCTCTATTCTGCACCGAGAGCACCCGTTGATCACTCATGCAGCCTTCCAAAGAGGAACTTACCCTCTCATGTGCTGTGGAGGTTGTAAATCCATATGCACGATAGTCTGGGTCGGCCTCTGCAGGGTCCCTTCCCACACGGAGACTGAGATTGATTGAGACTGCCATCCTTTTCGCCAGTGAAAGTTTCCTCGAAGGGTTATCATCAGCTACGCCCTTTCTCAACTCAACCGAGTTCATGAGAGATTAAGAATGGTAGACCGCAAAGAATGTGATACTCCTCGTCTTGACAGAATGGTTTTTACTGGCTTGTATGACCTTTGGAGCTTTGGCTCGCATCAGACACTACAGCTGCGCATCGAATGAACTTGTATAGCAGTTGCACCCATCGCAGGAACACCATGCGGCCTGAGGGCGTACCAAGTCGGTCGTGCAGCACCCTATGGAATGTTTTTTCCTGTCGAACCACGACATGTTCTATCGACATTGACACATTCAAATACACAAGTATGCCTCGGTCTTTAGAACTATTTGAAATCTATCGAAGATGCCATTGGTAGCATTTAGAGCGGACGTCTGTGCTCGTTGTTTACCTGTTTATTCTAGCTCTGATTGCCTTCGGATTGCATCATGGCATCACGGCATTTCGGGTAGTCTCCCTGCGTAACACGTAATTATGGTGTCTACAGGCCAGGTTTGTTGTCGTTCCGTCCACGTCTGCCCTGTCTGCACCTCGTCAATGTTTGTCCCTTGTCGTCTATTGTTACTGCGAAACGGTTTGCCAGACGCGTTGTCCTCGTGTTTTCATTCTTGTATCAAAGCGAGCCCGACTAGTGTACAAATTTTGTGGGTGGGTTGGAATTGGCGACCAGATTTTGAACGAGAGAGGGTGATCAGTGGACAAGGTTGAAATCGGGATGGGTAAGAAGCTGATGCGAATGACTGGCCTTCCCGACTCGGACAGCGAGTGACCCGCTGGATGAATCGGATGTTACCATTACAGAATGATGGACTGGTTGGAATGTGGAAGCCATATGGAGGCTGCACGGTAAACCAAGGACTTTCTTATGATCGATGCCAGACTGATGGAAGTTCGGGAAAATCAATGCGCACCTGGTATTCGAATGCAAAGCTGACGGCGAGTACTGTGGAAAGAAACCCGACGTATTTTCTCGGGTCATTGCTTTTCGTCTGCATTTCTCAATGTCTCCCGAACATAAAACATGGTCTTCCTTTCTCGATTCATATTGGCGTAGCCGGTTTTTGCGTTGGCTAGCTCTCAGACAGATTGGGACGGACGCGATAGGGGTGCAAGGGGGAGGGAGGAGGGGACCATTTCGAGCGCCTCTCGCCAGCATACGCTCAGCTGCCGCTGCCCAAACGAGCCTTCTGTGCTTGGGTAAACGTTGGTTGCTCGTTGATGACCACCGATCGTTTGTGTACGATACTGTACGATGGACACAATGGGCAGGTCTCCTCGATCGGTCGAAGGCGCTGTCGGTTCGCGGCGACTCGTACCGCCTGGATTTCTCGTGTTTTCTCAGCGAGCATGTAGCGAGGTAGCGAAGGGTGTGTCTCACCATCCCTACGTGTTCTGACATCGGCGACTGGTGCCGTTCGTCATGGGCGAGAAAACGCGGAAAACGAGGCGAGGCGCCGTTGGTCCTCTGTTTGTGCTTGCATTCTGACCAGCCTACGATCAAGGTCACGACTGTCATTAGCTCGCCCATTTTATTAGAGCCCCACAAAATACCGTTCCTCGAATATGGACATGGTTAGGTATGGGTTCGCGTTAATGGAAATGCTTGATTGGTTTTGAGGTGTCGTTTGGTGAAGTGAGGGTGGCCTCAGCCGCGTCGGGCCTCCGGGGTCTGATTGCACCATGTGACGTCCAATCGAGAGTTGGACATAGGTCTAGCTGGTATTCTTATTGTATTGCAAGGGGACCGAACCTAAGCCACTGGTGCCAGTCGGCTGGCATAACCTCTAATATGGTGTGCTGTTCGGCGGACAGATATTGCATGGGTCATCTGGATTGGGTCTGCCGTGCTGGAGGAAGTTCTCAATATTTTATAGCTCGTCATCTTTTCCTGTTTTTTTACTGTGTATCCTCCTTGCATGTTTCATAATCCTCGAGGGCGACATGTGTGTCAAGGAGGAAAACATAAACGTGTGGAGAAATGACAAGATTCGAGTGGCACTTTTTGTGTGAAAACAGCTGTTTGTCTTTGGCAATCTGGAAGTTAGCCCTCTGGAGTTGTTATTTGATCTGTGATTTACCGATGGCAAAGTCGGCTCTCACAAAGTTGCTTTGTCAACCAGTGTGTACCGTGGTCTAGTCGGCACTAGGTGCGGAAATGGTCCTATGTGACGTTTTTTTCAAACGGACAGGGTCATGTGACGAGCGTGGACAATGGGCATACGTGCAGGGGTCACTCATTAACGTTTACAGCTTAGCTGACCTTTGTCCAGTTGCACGTTAGTACACTCGTCGTACGCTGGTTGAGATCGTGGCAAATGTCGTTTTTCAAACGAAATGGACGGAATCACTGGCGGGCATCATTCGAGCGGTCACTCAAGGGTCAGAGGAAAGGCCATTAGCTAGCATGCTGAGCCAGTTCAATAAGCGGAAACGGAACGTCGGCCAATGACGAAGCGGATATTGGGGCGGGTGTGGGTGGGATACATGCCGAGTGACCATCGGTCATTGGGATTGGGCTATCTAGCTAGCTGGGTTCCGGTCGTGTTTACGGCATTATCTTTTCAGTGATTGATGTTGGCTGCACTCGGCGAAGGGCTTTCGTTTCGATTGAGGTCAGCAATGTAGGACATTGGGTGGGTTAGGATCGGATTCCAGACACATGGTATGCTTACTGCTGGCTGGAGTATTCGTCGCTTGTAAGCGAGGTGTCGTTGATTTGATGGGCGCAAGTGGAGCGCACCCACAAAGCCGGGTCCTACTTGTCGCATAGTCCTTATTCAAGCGGGGCGTTTCGAATTCTTTTGTCGAGAGTAAGCTCCTTGACCCGAGACGCAAATCTAAGATTAGAAAACTGGATTTTGTGTGAGAAAAGCCGATTTGGTCCAAGACCTATCGGATTGTTGTCTCGAGTTACAGTGGGCGCGAAGTGGCTGGTATGTTAGCTAATATATCAGAAGCGCGTGACCACCGTCGTAAACATCTTATTCGACCAAACCTCTTTTTTCAGATTTTCGAGAGCATCGAAAATTGAATCAGGGCCACGCAATCAATCGTCTTCCAAACTTGAGCGGAGAGGAGGGAAATGTTGCCTTTTTTGGACCAGGCGTTTCGTTCAATAAAAAAGCAATATTATGACGATATTGCCGACCGATTGAACTATTACTACTCCGTCCATATCTTCCTATTTCTTGCCTTGGCCGTCAGTGCTAAGCAGTTTGTTGGTCAGCCCATCCAATGCTGGGTAAGTAGGCTTGTGAGGTGCCAAATGCGAGGTGGTATGGATGGTATGGTTTGCAGGTACCAGCCCAATTCCGTGGTGGATGGGAACAATACGCCGAGTCGTACTGTTTCGTTCAAAATACTTATTTCCTGCCCTTCGAAAAGGGCATTCCTACCGATCAACTGGAACGGGACTATAGGAAGCTCGGTAAGCAGGCCTGGCTGCGTGAAGTCTGGCGGAGGCATGTCTCATAATGCCCTATCCATGAAATGCTTGCGCATTACATTTTAGGATATTACCAATGGGTGCCTATCGTTCTGGCCATCCAAGCGGTGCTCTTCTACCTCCCGAACATGATTTGGAAGTGGTTCAATGGGCAGTCTGGTAAGTTGGTTTGTCGGATAGAATGTTGTACGTGCACTGGCTTTTGGGCAGGGGCGGGACCGCCATAACTCCTTATTCGACTCTCTTATGTCACTTATTTCCTCTTCCTGCACTACTGTACCAAATAGGGTTCTGAAAGGTGGCAGACGCCGGGTGTAGATACAGTATCGGGAACATGCACTGTGGGATGACGGTAGTACAGGTCGTTCTGACCTAGAGAAACTTTAGCCTTTTAAATCTGATATCCCCAGGTGAAAAGTGAGGATTTACGGTAGTTTTGGGTAGCGCGGTCTTATACCCGCGTAGTACACAGGTACCCCTACACGTGCACATACTTGTACTCGTCAGAACATGGTGGATGTGCATGGTTGATCAGACGCGAGAGAAGATAGAAGAATATGAATAGTGTCAGGTAAAAATACATTTTCTGTTCAGGGATCAACGTCAAAGGCATTTTAAGTATTGCTACGGACTCTGTGGGCTTCGATCCAGATAAGCGACAAAAGAACGTCCAGACGCTGGCTCATTATATCGAGGAGTCATTAGATCTGCAATCAAGTATCGAAAAGAATCGAGATCAGCTGGGCTTCGTCTGCTCCCGTTTTGGCATCGATCGTCGTCGCTTTGGCAGCTATTTATGCTGTCTGTACCTGTTCGTCAAATTCCTGTACGTGGTGAACGTATGCAGTCAGTTGGTCACGCTCAACGCCTTCCTCGGAACCAACTACACGTTTTGGGGTGCTCAGATGTTGGCCGATTTGTGGCGTGGACGAGAATGGACGGAGAGTGGTCACTTCCCTCGCGTGACCCTGTGCGATTTTGTGGTTCGTGAATTGGGTCAAACTCAGAAGCACACCATCCAATGCGTACTGATCATCAACATGTTCAATGAGAAGATCTATTTATTTCTTTGGTTTTGGATGGTGTTCGTGGCAATTTCGACCATCGCTAACTTATTGTGGTGGCTATTCAGCTGTTGGCCTCCTTCCTCGCGTCGTTTGGTCTACAAATATTTACGCGTTTCTCACTACGACATGTTCCAAGGTGCACTGCCCGCCGATCGTCGTCGGATGGAACAATTTATCCGAAATTCACTTCGTCCGGACGGCATCCTCCTTTTGCGCTTTATCAGTGGCCACGCTGGTGATTTGTTGACAACGGAATTGGCGGCGGCACTGTTCAAGGTAAGCAGTGATAAGGCCTGTTATTCAGTCACCGGTTGATGAAATAGTGTCATTTTAGGATTTCATGGAAAAGCAACAAGCCCGCATGGCCAAGTCTCCGGCCTCGAATCTGGATTCAGTGGACGGAGAGAAGAAAGGCCTTTACTATAATCGTCAAAACCATGTGGATGACGGCGGGTTTACAGAAGCGGACGGAGAAAAGGACACGGCCATGCTTATGAACGGGTACACACATTTGGGGACCACGCCTTCAGCACCCGCCAAGGACAGTGGGAATGGCTCTTACAAAATGGCTGCCAATGGAACGAGACCGAATGGAAATGATAATCGTATAGGCTACCCTGGCCCACCACCCCAACCACCATCGCAAGGTGGCCAAGGACCCAAGGGTAAGTAGTCCCCTGATGTCTGAACTGTTGTGGTTTTTCTTGCGGATTCTCATCTGTTAGGCCTGAATTCTTATGCGACAGAGTCGTCTTTGTGCATTGTCCTTGATAAGAGTTGTACAAGCATGTTTTGGGATTGTCTTCGAGATATCTGTGCAAGCAGGTGATGTCTGCTTGTTTGCTCCACTCACTCGGGCGTGTAAGGTTGTTCTTTTTCGAGGCATTTTTTATTCATTTTACGTTTTCGCTTGCTCATGTTGGATTTGTGCTCTTTTACATGTTTCACTTGTATTATTGGGCGGCGTCAGTGAATGAGTTCGGCTTGGGTTCAGAAAACCAAGCAATTTTATGCGTAGGAGTTTCTGAACCAGTTCCAAGGGACGACATATCTTATAATCAAGTGTTTTTACTGATTTTGTGTCTTGGCGTCTGTTATCATTTTTGAAGGACATGTTGAAGTGTTGTGTCAGCCGGGCGTATGCAATGTGTGCGTACTGTGGCAGAGTATGTTTGTGCCTAACGTACAATAGACGAGGTTGAAAAGTGGGGCTGAGAATAGAAAGGAACAGTACAGACACAAATCCCATCGTCACCGGGGTCACAAATGAAAAAAGCATTTCAAGGTCGATGTAAAGAAAACATGGAAAAATGCCTGAGGCGACAGGGAATGGTAAACAGTTTTTATGTTTTGGATGGATAGAGAGGGTGATTTAGGAAAGTAAACGAAGATTGGAATCTGGAAGTGGGGACGGTGGTAATTTCTTGGAGGGATGAAATAGATGTCAGGCGAGGACGAGCAAGTGAGCAATGGATGGTCGCTTACCCGAATGACGTGGCCAGCTTGCGTTTTTCTCTGTCACAATGTAAGGGATGAACACGATCCTCCAATAGTGCTGTCAGGGTCAGGAATGGCGATGTGGATGTGACACTGAAAGAAATTCAGCTGGCATGAATGCACAGGTGCGAAGGGTTGTGCTGGGGAGAGTGAGTCGATTTGAAAGCAGCACAGCAGTGCATCAGACACACACAATCCAGAGTTCCTTCACATGCCAAACGCCTGTTTCTAGTGTTTGCTTTGTAGAGGGAGTGACTGGTGGACGCAACATCACCCATAGAGCGCTCTTCTAAGCTTGATCTTCTCCCTTGATCTAGCAGCAACATGACCCTGATGGGTGACACCCACCACTGGGAATCCAGGTGGACTAACCACTGGGAATCCGGGTTACTAAATCATGATGGCTTTTGTGGCACGATGACGAACAAGTTGGTGGCTCAATCCAGGCAAACACTGTCCCACCCGTGGGCATTCATATTTGATTTTGATTTGATTTGAGTCCAAGAACTCGCGAAGTGCGCAAAATTAGCCATGACTGATAGGGGCCTGGCCCACTTTCATGTTCCAAGCCAGTGTTCTTACTTACCAGGCCCTTTCAATAAGGCTGTCCACTTTGTGGCAGGGCTTCTCCAATAAGTGATGATGAAGGGCCGTATTCCCAGGTAAGCAAGTCAAATGGGGTGCCGTTGTGTCGGCGAACATTCTCCGTACTCCGTGTTGCATCTCCCCGATGTCAATCTGGCAAAATGAGCAGATCAGTCAACCAAAATCGATACTTTCTGATCAGGGGCCTGGAAGCCCGAATTCAGAACCTCAGCCCGTGGCACGGCGGAGTCAAAGTCGAGTGCCAGCAGCACTATGAACAGGCCCGTATTTGGTGCTGTTCAAGGTAATCGAGCTCCCGCGTCGAGACGTATAAAATGAAAAGAATAGGCAGGCAGGGGTGTGACAGGTTTTACGTTATTGGAGAAGGATTTCAAGGTCGAAGCGATGCAGTCACGAGATGTTTTCCATTTCCACCCTACACAGTCATGTACAAGGTCATTTTGGACAATAGGAACAGACATGTGGAACGTAAATTCTAGCCTCTTTTACTCGTCTGGCATGCATTGTACGGTCTGCCAGCTACGACCTACAAAAGTCCGAAGGAACACGCTCACAGCAGTGATTTTGGGCAATGACCATGGTTTTTGTTTGACCAGCAGCAGTGAGGAGCACGTCGGGTACGCAAGCTGACAAAATGGCTCTGTACGGTCAGTGAGCAGGAACATGCATATGCCTCGTCCCCCTTCCCCAGATCGGTCATTGTGCCAATAGCACACTGCTGCTCGTCGTTTGAACCGTGGAAAACCTAGTCTTGAATAGGTAGGTACTGCAGTATCATGAAGTAGGCTGTATGCCTGCCTTTCATACATTGTGAGTACCTGTGGCCGTCAGCAGCATATGCATCCGATTATAAAATTTTATTTCGTCCTTGAAATGCAGTAGCAGAACAACGTTTAGATACGACTCTTTTGTTTCCAAAACAAAACTACTCAATTTTTTGCTACCATTCTGTTTAAACTTTGAATTACCCGCCATTCGGCTGCTGGAGCTCTTCTCATCACAAGCTACATCTCCTCGACAAATGTGCGGACCGTGGCGCAATACAATACAATACGACACGCCGTTTGTTTAGTTTTGCAAAAAATCTATCCATCGTTGCAAGAAACTCTCGTTTTCTTCGAAGTCAGTCAGTTTTTCTAACGAGTGTGATTCAGGCAAGGTTGCAAATTATGAACGAAGGAGAAATGGAGGTAAGAAAACATTGTAATTTGGGGATTACAGTAATACTCGTAGTCTAGGAGAAATAACGTACATGTATGAATGAATGAATACATGTATGAACTGTGAGATGTTTAAGATGCCATTTTTGTCGCTCTAGTACTTGGAGCTTCTTTGCAAACAATTGTACGAATCTACGGATCAGCAGCAACGGCTAGCCGCAGAGAAAGCAATCGAAGATTTCTCAGAAATCAGCGACTGCTTACAAAAATGTTTACTGCTCTTAGAAAGGGGTTCAGTAAGTCTACTTGTAAGCCTCGGTTAAAAAAATGTTGACAACTGTCTATGTTGCAGTCGGCCTACGCTCAACACGTTGCGGCAACGACTTTGAGGAAGCTACTGTCAAAACCAACGCCAACAGTTTCGCTTGAGGAGCGAGTGGAACTACGTAAGTGCTGTAGGTTTCAGTCTGACCAATCCTAGGCTGTATATCCGCCAATTATATAGGTAATTATCTACTCAATTATCTGGTTACTCGGCCGAAGCTACCAGTATTTGTCATTTCCTCATTGTGTAGAGTGAGTTGCGTATATGTGCTTATATTAGGGGTACTTCAGAGCATGCTGATCGATAGATCGTATGATCAGCTTTTGAGAAAAACGCAAAGTATGCCTTTTTCTTATGGTCTTCCTATCAGTGAAAAACCTGGTCTAGCCATCTTGTAGGCAGAACTGCTGACAGGCTCTTGTTTCAGTTGTTTGCGCGTCTGACAAAGATCAGCTGGTTCGACGCGCAAAGGAAGAACAATGGGCCGAACACGTCATTGGCCGCGGCCAGTTCAAGCAGTGACAGCGGTGGATCTGGATCGAATACTGGTCGTTCTGACGAGGATTTCTTATTTCGCTCTTCTGTCGACGAAATAATGAAATTCGAACTGCAAGGATCGATGGCCATGTGCTCATTGGCAGTTCAGTTGCTGAGTCATTTAGTGGAGGAGATCAATACCGTACGTGGCATTTTGTTAGGACGTTTCAAAACGGGCTCTTCCCCTTACGTGGATTATGATGCAAAAGAATTTCCCATCCGCCTGGACGCTGGGCACTGTCCAATATTTTAATAATCTCCTCTCTCGTTTAGCAAAACGGGATCAGTTCGATTGCCAAGCATAGACAAATTGCTGCTTCGTTCCGGGACTCGTATTTGTTCGACATTTTTCAATTGTCAGTTCGGTTATTGCAATCGGCGTATGATAACATCAAGAACATCAGCCTGGATGATGAAAATCAAGTAGGTTATGCCGAATTTTGAAGAGAATACATTTCAGCATACTTTGTTTTATTTCAGAGAAATCTCCTCGCAAATCTTTTACAATTGGCTGTCAATTGTTTGAATTATGATTTTATCGGGTCCATGATTGATGATACATCGGACGAGAATGTTAGTGTTCAAGTACCGACAGCGTGGCGAGTTGCTTTTATTGACGCTTCTATCGTGAAATTATTTTATGGTTTATATTCAATATTGCCTGCGGACTTGTCTGCTATAGTAAGTGGAGTGGCAGCCATTTCTTGATCGATGAATTTACCAATGACGATTCCTTTCTTGCAGGCCTTGTCCTGTCTGGTACAATTGGCATCTGTACGTCGGACGGTGTTCAATACGAACGAGCGGCAAACCTTTTTATCTGGTCTTGTCGCCGGAGTGAAAGCAATACTGGAAAATCCTCAAGTATACTCAGCTTTTTTTGTCGTGTATTGCATATCTCTCAGTGTATTGCGTCTTCAGGGTCTGGCAGATCAAGCCACTTATCATGAATTTTGTCGATTGATCGCCCGATTGAAAAGTAACTACCAATTGACAGAATTGATCAAGATGGACGATTATCCGAAATTTATGAGAATGATTACGGAATTTACGGTCACTAGTTTACAGGTATGATTGAAATGGTCGTATACTGTACTGCAGCTGTAATGGAATAAGTTGGATTTTAGATGTTTCGATTCTCAGCGAATAGCATTCATTATCTGCTTTCATTTTGGCAGCGCATGGTATCAAGTATGCCGTACGTGAAGCTGACTGAACCTCACTTGTTAGAGCAGCACGCACCGATCGTGACAAAAGGATATGTCGAATCGAGGTTGAATCTTGCAGCTGCTGTCTTGCGGTAAGTGGTTTTTAGAAGGTTTTTATTTTGGAGTGGTTGTAATTGGTGCTGTAATTTTCAGGGAAGGAATTGAAGATCCGTTGGATGACCAGAGCTCGATGACTCAGCAGATGGAACAGATCTCTGTTATTGGGCGTTGCGAGTACGAGAAAACGTGTCAATTACTCATTCAATCATTTGATCAATCAGCTTCGAGTTATCAGCAAGCGATGCAGCAGAATCAGCAACTTGAACAGACCTTGGAAGAAGGTGAGCACCGCTCGTGCATTATGGCCTCTGTAGTCAAGGGAAATAAAAACTATAAATAATCCTGGGCAACAAAGCTGGCGAAAGTAACCTTATTCGGGTGGCGTTAAGAATTTTTATTCAATTTGAGCAGGAGTATTTTTGTGTCAAGTTATTCTATTATTGGCCAGTCCTTATATGACCATATCCAGAGGATGAGACTGTGTCGCAACATAAGTCCTCAAATACTCTTGCTAACATGAGCAAAGTTCTGAATTCTGCTTAAAAAGTTACTGCTCGAAAGATACGTTTCGCCAATTTTTTTGCGCAGAATCTTTAATAGTGTCATTCATAGCCTTTGATCTCAAGCTCTTTAATTTCACTGGACGACTCAAGACGATTGATGGCCATTTCCATTTTAGGGCGTCTCAGTTGGTGCGTTTACCTAATTGGAGCTGCTATTGGTGGCCGCGTTGCATTTAGCTCATCGGACGAGCATGAGCTGATCGATGGCGATTTGATATGCAGGTGAGTAAATGGATTTTAAAGATGAACAAATTTGGTGGTAATCGTATTCGAATAATTTTTAGAGTACTTCAATTAATGCGTCTGACAGACCAAAGATTACCAAATCGAGGCGCAGAAAAACTCGAGATATCATATTTGTGGTTTCTGGAACAGTTTCGAAAGATTTATATTAGCGATCAAGTTCAAAAAACGACGAAAGTAAGTCCAGGTGATGCATGTTGTGCGAAAGTGAATTATGGCTTGTGTAGCTGGGAAGGCTTTGGCTCGCAGGTTTTTAAAAATGGCTCTAGGTTTAAAACAGATGGCGGAGTTTTTGCTCGATTTCAGGTATATAGCAAATTGACGGAGGTGTTGGGCTTGACGGATGAGGCGATGGTATTGGCGGTGTTTGTGCAGAAAATGTAAGTAGGATCCTGGAAGAGTCTTAGCGGTTTTGAGTATAGGAGAGTGTAGAGAATCTTGTTTGTTTTGTATATCCAGCATAGTTCGAAATCCCTGCAACATTTTAAATTTGTTATTAACACAACTGAATCATTTTTAAACTTAAACACTCATAAGACTCATAAAAAATGGCAATCTAGTCAGTTTTGTCGCACCACTTTGTTTCACTCGTGTCAGGGCATTGTTCGCACATTTGAGGGTATGTAGTGGCTAAACGTTTGTGGGTAAAGTTAGGTGGTTGGTGGAATTTTCGTCTTTATCCTGTTGGCTGGTTGTCATAGTTGTTGGCGATATTCGTTTGACGGATAATAATTCGTAGGTGCCGCGCGAATTTTTAGTCGTTCGAGGGTTTTTGCCATTGAGGAATCGAGCATCGGTTTGTGGTGTCATTGGCGTTGGCGGAGTGAGAGGTGCGGCAATGGCGATTGGCGTCGTCGGCTGGGCGCCCGTTTCGACTATGTTTTGCATTGGCTTTTGGTCTTGTTGATGATCGGGCGTTTGTTGGAGGTCGTTTTGCGCCGGTTGAAAATCCTCGTTGATTTTGAGGGATGAGCAGGCTAAATAGTACTGCGTGTTTAGTGAAGAAAAAGAGGTTGTTAATCTTCCTAATAACTTTTGACGCTTTTTCGTCAAGACTGAACGAAATGCTTTAGAAAAAGCGTAATATATGAGAAAATTTGCGGAGCTATTAAAAACGACCAAGAAATTGCCGATATCGATGACGAAGAATAATCGATTAGCGGCATCGGCGTCCTCCATGGGATAATTGCCGAATGTTTCGATGATATTGACGACGAGTGCGATGGAATTGCAAACGAGAAATAATGCGACCACCATGACCAGCATGATTGTGCTTTCTCCGGACGGCTCTTCTTCATCTTGGGCTTTATCTAAGTCGGACGAAATGGAATCGGTTCGAGAAATTGTTATTGTCTTTTTCTCGGAGGATATTCGATAAATTTTCCAAATGATCAAGCAATTAAGCGCGAGTAAAATAGAGAATGGAAGGAATGTCATAAACACGGCGTACATATAGACTTTGTACACTTGGCTATAGATTGGGTCTATGCGTAAATCGGTCGGGCATATTTCCTTTTTTAATGGATTACCATTTTCGGGATGAGTGTAGTCGACGCATTCGACGACGTGTAGATCGAAGAATGTTACTGAATTGTAAAGGAAACAGGCGAATACAATTGTGCTGATGTAAAGTTTGGCCGACGTGTTTCGACTGACGCAAAGCGGCCTTCGACGACGTCGGTTGTTGACGGCCAAGGTGCTGGGCGGGGGACTTTGCCAGCACACGGTCAAGTAGCAGTCGAAGGCGGCCAGTACGGTGAAATAGACCGAGCACATTTGTGCTATGTAGCACAGGGGCAATGTGTAGGGTATGATGGCCAAGTGGATCTCGTTGAGGAGGGGATCGAATCGACGAGCCGAGTCGATAGCGATCGACGATATGCCGCATATGTCGACGAATATATCGCTGACGGCTAAGGCTGCTAGGTACAAGTTGATGGTGGAGGTGAGCATGTGCGAACGCGTGTAGACGAATAAGGCCAGTGCGTTGGTTATGACGCCGAACGTGGCCACGGCTGGCAAAATGGAGACGATGAGTATTAGATTGAAGGTGGCGTATTCGGGTGTGAATTGAGTGGCTGCCAATTCGCAAATGCAGGCGTTGGGCGGGAGTGGCGGAAGGATGGACTCTTTGATACACTTGATGGTGTTATTGATTGATTGGAGACAATCGAGCTCTTCCAAAGCTGCTCCCAATTCGTCCATAACCAATTCGGGGTCGGGGCTAGTCTTATTGACGTTAATTAGTAAAGGGAGAATTTCGACGGCGTTTTGAGAAATTGTATATGCGGTTGGCATGTTGAGTTGACTAATGAGAATAGATCACGAGTCGAATGATGGTTGGGCTTTCCGAGTAAGACGATGGGAAATGTTCTCTTGGTCTTGTTGGGCTCGAAGCAAGCGCCGCCGCACACGACGCGCCAGCTACAAGAACAATGGGAGGGGGCTCGTCGAGTGATAAGTGGGGCCGTGTGAGGCGGCGGTGGTGACGGCATATTCTTGTATCAGCTGACCGCGTTCATAGGCAAAATGAATAAGGGAGGTGTGGCGGTTGTAAGTCAGAAATGAAGAGCACTCGGCTGCAAAGCACCGCGTTATATGCTGGGACATTAGGAAATGCTAGTTGAGGAGGAGGCAGGAGGTAGTGATTAAAACGGGCCGAGGTCGGTTGCTTCGTCTCGTGCAGAGTGATAGGCTTGGGTTTATTCGAGGTTTAATGGTCTCCGGTGAAAATAGTTTATGGATTGCGGGATTGATTCAGGCTGATAAGGGCCGATGGTCGGGTTAGACTGTGGCTGTGGTCGCGTATGAGAAACGAATTGCCTTGTCTTCTGGTCTTGGGCGAGCCATGGCGGAATAAGGGATCGGCGATAAATAGACGATAGACGAAGAAACGCAACGATTCCTCGGGGACAATCGCCCGGCCGAATAGTACTTGACCGGAGGGTCCGATTGGATTATTTCGCTTTCACCCAACAATTAAACTCAATTAGTCGCTTCGGAAATGAAAATTTGCCGACTGACGAAAGTCTAATAACCAAGTGTTCTTGCCACGAGGGGTCAACTGGTCTCTTATTCCATCATCAGGTTAAGGAAACTGGCAAGCGGCTGAAAAGGAAACGGAAAGACGTTGTGTGAATCCGTTAGCTGTAAGATTCTATGGTAGCTGATTCGAGGGGGCTTTTTTTGAACTCATGGTCACACGGTTTAATTTTCGTAAGTTACTCTGTATGGCTTATAGAATTTAGAGGGAAAATGCACTAAAGTACATGCTGAGGCCGGAATAAGCTAGCGGTAAAGTGGAGTCGGGTTGACTCGAGAATGTAAGGGGATATGAAAGACCAGGAATATTAATAAGTCGTTGTCTGAACTTAAGAACGGAAGCTGCATCGTGTTTCCGGCAGCTTTTTTCTTAACCATATTCACGTTCACATTTTCATAGACTTGCTGGAAGGATTAAAAAAAATTTTTATGTCGAAATGGCGAGAATTTAGCGAAGGAGAAAATTTGGAATTGGACTGACTTCCGCAGAGGGATGAAAAGAAGCGCAGCAGGTGCTTTTGGTTTAAAAATTCAGTCGATATTAGAACAGAAAAATGAATTAGCAAAAACAATTTTCTTGCATTGCATAAGTTGGAGGGGCTTTCTATGTCGGCCGGTTTGCTTCGGGGCTTGGTGCTTTGGACATTCGGGTTTGTCACCAGGTTGCCATGACGGCTAAGATGACTGCAAAACATTCTTTGACAGACTTTCATTTCGTGTGCAAATGATCAGCCGAGTGAATATGCAATTTTAAAATACTGATTGTTTAGTCAACCGCATACGTCGTGTACATTATTGGGGAAGTTTTCTAGCGGCGGGGGGAATCTTGGTCGTGACAGGATGGGAGGACGACCGGGTGATGAATTTGTGAAAGTGGACAGCGAAAGCAGGAAGTTGGTTGGGGAGAAGCGGGACATAATGCGAGGGGGCACTTGTCTCAAGGAAGTCTTTACATGAATGACGGCGAGGAGATAGACTCAAGTTCAAGTATTGGAGCAGAGGTTGTGACGGGAATTTTAGTCTAAGGGTTCATTTTCAGAAATTTAATTTGACATTTTGAAAAGAGCCGTTGATAAAATGAGGAGTTAAGCTTGGGATGGACAAGAGTACATTTTTGATATGATAAATTGAAAGGGCGCTTTTCGATGGCATGTATAGAAAGCGGCTTTTGTTGGGACATCATGTCAGGCTCTGAGGTCTTTTGCGTCTGATCTTTGCGCAAGCTGTGTCGAAGATTGTCGAGGAACCTAACATATGTAGGCAGACGTAGGTTCGTTGACCGCTCAAATTGAATTAGGTAGACTTTATGAAACAAGCGATCGTGGTTATATTTAATCTTTTTAGCATAACTAATTTGAAATATTGGAGCACGTGCGAACGAATCGTCGACGACACGTTATCGTTGTTGAACGATTTATCGATTGGTTATACTTCTGTGAGAAAACTGGTTCGATTACCGGAAATACAATTTTTGCTCAATCATCATACGGTAAGTGCTAGTTCAGATTTTATAAATTGATTGATAATAAATAATTTGTTTTAGAGCGATCATTTTTCGTTTTTGGGAACGGCAACAGATTTGCGTACGATGAAATCGAGAACAACATTTTACACTGCATTGACAAGATTGTTGTGCGTGGATTTGGGCGAGGATGAGGAACAGTTCGAGCAGTATATGGCGCCTTTAAGTAGTAAGTTCGGGTGGCGGGCTATGAGTGGGATTAGAATGAGAGTAGGTTTTTGTGGATTATTGAATTTCGTATGATTTCTAGGCGCATTTAATGAACTTAGCAAAATGTGCGCCATGGCTGACTCCTCGTTGTTGAATCAAGAAGAAGCGAAAGTAAGAGTTGGAGATTAAATACACGAGAAGATTTATGGTTTTTTCGTGAATTTTAGAGGGCGGTGATTGGTTTGGCTCGAGATGTGCGTGGTATTGCATTTGCGTGTAATACGAAGAGTGCGTATATTATGCTATTTGACTGGATGTAAGTCAAAGATTTTGTTTGAAGTTTATGAAGTTTAAAGGTCATAAAAAGGTTTCTATTTTCAGATATCCGACGTTTTTGACTGTGCTGCATCGCGCGCTCGAGGTAAGATAGTAATTATACGGCTTAAAATTTGATGGTTAGTGTTGTAGCGTTCGTTCGGGATCATTATTTTCGGGATCGGTATCGGGATCGGGACTCGCTCAATCACGACCGGGATCGGGATCGGGACAGGATCAGGATTTTGTGAAGAGAGCGCTTTTCATTGGCTATAGATGACCTACAACCCACCCTGAGTAGCCAGCAAATTAAAAGCCACAGATTCCCTTTCCTTGGATAATTTTTAGTGCAGTATTTATCATTGCATTCAAAATCAGGCAAGCGAAGAATCAGTTACAAATTAGCAAACAAATCCCCTCCTCCTCTATCAATTCAATCATCCGCCAAGGTCTCTATATTTCCCCTTCTGCAATATTTTGATGGCCATGACCATCTGAGTCAGTGTCAAGCAGAATGTCGCCAGCTTCTGCAGCAGGCCCACCATCTAATCATGGCAAATGCGGGCTGTTGCTATATCCAACTGGGCGCAAATCGTACATCGTACATCAGAAAAAGCAGGACTTGTGCATTTTATGGGAGTAGTTTCATCCGATCATGCCATTATCACCCCTACAGCTCGTTTCCCATACACCAGCCCCATTCCCTGTTGCAATAAAAACATTCTACCACCACAATATTCAGTCCCCAATCCCGAACACTTTTTATCGGGATCGGGTTCGGGAGGGGCAATCCCGACCGGGATCGGGATCGGGACCGGGATCCCGAACGAACGCTATAGTGTTGATATTTGCAGGTGTGGTATTCTGAGCCGAACGTCACGACGCCTGTTCTGAAATTGATGTGCGAGCTGTGCCAAAATCGAAGTCAACGATTACAGTTTGATGTCTCGTCACCGAATGCCATTCTTTTGTTTAAAGAAGCGAGCAAGTGGATTTCTTCCTACGGTAAGCCAAAGATATAAATGGTCATGGACGGGGAATCCGGGCCATGGTTTACTCTTATTCTTTTTGTGAAAAGGGCGGCTCTTTTTCAATGAAGAAGGCGGGGATATAGGCACCTTGACAGCTGGTCCTTGGCTATACTTGAAGGAGATGGTATTTGTAGGGTCGCGCATTCTCACTCTCTCGGACATTCCCAAAGATCAGTTGTACAGTATGCGGCTGAAAGGTATCATGATATGTTTCGGGGTCTTGCGTGCGGCGTTGTGCGGCTCTTATGTGAATTTTGGTGTATTCCGTCTGTACGGAGATTCGTGCCTGGACGACGCGTTCAATATGTTCGTCAAAATGGTGCTGGCCATTCCTCAGGCGGACCTTCTGGTAAGATGTTGCATGCATTGGGTGTTGATGGATTTCTAAAAGAATTTGTTTTAGGCTTATAGTAAATTGAGTCAAAATTACTATTTTCTGTTGGAATCATTGGCGCAAGATCATATGACTTTCTTGTCACATTTGGAGCCACAAATTTTCGTTTACGTTTTACAAACATTGCATGAAGGTTTGACGGCTTTGGGTAAGATGGGCTGTGTCGTCGTCGGGGGGGGGGGGGGGGGGGGATACGTGAATGCACTGGTTGTAATGGCTCGTCAGAGTGCACCCCTTCGGGCAATAAGATTACTCCGTTGGATGGTTTGTTGATGGATATCGGATTATGAGGACGTTGAGGTTATCTCAGATGGCATGTCCAATTATGATTTTTCGTTTCAGACACAATGATATGCACTTGCTGTTGCTCGACGTTGGATAATATCATCACGTATCTTTATCGTCGAGTGAGTCGAGCTGGCAAGCCTCGTCGGAATCATGCGGGTGTGCCTCCTGAAGGTGACAATTGCTTGCGCGTCCTGGAAGTGCACCCGGATGTTATGCGGCAGGTAAGTCATTATTTGTTGGCGTTGGTAGTGGCAAAGTGGAAAGGCGTTGGCTTTGCAGATATTGTCAACTATTTTGAACGTGATTATGTTTGACGAATGCCGATGCCAGTGGTCGATGTCGAGGCCTATGTTAGGTCTGATTCTATTGCATGAGGACTATTTCAACCAGCTGAAGCTGCAGGTGGTTAGCAGCCAGCCGACGGATAAGCAGCAGACTCTTTTGCAATGCTTCGATGCTTTAATGGAAGGAATCGAGAGGAATCTGTCGATTAAGAATAAAGATCGGTAGGTCTGCCTGATTTGGTAGCTGTGCTATGTGAGGTGGTGAGGAGATGTTTGGTTTCAGCTTCACGCAGAATGTGTCCGTTTTCCGTCGACAAGTGGCTGATTGCTTGAAGGGCGTTGGAAATGAAGGAATGGGTCCTATTACGAATTTGGGCAGTCCATACGGAGCTGATATGATGTCGTGAATGATTTCTGCCGATTTGCCTGTGTTTAGAAGATTTTGGCTTTTTCTGAGTGAAGGTGACTTTGTGAAAGGAGGACTGGTGAAATCATTCTTAACAGACATGCGTCGGTTTTCTGGTTTTTCTTATTCGAGAGTACAGTAGATATGCCTGTTTCGATCTGGCTGCGTCCCGACAATATCAAGAGTGTGAAGATTTGAATTGGCGCGCGATGTTCAGGTACAAGGGCACGATTTGTTGGCTGCCTGTGCGCTCATCATGTGGGCTAGTTCGTGACAGCTCCACACACAGCGCAGATTCTCCCTTTCTCAATGCTTCATTGTTATGAAATAAAATAAAATTCGGTTAAAAGGGATTTTACGTTGTATTCTTCAATTGGTGCAAATCGGCATTGATTAAAGCCTGGTGTGAGATTTTATGAAGATATAATATGTAATTTTCGACGGTCTAATTTATTCTGACCGCATTTGTAGGTTTCTGCATTTGGGAGACGATGAGTGGCGGCGGAAGCGGTGGTTTTGACGAAGCTCTTTTTATTACTTTCAATCAAGATGCGACGTAAGTGCCTACTGTACCTAGGTCTTGAATCATGTGAAATACTGGATTTTAGAGGTATAGTAGAATGCCAAATTGGCAGAAACAAGCAAATTCAACATATACCGATAAGTGTCTACTATATGTTAGTGGCGGGCTAAAAACGCCCATGTTCAGCTAGTTGGGTGAAAATGGGCTTTGTCTATAGGTTGTCCTGTACAATCGCTGAAGGATTTAATGGTACACTTTTAAGAGGCCGAACAACATGCTTTTATAAGTGTGTTTTTCTTTATATGAACATAATCGCGACTTGTGCAAAAAGCTTCGAAGAACTGTTTTGTAGGGGTTTTTCGTAGTCTGTATTTTCCATTTAACTTGAATGAATGTGTGAAAACAATTAAATTGGGACGCGTTTCGCGCTTTTGACGATAGGGCGGGAAGAAGGCGGTGTTGATCGCGTTCTCTACAGTACCTAATTACCAATGCGACTTTTACGCAAAAAATTTTTTCGAGCAACCAGTTTTTCTTTCCAGATCGTTAGCTGTTGGAACGAAACGGGGATACAAGTTGTATCCTTTAAATCAGCTGGACGATTTAAAACCGTTGCACGAGTTTGGTAAGATGCGACCTAGTTTAACGCACAGTGTTTGATGAGCTGTGTGGAATTCTGTTTTTAGCGTTGGAAGACGTCTGTTTGGTGGAACGATTATATTCGAGCAGCTTGGTCACGTTGGTGACTTTGACAGCGCCCCGTAAATTGCAAGTATGCCACTTCCAAAAAGGCCAAGAAATATGCAGTCAGAGCTATTCGAACACGATTTTAGCAGTACGCCTCAATCGATTGGTAAGTCAGGCTGCGCAAAAATTGCGTATGTTATGTACTTCCTATTTCATACTATTTAGCGTCTAGTCGTGTGCTTGGAAGAAAGTCTTTACATTCACAATATACGCGATATGAAGATGTTGCACACAATTCGAGATACTCCACCAAATCCCCAAGGCTTGTGCGAATTGACTTCGAGTGACATAAGCTACTTGGCTTATCCAGGTTCTTCGACTATTGGCGAAGTCCAAATTTTCGATTCTTCCAATTTGGTAAGTATCGATCAGTCATTTGTATGATCATTTCACTAGTCAGAATATTTTAGCAAGCAGTAACGATGATTGCTGCGCACAATAGCCCTTTAGCTGCATTGAAATTCAATGCTGATGGGAGCAAATTGGCGACAGCATCGGACAAGGTAACACTCAAGTTAATTCTATGTGCCAATATGTAACGTGCTTTTATTGCAGGGTACAGTCATACGCGTCTTCGCCGTGCCATCCGGTGAAAAGCTATTCGAATTCCGAAGGGGCATGAAGAGGTCAGTGTTGGTTTCTGAACTCTTTGCTTCTTTTCTTATTTGAGTTTTACGTTTCAGATGCGTAACAATATACTCATTGGCATTTAGCGCCGATTCCTTATTCCTATGTTCGTCGAGCAACACAGAGACTGTCCATGTTTTCAAACTCGAGCATCATGATAAAGAGGCGAAGAGGTACGTGGTTAAGTTTTGGTCGACATGCACGTGTGGACTGACTGCCATCATGATTTTATCAGCTACATAATAATTCGCTATGCCTTGGATGCGAGGGAACGGACGCCCGTCATTGTTGCACGCAGGACGTGTCTAAAAATGTGTTTATGGTATATATTCTAGCAGAGTTGTCGCCGAAGAACAGGCGAGCGGTGGAGGCGTTCAAGGGTGGATGAATTTCGTTAGCAAGACTGCTGCAAGTTATTTACCGACTCAGGTTTCGGAAATTTTTCACCAAGACCGCGCATTTGCGCATGCGCGCTTGTCTCATTCAGGCGCGCACAATGTCTGTGCCTTAACTGTGTAAGGTTTTTTATTTTATTGTTTTTCAATTGAAATTCTATTTATTTCGATTCTCCTTGTAGGGTCAAGCAGCAACCGCGTTTATTGGTCGCGTCT
The DNA here is from genome assembly GCA_030248295.1 of Mesodorylaimus sp. YZB2_4. Taxonomy (NCBI): domain Eukaryota; kingdom Metazoa; phylum Nematoda; class Enoplea; order Dorylaimida; family Dorylaimidae; genus Mesodorylaimus; species Mesodorylaimus sp. YZB2_4. The sequence goes on along the minus strand of JASANH010001507.1, from coordinate 115,365 downwards.
CTGGACGGATATTTGTACGTGTACGCGCTGGATAAAATAGACGGAGGCGAGTGCGTTTTGCTGAAACAGCACAAGTAAGTCAATTCTTGATTCTGGGGCGAATAGGCTCAGGGGCCGTTTAAATTGATGAAGACATGTCCTAAATCTTGAGCGATCTTGCATCATGGTGTTCTAAATTTGAGACATGTCTTGACGAATTGTGAAGTGGCCCCCGGTCAGTAAGTGAGAGACTCATTGTGATGTTTTGGCAAGGATAGAAATAACCTACTGATGCCGAGATTAGCCTACTGTACCCAAACTTGATGAGAATGTAATTGCGGCCTTGTAAGAAGTTTCCAGATAAGACTTTCTAAAAATGGTAAATTCTTTTATGTTTTCATTTTCAACTGGTAATTTTTGGGGGAACAATTTGTAGTCTAGATAATAGATCCTTGCTAAATAATTTGGAAAATTTTAGTTCTTTTGATGTTGATTTTCATAGAAAAAGAATATCAAGGTGTTTTGTTCTTTTTCTTAGCAATTTGCTGGCGAATTTTGCCCTTTTCGATAATTATAATGCAAAGAGCTAATTAGAAAAGAGGCGGGCATAAAGTAGGCCAGTATTTAAAAAATCGGGACACAAATTAAGTGTCTGCTTCGACTATTGGGTGTGCCGCCCCGGGTAATGTAATTATCAGATTCACAATCGCCCCCGTAGGTGAGGAATACTGTAGCGGAATGGTGAACCCGTCAGTTGCTGGTACAGCAGATCATTTTGTTTAGGCTGGTCTCAAGTTGCGGTGGTTCCGGTGCTGCGGTTTTAAGTTCATCCGCTGTTACAACACCGCAGACCAGTGCGCCCTCGCCCGTTCAAGCTGCCAATTGCGGACAACCGGCTCCGACGACGACACAGGGACCGACTAGTACGGCGGTGACGACGGCAGTGGTCAGTGGTCGAGGAGGAAGTAGTGGAGTCGGTGCCGTTGCTTCTGGAGCAGCTGCGCCCAAACCGGCGCAACAACAATCGCGTGAGACATCCCCGTCATATATGATGTCGAAAACCTATGCAGCGATGGTGCAGAGCCAAGCCGAAAGTAGTACTGGTACTCGCTTCGGCTTTTCTCTGCTTTTTCGGGCTTGCATGGCTGGCTAGATCGTAGATGGGAAACTTAGAGATAGTGTGTACCCAACGTTCTCGGTCTGCACTTCGAAACGGAGGGCGATAGGCTTGGAACGGATGTGCATTAGTCTAGTACGGTCGGTTTGTCTAAAAGTTTTTGGGGTAGGATGAATAACATGATGGCACGGTCATTTCTGGGTCCAATGAGGTGGAAATTAGAAGTTAGTATTCTTGGCAAGGTGCTCGCTCAAGCGGACAAACTTCTTTTTGGCGGGTGACGCGAGTGCCGGAGGCTGGCACGGCAGCCTTCGTGACAAGACGCGTATGTCAATATGGGCTTTTTTGACGGTATGAATTAGCTGCTGATTGAGATGTAAATGGGAGAGTGGGACGAAAGCACGTTTCCGCTGAATAAATTGAAATTCGAAGGCGATGACGGCAATTAGCGTAGGCCTAATTGCATAATAGTTGCAGTTTGCTTGCTGCTGCTAACGAGCAAAACGAACACAGTAGCATACAGAAACGACCCACCCTAGGTTTTGGCCGTGAGTTTATGCAAATGGAGAGGTAATTGAGTTTTCAATTTCAGAACAGCGTCTGAAACGTTTAGTTGATGCGGCACAGCCGGGAAACACAGCGGACGATTTAAAGTTGGATGATAGCCGTGAATTCCCACCCATGACCCATTCTCCCGATTGATCAAGCTGTGACAAGGTTTGCTGGTGAACTTGGTGGGGTTGTATAGACTAGAATTGTACGGCGGACTGGCCGGCCTTTGTCGCTTTTTGTATGCTCGCTCTTTTCCATGATTAGGCCAAGTGCACTCATTCTATACGTGGATATTATGTCTGGAGGTTCGTGGGGTTTTGTGAATGATGCGCAGACGATTGTAAATGAGTTGTGGGCGAATGCCAAGGGTATTGCGTAGTGACTGGAGATTGCATGAAATTGGGGCGATGGGCGGCGGAAATGGGATTATGGTGAGATGTTTACCCGACTACTCCGGGGCAGGGATGTTATGACTCGCAGCGAAAAGTGGAAGGTGATCAACACTGCACTGCGCATCCTCAGGACAGGATGAGCGGAAATAAGGCCTGGTCCATGTGACAAATTTAGGAGTGGGGTCACGCGCGTGCCAGACAGCACGTGGGATATAGAGTACCTGTTGGGTCTGCACGAGGCGACGTCAACTCTTGTAATTAAGGGGTGAGCGGGCGAGTGCCGGGGAATTGACATAATGGGCTCCCCAGGCGAACTCCAACGAGACACGGCCACGGGCTAAACTGATTATAGTGTTGTGACTAGCCGGGGGAACGCCTACTCGGCGGGCTGCGCGCCATATAAGCACTAGCACGGGCAGGACGACTCATTGTCAGAGTTACCAGGCCAGCAGTCAACAAACGGTAAGTTGGTCAGTCTGATGCCAGGTGGGGAAGCTATCTCCTGCGGGTGACCCCTGCATAGGCAAAGTGGGTGCTTAGAATGCCTTCACACGGGTCCATAAATGGATCAGAGAGACTTGAACGAACCAGGCATTATGATCTACGCTGAATGGCCCAGGCACCAAATGCGTCATTGGTTCGGGAATCAGGCCATATTTTCAAAGAATCAGGGGGGTCGTGCCAGTAAACAGAGCTAATCACGTTTCGTGCATGGCTTAGTCCATAGGCGCAAATGCTCACGCCATCTTTTCCTACGTCAATAGCCGGCAGGATATGTATGCGGGGGGTGTTCTTGACCTTAGCGAGCGATGGCCTGATCATTCACAAATAAAAGTGGCGCGATGACTTAGCCGACTGATAAGGTTTGAATGACACGGTGAGGTCTAGGCGGCAGACTGCTATAAGATAGGCCGTGCCGCCGAGCCGTCTATGCATAAGCCGAGGGTTAGGGGAGTCGCGATCGGTAATCGGTCTTGCCCAAGTCCGTCTGACAGAATTTTGGCACTAGTCCACGCATATGTTCGGGGGCGGGAGGGAGACTGGCTCCGTCTAGCCCCATTGCTTCCTCGGTTCTATTCAACGAGTTTGCGGTTGGTGCCATCATTCGCCAGCCGTCTCCCACCCGCCGTCTGTGAGAACTTTTTCTCATTTTAGCCCAGGCATAGTTTTTAGAATATTAGCTAAGCCTTTTTTAAACCCGTTTTCTAGGGCCTATTCTTGCATAAGCACGTCGCAGTCCTCATCTCAACCGAGCTTCCGAGCAGTTGTCAGCTTGACCTGTGTCCTATTTTAGATTGGTTTATCTAACCGCCTCGCAGTCTCGTCACAGTAATCCAATCAAACAATCGGAAATGGCACTTTTCGCTCACCAGACTAGTGCGTCCCTATTTGGCAAATCAAGGTACGTGGACCAGTGACTGCCGTATATAGTACGACTGTACGTCGATGTCACGGCCTGCTCTCGATGTGGTGCTTAGGCACACCCACAGTAGGCATCTAAAAAACTGAGGGGGCATGTAAATGGAAGCTGGTGGTGATGCAATACTTATCGTAAGATCAACGCACTTCCCTGACGTAAGACTATCCAACCACAGGGCTGATGAAAGTGACACGACTAGTCATGGGTGGGCAGGACTGGGGGAGACAGGCATGTGGCCCCACTTACCTCGGGTGCGTGGGTGCACAAGTAAAGCAGGAGCTATTCGGAAACGGCTCGGTAGAAGAGTTGAAAAATGCACTCTGAAAAGGAACAAAGGTGAGAGGGCATGAATCCGAAGTCCCTGCACCAAATCTACCTGGAATAGGATCGAGGGTTACTGAACGGGTACTACTAGGTTAGGATAGGGCATGGGGACAGAACAGGGGTCAGGTGTATGGCCCGAAATGACCCCAGTCACGGGGATCACTTAGTGCCCGTGCAACCAGATTAGTTTTGGCCCAAAGATAGCCATCACAGTATGAAAGATGTCAGCTCGGTTTTGGCTGCTGTGGATATCTGAAAGCACACAAACCAGCGGCTTTGGTTCATATGTAATGATAGCGCTGCTCTCGTTTCAGCCGTCGCATGCCATCGCTTCGTCTGATGTCGATCTCCATGCTTGTCATGTTGGCCTTGGTCAGCCTAACTATCGCTGAAGGAAACGACATGGCGGCCGAGGAGGTAAGTCCTAAATCCGAGATATAGTACGTGCTAGTTATTCAAGCCTACTGTAATGAAATGTGAGACGCGTGGGATGATAATTGGTGAAATTGCTAAAAAATTGCGCAAAAAGGTTTCTCGTTTCCTAAGCGCTAAACAGTTGGTTGGCGGTAGCTGTGACGTCAACGTCGCGACGGAGATTTTGGCTCGTTATGCAGCCCACTGGCGCGAAACGGATGCCACACTCATCGATCATAGTCGGAGTAGATACGTGGGTGATGGCCAGTGTCACTAGACACAAATCTGTTTTAGAAAGTGGCAGCCCAAATGCTTTGAGCGATTACGAAATGTTTGATCGAATCGCTCTCGCCCGCTTGCCATTCTCAAATGGTGAATTGGCTAACAGCCATGTCTCGGAATTCCAGAGGAATTAGAAGAGGCCTATCCCAGACTCCCGAGGATGAGGGCGCTCGTTTCCTAGGACTAGTTTAGATTTGAAATGGTGTACACGTCTGGCGTAATTCAACATTCGATCAGCGAGTGTTAGGCACGGTGCCAGGATTCGAGAATACGAGGTGGAAACCACGCCGTTTTGTTGTCCTTACTCCTGCCCAGACGAAAAGTTCAGACAGCCGACCACCGTGCCAAGCACGCCCGTGCAATCTAGGCTAAGCATCGAAAGCGGCTAATCCGGTCTCGCTTAGGCACTTTTTGCATGGCTAGCTCTTTTTAGCATAAAAAATTGAGATGAGTCGCTAAAATACTCTCTCAGAAAGAGTGACAGCACTATCCCTCATCTTGTCAGTCCCTCTTGACCATGTCTTATTGGTGCATTTCGATAACATAGGACCCGTTGCAGAGGCATCTATAGTATCTAGTATAGGGCTAGGTAGCGACCACTGAGAAACAGATATCAATAGCGCACCAGGAGACTCCTTACTCCTCGTAGGAAATGTGAATGCAAATTCGCCTAGCAGGACATCATCCCTTGGTCACAACAACTTCACAGAAGACTGCACTCTGTTTAGACCGTGCGTCAACATTCCCGAACCGAGGAAGCTTTCCAAAATTCAAAGGAAATTCAACATCCTCGCACTGTTCAAGAATTGTTCAATCGCCTCCAACGATCGAGCAGTCGTAACGGTCTTATTCAACCGGCCAGTTCGAGTACGAATGATGTGAAAAGTTGTTACATCGAAGTGCAAGAGGTACGTCAACTCCTTTTTTGGATGTCCCTTGTCTAACAGCTGATTATTTTAGATTCGTCGAATTCCTGGCCGTTGCATTCGTTTGATGGGAGGCTCGAGTGCGTGCCACAGCGATGAGTATCTTGATCCGGTGAACAGCGATTGTCAATGAAGAGGAGAATGATTGAGGGGGGGGGGGTCAGGGTTCGACGTACATGACCTTCAGCGCAGCGCGCCAGGCAGCTACACTGTTTGTTTGTGTAATGGCACATTTGTTCACCCTCACCCATAAGTTCGGTAACAGGGTGTGGTGGGGCCAAATCACTACTTTCATAATATTATTTCAGGATTATACATCTCTGCACTGTGAGGTCAAAGACTACTTTCTAGATGTGTGAGTGTTAGACTACTGTGCCAGTCAAGTTTTATTGTTAGACCCTGTCTTGTCTTGCCGTGTTTTATGAGCGAGTAGGTGTCTGATAAAAATTCTGATATATTTTTACTTGGAAGTGTGATTATACTATTCCTATAATGCACCCTTGCAGCCCATTCTGCGTGCCATGATCTTTCGTTATGCCAAAAATCTATAAGTATATTTATTTTTGTAAAATGAATTCTTGTGGAATCTTATTATATTTTCTTCAATGCACTTCCAACAGACAAAGAATTGGAACATAATTCCTACTCGCCAGGGGTGGAGAACATAATCTGAATATCGGCCTATACTTCTTCTTCTTCAACTTCATCATTAATTTGGAAAACAGAGGGCGAAAAACAGGAATAGAAATTTTTAATTATAAAGCCAAAGGAGCATACGATCGATTTTTGAAATTAGTGTGAAAACACAGTTCGTGCTTAGTCTTTTAGAATTTTCTAAAAATAGGGACACGGTCGCTTATAGTTCGAGGCATCCTCCGGGCATCAAAGGGAAAGGCTAGTCAGCTGCTGCTAAAAGCAACGTCTATGCAATGTAGATAGTAGTCCCACGCAGTCTGACTGCCCGGACTGGTGTCGACAGATGGCCAAATATGGATGCAGCCTGGGCGGATGGGTGGAAAGTGCAGCACTGACGTTATGAACTAATCGTGCACATGTTGGAATGGCACACAAACTGCGAGACTAGTAGACGGCTTTTAGGTCTTGGCCGAGGCTGTGTTATGACGTAAAGCGTTTTCAATTAGAGTTATGATTTAGGACTGACGTGTTTGGACAATGCCAGAGGCGCAGTGGGGGCAGATGGTGGGACGGAGAACATGCACTGGAAATCCATTTGTGCATGGTGTGACGAGGCCTGTGAAGCTCATTCTAGGTTTAAAGTGAAGAGGTGTAATACGCACAATCATCACGTCACTTCAGATGATTGACGAGCATGTTCCATGGAGTGATGAAGTCGTCAGAAGGTCATCTCAGTGACCCTCGTCAGTCGCGCGGGCCATGGCTAGTGGGAGAGAATTATCGACCTTCCTTGGCTGGGAGACGTCAGCCCTCCTGGTTGATGTTTCAGCCGCAGGTGTGGTCGATAGAGTTGCCTTGTTTCAGTCAAAGTTGTTCCCTCACAGACTTCGTTCAGTCGCATCCTCTTCCACGCTTGCCTACCGGAGGGTCGCATCTGCATGCAGTCAGGTTACAGAATACATTCAGTATCAGGCAGTACATATATGCTTTGCAGGCAGCTTTGCAGTATATGTTCCCTGCATATCGTATATCCAGGTTATGTGTATACAGTCATGTCCCTAAGATAGCGAGTGAGACCCGACATTTATCCGCTGCCAACAGTACCCTATGGCCGGCTGCTAGCGAATCCAGACTCTCCGTGAGCACGTTTTATTGCACACTTGTGTGACAGTTCCCTTGTGACCTTTCGCAACAGGACGATCTTGTGGTTTATGACAGACCATATCCTTCAGCCGTCTAGACTGATATCAGATAAGACGCAATGCAGCAGTATGATAAGGAGGATGAGGATTGCAGCGGGTCTCGAGCCAAGTCAACAACTCGTGCGTTTGCTGGTTTGAATGGTAAACAGGACAAAACTAAAACGGGAAATGTGCGCCAAGCTGCCACGTCAGCTGCAGACAAACACCTGATATCTTTGTATGGAGTGCACGTGCTATTGCAGCAAAACGGCATAAGTACAGGATAGCACACGGTCATACTCTTTCTGGTCCTATAGAGGTCAGAATATGTTATGTGTAATTGTAATAAAATATAAAGACAGCATTGTATAAAATCAGTTAAACATGACAGCAGCGGTACTTATATATTTTATTATATATATTATACATTACAGCAGTTATATATTGTTATATAAAAGCATAGCTAGAGCATTAAGCTGTGCATAAGTATGCCGATGTCTTGAAGGAGCATTTAGCCTATTATCCTGCAGTATTCTTATGTAATACTTGGGTGCCTAGTTCGAAAGTAGATCATACCACAGAGTATGTAATAGTCTACTCTGGAGATAGTTAAAAATGGAGTACGTTTAAAGCAAGCGCATCACATCTACCCTCCAATGACAAGCCAAATGTAAATCAAATTCAAATTCACCGCGCTTTTATTGACCTGAGCATCATTTGCTGCTTATATCATGGGGCAGCGCCGATTTTGGCAGAACGCCCGCCCGAATTGTTAGTCAGCTGATTCTGGCCGGGTTTGGCTGGTTTGCAAAAACAGTGCTGTTATTGAAAGCAGCGGAGGCGGCCGGTCGGCGTTTTATTTTTCCAATCTTCCTCCGCCCTCGCGCTGCATCAGCGCACGTTTTCTTTGTATTCGAGTGCCATCTTTGGCTCGATATCGAAGCTCTCGTGCAGTGTTCTCCGCCTATAGTTTGGGATAGGGTACGCAGCATTTGGCCATGTTTTAAAAAGCTTTTTATTTTTAACTTTGCCTATTTAGTTTACTTCGCCCAGAGTTGGCTGTAAAGACTGGTACCATAAGTGTGTGCGTGTGTGCTTTATCGCTCGCGATTTTTTTTCAAGCGTAGCATTTAGATTGGTCGCCTACTTTCACTAGGCAGTGGTCCACGGGTTATGGTTGTATGCCGAGCCAATTTGTAAACTGGCCGCGTTCGCGCTGGGAGCATTCACCAGATGTTTATTATTCGCTCGTGCTCGCGTGAAAGAAAACCTTTTCTCCATACGGGCTGTTTTGAAATTGAAAAACTTATACGTACGCTGGTTTAGAGAGGGCTCGGAGATTAGCTTGCTGGTACGGCGCTTCAGGTTGCCCACGTGCCCTCTGTAAACGAATGCCTAGTTTCCTGTTTCTCGTTTCTTCTGTTGCATGCTGGAAGTCTCGGGATTGAATTTTCCAAATTTCGACCGAATGCTTGCACCAGGTATTAATTTTGCAGCCTACCCGAGCCAAAAAGATTTATTCGCACTTATTTGTGACCTTTGCTATTGCGCCGCCCGCGCCTGGCGGAATTCGAAACGTTTATCTTTCTGGTGACCTATTCTTACATAAGTATGTCTTCCTTCCGTGAAAAGTGGGTCAATCGTTTGTTTACCTAGTTTGCACATCCTTACTCATTTAGTGAGTAAAGTAATACCTTTAGTAACAATTGCATTATTAATTTCCTTAAAAAAGCTTTTTCAACTATTATAGAAAATTTTGACATCTTGTCAAGGCATTTTCGTACAAAAATCGATTTACGATCACGGTATTTTTTCCTTTTACAAAAACGGCGACTATTTCGGCTACAATCACGGACGCCGCCCCTGGCCCTGGCCTGATTTCGCGTAGTATTTGGGCACCAACAACAACCATTACTACGACATCAGCCGGAGGTGGCGTCGTTGGTATATTTTCGAATTCTACTATCGGTGAAGGAAATCTAAACTTCACTTCGGCATCCGTAATATCGGAGAATCATATTGGAACGTCGCGTTCGAACGGCGCATTAGATGGTTCGCAAGTAGCAAAAATGCAGGAGCAATTATTACAAATAACGAGACAAAATTCGAATGGAAATAGCATCTTATTAACGGAAGGAACTAATTTGCCGTCTTTGAACGCTCAACAGGAAAAACCGTCTCATTACACGTAAGCTATATGAGTCCTCTCTCTGTCTATCTTGATCTGAAAGGGTATGACGACGGGATATCTGATTCATTTTGAAGACTTGCAAAAGATAAACATTTTATGCTAACCCTATATTTAGCGACCAGAGAAGCACTGTGAGCCGTGATCAAAAATGTTTTAGGCTTGACAATTAAGTTCTTTATTGCGTTTTGCTAGGGAAAAATTTTTTTTAGATACTTGAAAGAATTTCGGGTGGAAGCGTGTCCTTTGTTCAAACAACATCAATGTACAAATCACCGACCATACTCGTGTTTTTATTGGCACTTTGCCAATCAACGTCGTCGTCGACCAGTGCGTCGAAAAGATGGGACGTTTAATTACAGCGCCGACGTTTATTGCACAAAATACGATGAAAATACTGGACTGTGTCCGGATGGAGATGAGTAAGTGGTCATTGGTTTATGTCTCATTTCCCCCTAGAAACCGTAAAAATATACATAAGGTTCAAGTGGCAGTCATGAGAAAAGTTTTATTAGGAGGGCGCGTTAGTTGAAACCATGCCAAAAGTACACGTGTTTGCGCTAGCCGGGGGGGGGAGTGAATGAGGTCGAATTGGCACGGAATCCGTGGCGGAAGGGGCGGATTGGTAATCTAGATTGACGAGTTCGACAAGACAGGTTTTACATGCCAGAGTTATTGACGAAGCGGATTTTTGTTGTCGCCGCTTTCTTTTGCATCCAAGCTGAGCTGATAACAAATTTTAGTTTAAAAGTTTCGTCGTGGTTCCTTCTTTACTCGATGTTTACTTCATCGGTCTGACGTCATTAGGGACACACTAAAAGCTCGACAAATGTAGGTTTTGAAAATGTGTTGGGCAACTTTTGTGAGTGGAAATTTTTTGCGTTTTACTCTTCGGTGCACGTGTGAGTGTAGTTTTGATGAGTGGTTCGGGTAGTATGGTACGATGAAGCAATAGTGTCCGTTGAATTTATGAACATTCGAAAAAGGTCAACAGCATCGTGGAAGGCGAGAAATCGGGTGAATAGGGTGTTTACGGCGAGTGGCCACATTTCGAAAATTGTGGTTCGTATATTTTGGAAGAGGGATAAATTGGTCTACGTGCCAGCAGGGAACGTGTAAAGTCCCTGGGTTGTCATCGCTCTTCAATAAACTGGATAGGGTTCGTTTCCATTTTAGCCATGGCTTCCCGCAGTGTAAGATTGCAACCTTCAGGCTCGTTTCTCGGCAAAGATGAATGACGATATGACGTCGTAGGGTATTATGGAGGCTCGGGGCTGTTTGTGCCAGGCGTCGAGCGGTTTTTCCAACCGAGTGCCTGTTCGTCTACCTTATCGATTTGCTTTGCATGTTTACGTTTTTATTGGAGCACGCACGCTAAGGCAGTAATTTTCCTCGAGTCAGAACAGAGAGCGTTAATCGTAAGTTGACGAAGTCTGTTCAACTGGAAGCTTCGCTGGACGTGAAGATCGTAAAGAAGGAGAAATAGATAACATGCTTCGACGGTGGTCCGCAGTTGCGGCTTTGACCGGTTCGATCCAGTTGACGCGTTTGTTTTCGTTGGAATCGAATTTCGAAATGGCTGCCTTGTTACAGTGTTGGCTAATCACATTGAAATGCTAAGTCTTAACAAATTAGGAATCTATGCGATAAGTATAGAGCTGCACGTATGTAAAGGGAATAGGAGTGAGAGTGCTGTGAAACTGCAAACAGAAGCGCATTCCTGATGGTTTTTGCACGAATAAACTGGTTGATGGTCACGAGCTTTTGATGTCCAGCAGGTTTTTTCATTGTTTGGTATGCCTGAAGTGGACCTAGCATATTTGCAGGATTCTTTTTGCTACGCTTGGCTAACAATAGAACGAGCCGTTCAATGAATGGGTGGGGTGGGGGTTCTTGTTTGCCTGAAGTTCTTGGTAAGATATCGGCGCTATTTACTTTTGCCAAAAAATTGGCTATGAAAAAGAATCGGGTCGATTGGTACGAAAAGAAGGAATGGCGATGAATTGTTGGACGAGATAAGTAGTCGGGAATGGAAAATTATTTGGGGCGAAAGATCGCACGGCAGCATTCGGCCACTGGTTTTTAAGAACACCTGTGTCAGTATTATAACCGAGTTTCGCTTGATCGATGTAATGCCGGACTGGAGCGTGCCTAATCTGCTTATGTCCATCTCTGGAATATTCAATGACAGTCAGCAAAGACCACGTATCGTAATGCAATTGGCGGCTTGGCATGTGGCCTCTATAAATCATTTCAACCCAATTTTCTCTTGTCGCCAGTTTGAAATGATGGAGCGAATGGCTCCTTTGTTCGGATAAGCGGAAGGAGTGATTTATTTGTATGCGGTCAAAACTAAAGGCTCCTTCGTAAACAGTGCACATGTGACAGATGGTCATCGTTTTGGTTTGGTTATTGCTTGAGGTTGGTCGAGCGAAACAGGTCCGCCAGGTTGCCCAGTAGTCGGGTCTCATGCTGTCTAAGGAGACTTTTCTTCTGAAGAGGGTTTGCTACCGTGGTGTAAGATCGAGCTTGCAGGCGTCAGGTGTGTAGTTACATCACAATGACCCCACAAAGACTAGCTGGTATGGCTCTATTGGAGACTTGGTTTTTCTTGTTTAATTTATGCTTCGCACGCACGCACGCAATCAGTGTTTGGCTCAGTGGGGGGGGGGGGGGTGAGAATGAAGCGATAGAAGGTAAGAGGGGAAGAATAATTAAGGGGAGTCGGTCAAAGACGAGAAGGCGCGGATCTCGGCTGACATTAATCAATTTTATTGGGCTCGAATGTGGGGAATGAAGCGATGGCAAGCGAAATCCTGTCCTCTAAACAGACTTCACTACCAGTCGCTAACCGGAACAAACAACAATGAGTGTATTATTAATCTGATCACGGCGGCATCGTATTGTAGGGAGAAAGAGAATGAAAAACATCGAGAAGCACGTGAGGATTCTTCGCAGTGCTAGGACAAGAAAAACAGTTTTTGAACCAGTGCCATCGATATGAGCAATCGAGTAGAGAAGAAAAGTATTTCGGCATCGTTGAAAAATGCTACAGCTGTTTTAAAAATATATTTGCAAAGCGGAATGTGAGAGTTGGAAAGTATCTGTCATAGTTTTGTTTGCTTTCTAGCAAGAAACTTTAAATTAGCGCGTATCTCGTAGAACAAATCGCAGTGTGATATTGCTTTGTGTGATTTCGTTGTATTGGCGAAGTTATAATTGGTGTAATTTCTGTTTTAGCTGTCCTTATTTGCATCGAGTGTACGGCGATGTCGAACGCAAGTACCATTTACGATATTACAAGACCGCCTTATGCGTTCATCCGACCGATGGAAAAGGGCATTGCGCAAAGAATGGGGCACATTGCGCTTTTGCACATGGTCCAGACGATGTTAGGAATCCAATTTTCGACATCAGGGAGTTGCAGGTAATTTGTTTTTTGGTTGAAATTTAAAATTTGATTTGTTTTAATGAGTTTTTCTTTTAGTCTTGCGGTGATTTGAATGGAGAATCGATTGACAATCGTGAACGTTTGAATTTCGTGGTAGAAGATCCGTTGTGGCAGGGTGAGTTTAATTTGAGTATTGTTTAATAGGAAGTTTGTATTTGATGGTGTTTATTTTAGATCAGGAATACGTGTTGGTTAATTACAAGACGGAGCCGTGCAAGAAACCGCCGCGTCTGTGTCGACAAGGTTATGCTTGCCCTTATTATCATAACAGCAAAGACAAACGCCGTGCGCCCAGCGCTTGTTCAGTAGCAGCCGCTATGGCTGCGGCTAATGGCGGTCAACCTCAGAACGGAAACAACACGCCGAGCGCAAATTCAAGCAGTAATGGGACGGCTTCGACGACTGGGGTCAAATATCGCTCGACTCCTTGTCCTAATGTCAAACACGGCGATGAATGGGGTGATCCGGAAGTTTGCGAATCTGGCGATAATTGTGGTTACTGCCACACTCGAACGGAACAGCAGTTTCATCCAGAAGTAAGCGAATTACTTTGTTCGGAGCAGGACCGTATGATCCTGGATCTAGCGAATGTACAATCCTGGTGTGGTGGTTGGCCTGGTGCATGGTTTAGTGAGCAGTAGTAAAATAGGCGGTAAGAAATGAATGGGAATGTTTGTTCAGTAGAAACAGGGTCTGCTTTAGGCGTAAGCGTTTTTCTATGGGGTGTTCAGTGAAGCGATGCGACCTGGATGCACTTGTAAAACAAAATGTGTCGGGAGGAATTTTGTGACCTGGCTTAGGTTTACATTGATGTTGTGTTTGCATCGTTTTAGATATATAAATCGACGAAATGCAATGACATGCTACAACATGGTTATTGCCCTCGAGGTCCGTTTTGCGCTTTTGCTCACACGGATGGTAAGAGAGATGTTTGTTTGACGCCATTTGCTTAGCATTGAAAGAACTTTTGGCCTTTTCTAGGTGAGCTACACGGCGAACGTCGTTCATCATTGTCGGCGAAAAGACCATCAGTATCTGGCGGAACGGCGGCTAGTTTTGCTACGGTTGTTGCAAATCATTTGAAGCAAACGAAATCATTGGATAATAGCGTATCAACGATTTCCACTGCGGGTATCCCTTCTTCGCCAACGTCCTTGTCGAATCGCCGTATGTCAGCTGTGGACGAGTTTGTAGCGCCAACGTTGGTAGTTGCGCCGAGAAAGAATAGTGTTGATCAAACGGGCGTAACAACTGTTGGAAGCGGAGTAGGAATAGAAGGTGCGGCTATGATGACAAATTCAGCCGAAAATGGAAGCATCGGTGCGCTTAGTTATTCAGTAAGTGTGTTTATTATCTGCTTCAAGTTCTGGAAGGCACTGTCGAATAACACTCGGCAATCGCGAATATATGGAATGATCTAAATTCTAGTTCGCCTTATTCCAGATTATAATCAGCAAGTTCTTGAAATCAGAGTATGCAGGTATGGTTTCTCTTTCAGTCAGTTTTGAAGCAACGTCATTCAAGTGGTACACCGACGGCGACCCCAATGAAAACCGCGACACCTGCACCAGGTGCGGCTATTGTCGGATCGGCTCCTCAGACCATCTCCGACGGTGGTGGTGGTAGTTATTCAAAAGCGCCCGGGTTCGAGCGGGAGCAACAATCGGTAAGTCATTTGTGGCTGTAGACATTTCGAAGATGGTTTTAATAAATTTATGTGCTTTAGCCAACAAGACCTTGGGTTTCATCTATTGCTGGCTTGACGATGGGATCAGATTTTGATCGCACATGCGCCGAGGCGTCTCGTATCAAATCGAATTTATACTTGCATCACGAAATCGGGTGCGACGTCGGAAATGCGGGCGGTAATGGGCTAATGTCATCTGTCGTTGAAACTCCGCCCACTCCTGGTTCGATGCGCAGTAATTCGTTCTCGCCGTTCAGTGGTACTGGCAGCAGTCTCGCGACATGGCAACATCAGCAAAGTCATCGGGAGACGGTGGAGAGCGTTGTTGGGAGTATCGTCGAAGATATTAATTTAGAAGAATTGGTTTTGCCGCCAATTAGTGAGAAAGACGAACGTGGAGAAAGCTTACCCAGTTCGTTGAGTCATTATACCAGCTCGCCAGGTAATAGGCTCCGAATGACTTCCTCGTACCTGTGAAAAATCCAGATTTTTTGTGATTTTAGGTCTTTATGGTTCGTCCGCGCCTGTTTCTATTCCTGGAGCTCAGATGAGTAGCAGTTTCTTGACTGGCGCCAACGGAAATTATAATCCCGTTGGTGGCACGTTGTCGTCGCCGAGATCCCACTGCAGTAACAGCTATGGTGGCGGTGGTGTATTAGCATCAAGTGGTGATCATCATCAGGTACTGTGGGAAAGTTTACTGTTGTGGATTTGGTGTTGACTTGATCCTTGTTTTTTTAGTTTCGCATGAGTGGAAGTTTTGGCCAGACCATATTTCCGGATGTGAATAATGGAACTTCATCGGGTATTGCTGCAAGCGGGAGCATTAGCGGAAGCAATCATGGTAAGTATCTTGCGGAGTGATAGTGAAATGTACAGCACGTGCTTAGCTGAAACTGTTTTCATCCAGGTCTAAGTGGCAACGTCCTAATTACAGAACTGCAAAGAGCAGCCGAAGAATTGGCTGCAACTCGCAACAAGCTATTCGCTTCGGAGGAAAAAGCAAAACAGGCTCGCCAGGTATGCGCTTTTCAGCATCGCTTCATCGACGCTTAGAAAAATGTCTTCATTTCAGGCGTGCGAAGCGTGGAAGCGAGAGGCGGAAGAGCAAAGACGTCGAGCACAGTTGGCTGAACAGGAACGGGTGAAAGCGGAACAAGAGAGAGACGGGGTAAGTTTCTGGTGACCTTTGTCAGCCCATATTGACGGGTTCTGGTTTCTAGACTGCCACGCAATTGACGTTATTGACAAATGAGTTTAAAAGTCTGCAACTTAGTGGTTTATGGCCATCGAATACGGATTTTATGGCACAGTCGCAGTTGGAGCAATTGCATTCGCGTTTGCGCGCCGAACTGGATAAAGTAGAACGAGTAAGAAAACGCATTGTGCCTTAGCGGGCAACTTTCGACAGGCTTCTATTATTTTAGCAGTTACAACAACGTGCAACTGGTCCGATGTGCGCTCGTTGCGGGCGTCACGTAAATGGAAGCGTCGCGCCTGGCAGTTGTCCAGTGTGCTCGCCAAATAGCAAATCGAATGGTCATTACGCTGTGGCGACGTAATTCACGTTTGCAGTATTGATAGGACGTCGATCCTGGTTGTTTTTTTCGTAAGGTACACTCTTGGTGGGAATGGGATGGCAACAGCACGTACACTTTTTTATTGGTTAAGATCGTTAAAAACCCATAATAGCATTTATTGGATTCTTGACCAAGCGCTAAATTCATAATGTGTTAGGTTTTTCAATGCGCGCTCGCGTTTTCACTGGCATTTTAGCATGCTTTTAGTGTAAAGTATTTAGTTGATCGTTTTTTGGTCTGTTTTTTCTCTTCGAGTCAGTAGGTTGGGCTGGGAAATTGCAAAGATTATTTTTAGAAAGTACTGGGTCTCTATGCTTTTTGGTACATGGCTTCGCTTAGTCCTGGTTTAGTCTTTTGTGAAAATGTACAGTACAGGTGGTTTGAGTCAAAGGTTTCAAGTTAGCAGTTTTGAATTAAAGGGAGCCTGGTTAAGGATATTTTACTTTCGCCTCTTCTAACTTGTAAATATAAAATGTATGTGGCAAAGCGTCAGAGTACCTTGATTGGAAAAACGGGATCGAGGTGCTGCTACTTAACAAGGAAACGTTGAATGCAAATTAAGAATGAGGATGCGGGCGTCTTTGTTTGATGTAAGTGTGTAAGTTGAAATGGAAGAAAGATTTTTGTTTGCGTTGATTCATCGATGGTTGAGAATGTGGAGTTTGTTCTTGGCGTTTTCTTCAAGTGAGCAAGTGGATAAGAAAGTCGCAACGCTTGTTAAAGATCGGATTGGAACTTTTTTAAATATGCGCCTTTACACACACATGACGGGCGGTTATTGATGGCGTTAGCTTGAATGAAATAGGACAAATATTTTTTGAAAGTTTAGGCGGCGATAATAATAGGCTTTTTGCGGTATTGTTATTGCTTAGTATGTTTTTGAAAGAGGCGGAAACGGGGTGGACATTCCGCTAGGTGTAAGGTGGTTTCGCTGTTGTTAAATGGTTTTTCTTCAATTATCTCTGACATCGCTGCCGAACACGAACGTGAGTTATGCTAGAGATAGATTAGGCTTACTTCATCTATATTTGGTTATATTTGGTTGCGGCTTTCTGTTTGGATATATACATTTTCATAAGAGTTGAAACGGCGCTATGGTTTTTAATTTTTCTAATGTTTTTTGCGGATGCAGGAAAATAGGCTATGGTGAACCGAGGATCAGATGGTGTTCCGGGAATGTACAGGTACTGTATGAGTGTTTGTGTTACGAAGTGCATTATCGGTTCGATGTCGAATGAGATCTTGTTGCCTATTTTCTTGAAAGGTTGGTAAATAAGCCAAAGGATAGTGTGTGGTGTCTTGTTGGGGGGATTGCGAGGTCATTCAAAATACAACATACCCATATCTACGTCATTCTTGTACAAATCGGGTCACCTAAGGGATTGGCACATGCATTGCAATCATCTATCCTAGTCCAAACAAAAAGACAATCTTGCCGATTCAGAACATTCCCTATCTTCACAGTTCTCAAGATAAGCTCATCCAGGGCATCCTACATTCTGTACACCATGTAATACAGGTTACCATGCATCTCTACACTCGTAGTGTATACTGACAATCTGATGAAGTGAAGAAGATAAATGACTGCAACCACAACTTCAAGTTTTTTAAAAACGGATATTTCCACTGCGTTTCCACTCACTAATATTTCTACCGTCCAACTCGAAATTATTTGCAGATCTGATTGTGAGTCATCCATGTTTTCTCTGGTCTCAAATAATAATAATGACAAGATGACTTGTAACTCTAAATGAGGAGAAAAACGGAAGTATCAATGCAGTAAGTGATCTTATCTCATTCATTGCACTAGAGTGGGCAGAGAAAATTTGCTAATAGTTAATTTACCAGCAGTTATTGAAAACACCATCGGCTTAGAGTTTTGGATCGGATGCGATTTTCAGATGGTGATTTTTCGAGTCGGATCCAATCCGGCATGAGTCCCAGCTCGCTCATAATCGTCTGCGATTCTCTATCATCTACGACCCGATCATGGTATGCTCAATGCTGTGCTTCTGATGCCAGTCCTGTGCTCCTGTGTGACAGAAAAAGTGCGTGATCGACAAAGGAATGGGCTTAGGTACGACTCTTACAGCACCCTCGTATCATACTGGCCTGGGAGGTGTATCTCATCTGCCTCTCACGCCAGATGCGTAGTTACGGGTGAATGTACATATCTTCGCCCTCGAGCCCGCATAAGCGTTTGGTGATTTAGTAAAACATGAAAATGATGATGAACATGATTGCTACGGAAATTTCAACCGACGACGAGGCTCTTCAGTCAGCCTGCACATAGTGCGTCATAATAGCCTTCAACTCGACCAAGCGCGCAGTCTCGTTGACAGCCTCTTCGGCAGAAGATGCAGCATTTCATCTGGAACGCCACTTTATTTGTGCCTAATCTACAGACACTTGTTATCTTGTAGCGTAACTTAGGCCTGTAAGCATGATAGGCTGCATAAAACAGATCTTCGATCGAGAAATCACATCGAAAACTCAACCCGTATCACAGCTTTCTTTTTCCCTTTGGCAGCGAGTTCACTGGCGAAGGCACCATCACGCCTCGTTTCGGGCTTTCATTCGCCATTTTCTCATCGTCATTGCCGAACGATACTGAGAGTGACTTGAGAGTGTCATCGTCTTCGCCAATGACATCATGAGGAATAATGGCAGGCACGAGACTTAACTTTTTGGCCACCTCAGTGGAGATCCTTTCGACCACACGCGACCACCAATCACGAAGAACAAAGAAGCACATAGCCAACATAGTAATGCCCATCGTCGTGACGGTCAGGTGAACCATGACGAACGAGGCGTCCTCTTCCTCCAGCGCGAGGTCGCCGAAACCGATCTGAAATGGTTGTCCTAGTCGATAGTTAGCTGGATATCGGGAATCTTACCAGAGCCATGGACTGGTACAGAAAGTAGAAGGCCTGCCAGAACGTCCATTTCTGCAGCAACCACCAATAGAGAGTAGCGGAGAGACTGAGGTAGGCCATCACAAGTAGCAGTGCGAATACGAATACCCCCGCGTCCTCAGAATTAGTCGTAGTCAGCGCAAAGTTCTTGCCAGCGCCCATGTATCGGCGTATGTTCTCATAGGCCACGATTAAGCCGTAGTGGAACCACTTGCCCATATGATTGAGGAAGCCCAGGAAGAGCGGGATGCTGATAAGGGCGTAGATGATGGCGAATATTTGTCCGCCTATACTCTTTGGTGCGACGTTACCATAGCCGATGGTCGAATAGATGGAATAGGCCAGCACTAGTCCCCGCGAGCGCGTAGTCGGCGGCTTCGGTGCTTGTCTTTGAGACCCATAGCACTTGGCTAACTCATGCAACCTAGACCTCCTCCAGTCATCAGTGCATTGCTCAGCCGTCCCAGGATTCGTGCAAATAATTCTGTCTTCTTCCGCCAGTTTCTCTTTCAAATTTGTGCATCGACAATGCAAATTGACCGATTCAAGTTTTTGCAGGCCGAAGAACATGCCAGAGCCCAAGACAACAGCCGCGCATAGTAGGAAAACGTTCACAGAAATTTTCACAATGTACCGTTTCCATGAGAGCTGGACATGCTGTTTCCTAACCGTGGTCAAAACACTTTGAGGCGATATCGGTCGAGATGATGGCGAGCCACGAGAAATCAGCACTCGAGATCCTGGAGAATCCATGCCCTCAGACAAGTAACGTTAGAAAAGACAGAAGTTTCAACTTGCAAAAATCTAGCCCAATGCAGTGTAAAGCATTGAAATGAATCTGGCGGTGCTATGCGGGAAGGGTCCCGCAAGAAATTCAGTCTGTGCTCGACAGCTTCCATGCAGGCCTGACATACCTACGTGTGTTTGATACTGGTTAGTGCCAATTATGGTGTGAAGATTTTCCTACTCAAAGCTAGGGCGCAGGAAAATGCTGCTGATGATGTAGGTAATAAGAATAATGAGTTACTGAAAAAAATGGGTGATGCGGAAATGAGTGATGACTAGGTGGAATGGGAAGAATCTTCAAAAAGGATCAAATCACCGAAAATTCGATAACTACTTCAGTTACGCTACGAGTTTTTACCCTGTGAAGATTCTTTTCAAAGGCTTGGCAAGTGCAGGTTTTTGCTCTCCAGATCTCTTGAAAAGAAAGAATTCGAATGCCGATTTGATTTGTAATCAAGAGTGGAGCGATCTGTCGCCTCCCAGAGCAATCCTCTCCATGGGCACACAAGCTGGTATTCTAGAGATTGCAGCATAATCGATTATTTATAGGGGCTCATGAAAATTTAGCGCAGATATTGGCTGCACCCGAAAATTAATCACACAGGTTCACCAAAATTGCCCATGTACAATACTTTTAGAATAGGAAGTTCTGGAGACATTCACAGTGGGGGATCGGCCGAGTCAGGTTAGCCAGGGGGTGGTTTTTGTCTAAATTCGTTAATTATATGTTATCAGTGCGCTGACTGATTCCAGCCATGGTAACTCCGCAATCCATATTCCTTTGCGCGCAATATGTCCATATCAAACCTTTGAACGGAATTTCTAGAATATCAGGATTTCCAACCACTAACTACAATTTATCCTATCTCACATGTCGTTTTCATCGCACAGCAGTATTGCAACAAAGCATATTAATATTTGGGCGTATGGCATATTCCCTTTCAATTAGAACGGTGTCAAGACCGATAGGGTTGACTTTTGGACCTAACGTCATCTGCATAGTCCTCATTCATCATCGTTCATTGCGTTCCAGTGCACCAATTGCTCGATCTTGCGAGAAAGACTGGATTTCCAAGATGATTTCTATGATTGATGTAAATAGTGGCTAGACGTGTCTATTAGGTTCAGTATGAAAGGCGGCGTGTTTCTATGTCTAAGACCAGTATCATGATAACGGTTATTCTCGAGCAGTCGGCAAATAAAACGTTGATTCATTCGTCTTTGGTTTTTGGTCCGAATTCAATGTATCAAACGCGCGGCAGTCGCAGGGGCAACGCTGGCCGATACAGTCCGTATCCACGATTCGGACCAGTCAGTAAATAGTGCCATAGTGTGGTGCGGTCAGGTTACGTAGGTTCAGTCCAACCCGTAGCCAACTTCATTACAGTATCAATGTCTACCCGCGCTCCTCGTGGCTTTATTCCTCTCATTCTTCCGTATCGGTCCGTCGTCCGCGTCTTTTATCTTGGTGATCGGTGTATCACTGTCCAATTCTCTTTGAGGTTTTCTCCAACTAGCCGCCGACATGCTTACACGCAAGTGATACAAAGTTTCTACCAATGCGTTTGTTTGTCTCGTACCTGATCATGTTTTCACTTGTTCGAAAATGATCGTTAAATGGAATGAGATATGCTCAGTCGAACGTGCTTGATCGGCTGCCACCAGAAGAGCAATAATGCAGGTATTTAGTGGTGCGAGTGCCTCCACAAAAGAGTGTCATTTTAAAAAAAGGGTCAGCTGGCCGCTCGGGAAAGGAACTCACACGCACGGAGAGGTGCGGTTACACTCCTCCCGCGCCAATTTTTTTTTTATTTTTTTTTTTTTTGTTTTTTTTTTTTTTATTTTTTAAATTTTTTTTTTTTTTTTTTTTGTTTTTATCTTTTTTTTTTCTCTTTCCGTTCCTCCCCTCTTTGAGCGTGACTCCACGCTCCTCTAAACTAAACCTCGGAGTTCTGAATAGGGGGCATAGGGGCAACCGACACTCGCTGATCGATCCTGGGAACTAGCCCTAATAGATCATATCAGACAGGGTTCCTGAACGAAGGGGAAGCTTCGTTCCAAAGAGTGGACCAGATCCGCGCAGAAAGGTGGACTGGTAGATCTGACTAGCAGAGTCCCTCAATGAATCTTCACCTGCAGCTCGCTGAGGCACCAGCTTTGGCTTGTCGAACCCAGGTACATCAAGCAACGCACATTACACAAAAATACCCTAGCAACAATAATCCTCAAGCGCGTAAGTGCGCACTAGACGCAGTACTGCTCATGGTCAGTATTCCCCTCTCGCGTGGTGCCGTGGATCGTGGGTGCTTTATGACATTACGATTAGCCTTCTCCTATGCGGCAGGATTTCCCACTCGTCCGATTCATATTTCTCCTCAGAGCCCATACCTGATGCAACAACCAAATACACCCACGAAAAGTTACCATGAAACAAATTACGTACTGTCAATGTTTCTAATAAGCCGCCACCATCGTTGCGAGCTCTCGCCGTCAGCGCAAGCACAGTCGAGACCCGCGACTGAAAGCGGGCTGGACCAATCTCTGGAGGGCTGCGGTTCGCTCAAGTGTAAGGGAGGGCTTCTGAAGACTTACAGTAGGCGTCCCTGCTTGGGGCAATCGTACACTCGCCCAGCAATGTACACATGTCCCACCATCGATCTCATTCACCCGTGTCCTTGGGAATCGCTCATAACATGTCTTCGTATTGTCACAAACTTAAACATTGAAAGATTGAAAGGACCTATACGCCTACTGGTAACAAATACCGTCCAAGCAATAGACACACATCCAGACATTTTATTTTAATTTATGTACCCGTAAACCCCTAAGCATTCTAGTCACGAGCTTGTTATCGCAAGAACTCGTCTTCGACCACCAATGATTGAAATCCGGATATGGCGATGTGCGAACTGGAGATTCCCAGAGACGTCGACACAATTCGCAGAAACACCAGGGTCGCTCGTTTGGGCCGTGGTCAAGTGTGTCTAAATTTACAATGCGATATTCACGACGCCATTCGAACTGAGCTCCATACAACACATCATCAGCATCAAGTTTTTGCAGATAGGCGGCCAAGGAACGCGGCGAGTCAAAATCGTCAGCAGCTATGAACGATCCTGGAGGCGCGAATTTCTCGACGATCGACCTTTTGAGAACGACGACCACGATGTTCAGTCCCATCTTTTGCCAGAACTTCTCCGTTATGTAATCTTTGCAGACGCTGTTTTCGAAGGCCAGGTAAAACTTGTACCGACGTTCTAGCAAACTGGAGCAGTTGTTCCAGTCTTTTGGACATCTTAATGGACCACAGCGACCGTAGATATCCACGTCGATGTGCTTCTTGAGTTCGTCGACATATTCTCTACGCTTGCTACTGCTTCCGCAATTGCTGACAAACCAAGCGACTGGTCGATCTACAGTAAAAGGACACATACTTTTGAAATGCGTCAGTTCCCCTAAACTCGCTGTTAGTTCCATCCAGTAGTCGGCTAAGGAAACCTAAAATAGACAAGTGTACACTTGCCCCCTCGGTGGTGTAGCGGTTAAAGGCGTGTGTCGCAGTTTGCTTGGCGCAGCTAGAAGCTGGTCGTCCCTGAGTTCAGCTCTGGTCGTCTGAGAACTTGGTGAAGTTCTCTCTGCGCCTTGCACGCCTGGTGGTCGGTGACTCAGCCTTCATCCCTCCAGGGTCGATAAACGAGGAGAGGCCTTATGGGGCGAAAGGCTCTCCGGTCCCCTCATGGGGCACGGACTGGGTATTGTTGCCCCATGGGGTAACCGCCGACATCGCGAGGTAGCGATTAGCACGCACACTTTTTTGTGGGTTTAGCTCCGCGCCGCCCCAGTTCCCCGCGGGACTTCCAACCCGTTTTTGCCCATAGCCGGCCAGCAGTCTTGATATGATAAGCGGGGCCGTGAGGTGACCAGCTCTCACGGCAGCTTCCCTCATTGTGTCTCCACTAGGAGCACCTCCACACGACGGCATCCTGTGCCACCACCAGCCTCCCAGGATGATACTAAGCGAGAAGGGGAAGGACCTTCCCGACTGGTGTTCGGGAACCAGTTTCCTGATTCTCTACTCGTTCGGCGTCCGCCACATGACGGTACCCAGGTAAGTCGCCCAGAGCCAGGCGCGCAAGGCCAGCGACGGACTTACTAAACTGCCGTCGAAGACCGGTTCCCACTCTGAGAACGGGCTTACTGAACTGCCGTCCTCAGCCGGAACAGAACTGCGGCCTCCCGGTCAGGGTTGGTGGCCCAAGCAATGCCGGCCAACGCCTACTAGTACCACGCACCCTTGCCCGGCATGCATCCCAGTTTGATCCTACTCGATGGCCATGTAAGGGTGTGGCTATTCGAATTTGGTTAGCCCCCTTCTTTTTGAATTCTGGTGACCCAGACGGCCTTGCCGGCTATCCAGACACTTCCTTTCTGCCCGTTCTTTTTTCGCCGCGCCTTGCGCGTTCGCTGATTGGTTGCTGTGCCTTGCCCGCTGGTGCCCTGTTGTTTATCGAGGTTTCGTCAGCCAGTCTGTATTGAGTGAGTGTCCCGTGCGGTCGTCAGAAGTAAAGTCTCGTTGAATAGTCTTTCTTCTGTTATCGCACGACACCTAGCTTGACTCGCTAGGTCGTCACAGCAAGATAGGGTCAACTAACAAGCCCCCCTAGCCCTCGGGTAAGGGCTCGAAAATCGACCCTCCCCTAGATCGACCAGGATGGGTGCAAAAATAAAAAAATAATAACTGTTTACTTAGAGGCATTTTGCCTGTACTGAGTAGGCACTGCATAGCCTATACAAAATGCCATTTGACGACGTCTTCCCAACCTTCCAGTGACATTAACCAAAATCACTTACCTTTCCCAGCAATCAATTCACTTAAATTCATCGGCAAGCTTTTCAGAGGTTTGCGTCGTTTAACTGCGTATCCATACGGGCACAGCACGTCGGCATCTTCTCGATATCCCATTGAAAGATTAAAGAAATTATTTCTGTATTCGTAATCGATGCGACAAGAGGTGGGGGCCTCGCGAGTGAAGAATACGTAAATCTTTGACGGGTCTCGTGGAGAGGGTGCATCGAGGACGTGGTCGTGAAACACTACGGCGGTTGAATTATCGAGCAGCTCGTCCTCAGTTGTGATCAGACAGTTGTAGTCTGGGCATGCGTTCAAATGCTGTCCTCCGATTTCGTGAGTGTCCCAAATGTAAATAATTTTCTTTGCATCTGATTTCACAGCCGGTCTGGTTTCGCTTCGAACGAAACCCACGATGTGTGATTCATTGAAGTCCTGATCGACGGGGAGTGAATCATTTTGGAAGTATTGGAAATAAAATTTGATAACATCCTTTGGCTGACACAAGGAAGTAAAAACAAATATAATACAGACGCATAGAACCAGCACAAGGAAAAGTTTTAAGAAATTCATCACTGCGGTGCAATAGCAAAACAGCCTGTAATTGGACTGCACTAAGAAAAAACCTATTTTGCCCCCAGTCGAGCTGGTAACGCATGGAATTGTAAAAAGTCTGCCTACAGCATCCAGTCAGAAGGCGCATTTATAGTCGACAAAATTTCTACACCTACCCCTCGGGTAGGAGAAATAGCACACGCTTAAGTATATGGCCGTTGCACCTACCCTAGGGGTAGGAGTAGAAATTTTGTCGACTATAAATGCGCCCTAACAGGCCATCAACAAGCACTTACCTACCAACTTTACACTACTACTTTCCCCGAGTTCGACCGAGTCGAGCAGACGATGCCTGACACTGTCAGTCTCGTTGAGTGGGCAGACGGTCGGTTGGTGCTCGGACTTAAAGATGTCGAAGAGTAGGAGTGGACGAGTGAGTTTCATTTCACTTTGTTGTGTCAGTGATCGAGTTGATCGAATTTTCCTTTCTCAGAAACCGAAAATCGATTTCGGCAAGCTGTACTTCGCGAATCTGCACCGCGAATTTCTCTCCCAGCTGCTCAAGAGCAACGGCGATTTCCTGCTCCGTCGCGGCACCGGTGGTCGAGTCCTCTGCGTCTCTGACGGCATGAAGGTTCACCAATTCAAGTTCGGAACCAACGAAAAGGTAAGTGGCTCGATTAAAAATGGAGTAGGTCAATTTTTTGCAGGCCTTTCTTATGAGGTCGGCTTTCTTTAGATGTACTTCATCGGAACCAAGGAATTTCCGACGCTTGAGGCCCTGGTCAGCCATTACTACGAGTCTGGGAAAAAACTGTCGGCGCAATCGAGCAAACTGACAACGCCCGTTTACAATACGTTCAAAATGATCGAAGGAGAACGAGTCAACTTTCTGCACGAACTCGGCAAAGTAAAAAACTCAACATCAGCTATCATGTCACTTGCATCCGTTCATCTTGTAGGGAAACTTCGGAGAGGTGTGGAAGGCCGAGCTGCTGCCGACGCGTGAGATCGTCGCCGTCAAGATCCTGAGCAGCGCCGCCAGTGAGAAAGACAAAGCGGAGTGCATGGCAGAGGCCAAGTTGATGACGCTGCTGGACCACGAGAACGTCGTCCGATTGAAAGGTCTCAGCTTCTGGTCACAGCATCCTGGCGAGGTGCCCCGCATGCTCATCATCTTGGAGTTCTGCAACTGTGAGTCGTCCCCCCTTCTCATGGCTTAGCATATTTATTGCTTCCTTTTTCAGTCGGGTCCTTGGACAAGCTGCTCGAAAAGAACCTGCTGGAAGAGCGAGGGCGGGTGCGATCTCTGGTGGACTCTGCGAAGGGAATCGAGTACCTTCACAAGCACGACATCATCCACAGGTGCGTCTACCACCCCGTCCCTACTGTAGTTGGGGAAGTAGTCTGGAACTTGCTCAGTTTAGAGACATCGCGAGTCGCAACTGCCTGGTGGTGCAGACGGACAGGAAGTTCACTGTCAAGATCGGCGATTTCGGCCTCTCCCGCTTGGCTCCCGACCACTACGAGCTGGCAACGAAACGCCGATTACCAGTCTACAGCACGGCACCAGAGGCACTGGAAGTTCGCGAATGGACATCGGCGACCGACGTATGGAGCTTCGGAATTCTCATGCACGAAGTAAGCTATTCTGTTGAGACTGGACCATCGATAATTGCTGCTTTTTAGGTTTACAACTCGGGAAAAAACCCGTACGAAGCACACTACCTCGGCTTAGGGACGAAACTGAAGGAGATGCTGGAACAGTTGAAGAGCGGTTTCCGCCTGCCCCTGCCGAAGACCATGCCGAAAGAGGTCGGAGAACTGGCAGTGCGATGCCTGATGAAGGCCCAAGAACGTCCGACAATGACCGAAATGGTCGCCGCCCTCAAGAACTACCACACCGGGCTGTGCTTGCCGTGAAGACATCAATCTGCGGCCCGATCATGCTGTGTGCACTGCTGTGCTTGTGATGCGAGTCCTGTGCTCATGTGTGACAGAAAAACGTGCGTGATGCTCATGATGTTCATTTTTTGCCGCAACGCCAAGCGCTTACGTACACTCGAGGGTGACATTACACAAAATGATTTACCGGCCCGCGACTCGAACACAAGGTGGTTAAAGTAGGGCGATCCACAGGTGGACTTAAAACGATTTTTTAAGTTAGTCCCGTATGATACTGTCCAAGTAGGCACATAGATCTAAAATTTACTAGCTCGGAAATCGATGGCCTTGTTAGCCAAAATGGGTTAATTTTTCATTCAATGATGCTGAGGCAACATGTGCCAGAATCAGGACATGCGTGATGCAGAGAACTCATGAGTAGTACTCCCAGGCAGTAGGACCGTCGTTGTTGTTGTTGTTGGTGTTTACGACGTACTGTACCTTGATAACCTGTGACTGGGCGAACTTGTTGAAATTGTAACCCTCTGCCGACAAGCCATGGCGAGTGGGAGAGAGTAATCGATACTCTCCCCTGGCTGGGAGACGACAACCTCCTCGGTTGATGTTTCCAGGCCAGGTATAGTCGCTAGACTAAGCTACCTCCAGTCGGAGTTTTTGTCCCGCCGACTTCGGTTGGCCACACTCTCTCCTACGCCTGCTGGCATGGTTGTAAAATATGCGAAGGCGGCAACACTGCATGCCTGGGGCCACTGCCTCACCGAAGGAGATGGGCTTCCACTGCGCATAGGGGAACAGTTACCAAAGTACACACAATCCTAGCTACCAGGTAATTAGCTCCAAATTAATAAGCAGGCAATAGTCGGAGTCCTACCATTTTCCTAACAGTCTATTCTAGCCATTCTAAATGTAAAAGTGCTCATCCTCCATTTCATTATTGAAACCTAGAAGTATGACAGACGCATATGATGGCCCCTTTGTAACCAGCATTCCAGGGGGGTCGAGAGATTGATATTACCCCGGCTGGGAGACGTCAACCCGTCGGGTTAATGCTTAAGCATTAGGAAAGGCGGCGCTAAGCCTCCTTCTGTCAGCTAGGAGTATAAACTTCTTATGCGCCCGAAGTATATACTGTAAGCCCACCCACCAAGGTAAGGCCCCTGGTAAAATCACGCATGACCAGCATCCTGTTGTGGTCTTGGTTATTATAGGGTCCTATCGTTTTCAGAATACGTACTGTATGGACGCTCATTACGGAGAGGAAACGATCGCGGACACTGCAGTTTGCGACAACCGAGTGGCACCGCTGCTCACATCTGTACCTTTACTTGTTAGAGAGCCTGGTAGTATGGTTACCCTCTTAAAGTCGTCCATGAGTAGAGGTATAAACTAACCTCGTCGTCGTGGACTGGACTGGTTCTCGTTTTGCATCGATACTAGCCTGCTTTGGTGTCGTGCCCGTAAGTACCTTTTGGTGGCCCTCTGAACGGTGACCTCTTCTACGCGTTCCGGGTCTGCCTTTTGTGCGTGGCGCGGCAGTGTGGGCAGATCACACATGCACCTGTTGGATATAGGATTTGTGGTCATTGTTGATTCTGCTGATCACATACAGGCTTGTCTCCTCTCTTAGAGAGCTCTCAATCTGACTCTGTACATGGTTTGCAAGTATACATGAGAGTCTTATTTTGCTGGAACAAACTTCACCAACCGCAATATAACGCAAGGATATAAAAGAGGCAGTGTATCGGAAGAAGTGCGAGTCCACTATTGCATGCAGTATCCTCGAACGCACAATTTCGGAACACCGTTCTTGTCACGACAATCGAAATTGCTGGAGCATTTTCGTAGCGTGTTGCCTGCTGTGATGGGCACTAAAAGCAGAGCCAGGCGGAGAACATTTGTAAGTAGATACCCGCCTAACCAGTCGCCACTATATAACCGAGGACCTACCATTGGGACTTGGAATAGGATTGGGATTCGGGTTCTGGTTCGTCGCCTGCTTTGTGATTTCGTTTGTTCTGACAGAAGCACCCGTTTGTCGCCCGAAGTTGGAACAACATTGCAGCAAACTGTTGGTGGTAGACTGTTGACAGGAGTAGCCAACTGGACAGGGGGCCCCAGTTCGAGTACAGGCCAATGGTGTGCGGGTGCCAGGATACAAGTAGGCGTTTCCAAATGGACAGCCATATTCTGAAAGAGCCCAGGCCACAATAAGATTGTGTGGTGTGAAGTCAGAGCGCCCTGCTTACGACCAGTTCCTCCTCCACCTCCTCTTCCGCAGCACAAGCCAGGCCCGGCTGCTGTATTAGTGCATTGATAACCAAAGGGGCACGTGGCTGTGCCTAGAACGCACGTCTGGGCTTGACCAGTAGCTGGGTTAATGTAGGCCGCCAGTGGTAAGGGGCATTGGGCTAAAGTAGAACAAGGTTTGTCAAGACGAGCAAGGATACAGCGGCCAGACATGTTGTTCTCAAAGTGATCCGCCCCTTTCTGGACCTAACTTACCCAGGGTTCCTCCGCCTTGTGTGCAGCAGTAATAGTTCCTGAATGTGGCTGAATAGGCGCACCTGTATCCGGTTAAACATCCCGTAAATGGACTTCCGAGAGTGCATGCCTGCGGTTGGCCAGTCACAGGATTGAGATACGGTTGGCTGTTGATAGGACAATAGCCCGTGGAGCTTGCGCCAGTTCCGCAGCAAACGTAACGAGACCCCACTTGGTCCCAGTTGCAGAAGTATCCAGTCGGACAGGTTCCAACCACTCCTGGACTGCATGTCCGCACTGGTTCCAGCAGGATGTATGGTGATGGACAACCTGGAAGTACTCGGTCTGAGACGGTGCTCATGAAGAGAACTTACCAAAGAAAAGCACACCAGTAGTCGGCGGAATTATGCCGCCGATTCGACAGCAATAGAAACTTCCAGTTGCCGCGTAAAGATCGCAGGTATAACCCACTGGGCAGCCAGTACTTGGAGAATTCTGAGTACACAGTGTGGGCGACCCCTGAACTGAATAGGGCTCCTTTCCGACGGCGCAGACGGGTGTTACTGAAAAGAACTGTCTGGATATCGCGTAAAGTGGCTCACGCTGTCTACCACATTCTTAGCGACGCTTATCTCAGGATTGGGCTGGCTCAATCGCCCAGACGCGTAAGGGTTTAAGCCGATGCTTACGTTGACCAGACGAAGTGCAACAATAACTTTGCAGACTGTTGACGCTTTGGCGGCAAGTAAACGGTGCCGGGCATGCGGTCGGTACTTGGCCCACGATGCATGACACTGGCTGGTTATTGACATAATATGGGGCGTAACCCGTTCCGCAAATATCTACAGAAAGCACAGGGCGCTCGTCAAAGGCACAACATTTAAAGAAATGACCTATTACTCGGCTGCCCACAACAGAACCCCGTAGTCGACGTGACGGTGCCAATGACCACGGTCGTAGCTTGGCATGTGTAACCCTGAGGGCACACATTGGCCAAGCCAGGCGTACACTGTCTTGGTGAGGAGCCCACATTGTCGTAATAGGGTTCACCTCCCTGAGGACATTGCGCTACAAGTAGAACACTGTGGACCAAGGCATTCACCTTGGTGTGAAGAGCTCATACCAGCTAATGTGCTGCAACAGAAAGAGTTGGTCAATGTGGCACTGTACTGACAGAATATTCCATTCGGGCAAGCGTTGTCTACATTGGGCTGGCATTGGAGCGGTGTGTTAGTGAACGAGTCCATGTAAGCGACTGAAACGACATGATCAGATGTACTGTATGACCTCAGGCCAGCTTATGCTTACTTTGTCCGGTAGGGCAAGCACCAAGTGGGGCATTGCTTCCGCAGCACACGCCTTGTTGAAGCACAGTCGAGAAGGCGCATCTGTAATTCGCTGGACAACCGTTCCCTTGGTTTACATCGCAAACGGTCACTCGTTTTGTGGCCGCGTCCTGCAAGGCTACTTGACCAGCCGGGCAGCCTAGATAGCAAGAGACTACGATAAACGTAAGCTCTATGAAACAGCTAACCGGCATGATACTTACCAGCAGAGTTACAGTAAGTCAGACACTGTGCGGCTGTCTCGAAATTGTTTCTGTTTCCAGCACAACCGTTGTAAGTAAACATTTCGCATGTGCGAGTGGCAGAGTTGAAGAAGTATCTGGTCAAGGTGTTAGCACCGCAAGTCGTACCCGCATCTTGACCCATGGAGCAAACCGAGACTGGCAAAGGGAAGATGGCCGGTGTATTACAGCAGCAAAAGCGTATCGGAGACAAAACATTCATTTTGGAGGCAGAAATATTGGTGCATTGGATTGCGTGCATGAATGATACTTTGAAGGGCACTTCAGATTTAATCTCGACCACCCATTAGAAGAGATACCAAGACCTGCCGCAAGGGTGTTTGGGTCAGACGGTACAGTAACCAAACTCCTCCTGGACGGGCCAGACTTCATCAATGAGTGAAGGCGAAAATTGTTCCTCTGAGTCACTTATAATTGGCAGCATGAGCTGCACAGACCAGTGGTCGCCTTTTCCAAATAGTCCTCAACGCATTGCCTCAATAGAAGCTGCTCCTCTCACCTCTAGTTGGACAGCAATAATTGTATCGAGTATTCGTGCCTAATGTCACAATGCTGCATGTATAACCGGCAGGGCACGCTGCAGCACCAACTCCACAGACACGATATGTCGCGCTGGACGGCTCTCGGAATGGTTCTCCTCCTTCGGGACATCCTGAAAAGGAAAGTAACCCACTGGGTCCTGAAGATGGATTCAGACGGTTTCACCTCCGACTCCACAATAGTCCTGACAATCTATTTTTGTAGCAAAATTATTCGAATTGCCATCGCACCCATTATAGATGAATACGTCGCACTGACGCGTCAGCATATTGTAGTACCAGCGCGTGACTGGTGTCACGCAAACTGTGCCCTGATCTTGAGTGTCCACCGTGCACGTTTTCGCTGTCGTGGAAAAACGGATAGTCATGCCTTGGTAGTGGTTCCATCTCGCTCTGGAATCCTACCTCTAGTTGGGCAACAACCGTATCTGGTACCATCAAAGTGGCAGAAATGATCAGAAGGACAGGCTGTGGCTGTCACGCCAGCACCTGAACACACGATGTAGTTGACACCACCCGACTCCTTGGCTGCTTCTCCTTGCGGGCAGATAGGTTTTGCTGGAATCATAGAACTATAGTGTGGGCTCCGTAAGTGAGACCGTCTTACCTCCTGTAGGTGTACAATATTCAGAGCAAGCTTGGTAGGTTGCGAAGTTATTAAAATTTCCATGGCACCCAGAGTAGAAAAACTTTTCGCAACTTCTGGTCGTTGGATTGAACCACCAACGTTCCGCAAAGTTGCTGCAGCCTCCAATAGATTGCGGTTGACTGCATACGAAATCTGCAACGAGAGGCATTCATAAGCAGCTTTGAAAAACATAGAAGGAAAATCAGTACTTGCTGTTGGGCAGCACATGCCCGCTGACGTGCACTCATATTTCATCGGACACGCGCCCGAGCCACCAGCTCCGCATCGGACAATCGACCCACCGCTGTCTACCAAAGGTTCCCCAGCACCGTTGGGGCACACAGCTGGAAGAGAAAGGCCTCGCGTTTTTTGAGATCTTTAACTATCTGGCTAGACTTAATGTCCAGGATTGTATCAGCTTTTCCTGATGATTAGTGGCCAGGAAATGCCATAACCCTGCGAAGACACCAATATTCAAGCTCATTCTCAGTCGCTCTTACTCGATGCACAGTACGTGCGGCATTCGGTCTCGGTGTGGAAACTATTAAACGTTCCACCGTAACCGCGATACGTAAACATAATGCATTGATTGCTGCCTTGATCATAGTACCACCTAAACAACCAGAAAATAGTGCTACCCTTCTCACAAAGCCCTTGCCTCCTCTCACCTGTTCACTTCCCGCACATTGTAGCTTCTGTCGCCTATGTCAGGCATGGCGGTCGGTGTGACGGGCATGCCACCAGCAGAACTGCAGACAAAGGCTAGAATAGAAGCGAGCAGAGATAATAGCCAGGAATTGGCACGAGTCGGACAGCAGGGTTACTCACTAGCTGTAGGACAGCAAAGAGAGGTCGTGGTCTTGCTATCAGTATTGCAGTAATAGTTGGTAGTAGAGCCGCAGGAGTTCGAGGTGGATGTGCATCCCGTGGTTCTTGAGAGCGGCACACCGCGTGGACAAACTGAAAACAAAAAATTAAATGATCACGGCTCGCTAAATAATTATTTAAAACGTGAATTACTCGTCTTGCAGTAGGTCTCGCACACAGGTCTGCTCATGAAGTTGTTTCCATTTCCTGCACTGCCCCTGTATGACAAAGGTTCGCAGTTGCCCGAGGCAGAATTGTACCACCATCGCTGCTGGGGTGAGCCACCGGCGAATATGCCTTCATCTTTTGGCTGAATACAGGTTAATGCTGGAAAGTAAGACCAGTGAGCTACCCGCGGTTCCTAGCTTTGACATTATACGCACCTCTACTCGGGCAGCAGTAAGCCTGTTCAGTACGTGCACAAGGTTTATCAGGCAGGAGTGGAGGGCTGTCAGGGTTTTCGCATATGCAATAATACATGATTTCATCATAGGGCCCTGACCGACCGTCCTTATCTTGACAAGACAGATCACCACCACCTTGGCATTTTACATCGGTGCCTGTTTCTGGATCACGCAGTTTTGAATTCTGCCCGTTTGTTGGACATTCTCCAGGAAGAAGGCAGAATGGGCCGTCGCCATCCACTGTTCGGAAGGCAGGCTGGTTATTGCTGCATTTGCAGATACCAGTAGAATCGCAGTAAGTGTTCGGTGAGACAGATGTACACTGTTCCAAGTACTGGCATGAATCGCCCGGATTGCGTTCTAAATGGGAGTTCTTAATGTGAAACTATGCCCTGATGAGTTAGGTGCCTGCTCTCACGCTATGTATATATGTGTGCTTACAAGTGAGTGTTCGACTCGCGGCTGGATAAACCATTTTGTAAGTAGTGCGTCCCCTTACCCCCACTGGTGTGCAGTAAATGTCCCTGAATTTCCATGGTGTATAGTACTGTAGGTGCTTGAAGGGCCTGTATGCCTTCCCCTCCTCCTTGACCAGGCTGTAGGTCTATTGTTGCCAACCCTGCCCTAACTTTTAAGCATCTGGCCCCCTGCTTACTGGCCCAACAGTATCCGTTAATGTTGACATAAGCAGATAAGCAGTCGCATCGTTTCGTCGAATCGCAATAACTTCCGCCATTGGTGGTCTGACAGTCGATATTTTCTTGGCACGGCAGTCCCACAATGGCAGCTAAATGTTTATTCCGTGAAAACCAAGTATACGCAGGTACTGTACATCAAGGCTCTGATTACTTTGCCGCTTATGACGGATCTTGACCCGACGCCAATTCCCAACTGTTTTATCTGGGTCAAAGTCAATTCTTTTTGACCTCTCGAGTGACCTGAAATAGTGAAATCTGATTTGCAGTACTTGCTAGGGCTCCGCAGCGTCGAGGGGAGATGGTTCCGGCTTGCAAAGCCGAGCAAGTATCAAAACACACAGTGTGACAGTGTGTTTCAAGTGCTTTTAGTGTATCTGCACTGATCACTAATCACGCAGAGCAGTCTATGTAGAAGGGGAGCATGGCGGGGACCTCTGAAAAATTGCATAGAACTGGTGGATTGGGATGGCGACAGCATGGAGGAGGCCGTAGTCCATGTGTAAGGATGATCAATTGCTTACCTGTCGTTGCTAGTGTTCCCGCAAGTAACCTGATCCGCCTTGTGGTCAATGTGAGTAAACGATGATGTGAGCTTCGAATTTGCGACTATAATGAAGAGCCAAAATTAAAGGACAAGATCGCCCAACTATGATATTCACAATGTCATGTAGGCAATGTGGGTACTGCACAGTAGGTCACCCCAGGCAAGAAGAAACGTTTAGCAATCACGATCGGACATAGTCAGTGTGAGCCTTGCGACAAAAATATGCTGATTCTGATCACAGGAAGAACGTGGCCCGAACAAGATCAGAATCCGAAATAGGACTTTTGTGTAATGTGCTACGATCTTTGTTCTTTTACCTGGGAAATGCGTCCATATGACTCCCATACACAACATAAAAGCCCAATAATACAAGTTTCGAGTCCCCATATTTGCAAAACACGCTAGGAGTCAAATGGTGATCGCACAGCCGGCGACTGGCGAAAATTCCAAATGAACGGTATCAACTGCACCAGCCGGCTAGCTAAGTCGGACGAACAATAGCACTCAAAGAGCAAACTCCGACATTCATAAGCGTCTGGAGGAAGATTAGGGCGGCAATACAATCGAGTGCGGTGTTTGCAATTGGGCTATTCGTCCTCTACTTCTCACCTGGCTATGTTAGCTTTTGACATTGTGCCTTTGAGAAGTGCTTGTGCCAATACTGTCGCCTGCAACGGATTCCGGTCCCACGTCTTTGTTCTTTCCGGTCCCTCTTCCAAACTTCGAAACGGACCCGGGCTGTGGCTATATGATGTATCCGTGTCCTGGGAGCCTCTCGAGTACGAGAAGTTTAATTGGGCACTTGAGTTTAGAAAATCGCCACCTAACTAAACTGGCCGCAAAGCTTTTCAGAATGTAAGGTATCATAGCAGTGGTTGAAGTGGGGAGCCATGGTACTGGTTAATACATAAAACAAAGCTCCTCGAGCTATAATTGCATTGGACTCGAATAGCCGGTTGTTGTCAATCCCATACCACCGACTGGCAACAGCACGCTAACGTGACGTGACGATGAGGTGGAAAGTATCGTCGACGTAAACTTAAAAACTTTAGCAAATCCTAGTTAACTACTTTGTCTTTTGTAAGCTCGCACACGCGCAGTTTGAGGCTCAGTGTTTCGAAAGACAGCTGATGAGTGAACGAGCACTCAGTTTTGTCAATTGTGTCAAGTTATGCAGACGCGGACACTGTGGTCACTTGTTGGCACCGTCGTATATTTGATTTCAGAGGGCATAGGTGATTTGTTACTGCAGATTACAAGGGTTTTTTGATGATAAGGAAGTAGGAGAGTCATTTCCGCCACTGCAGATTACACTCTGCCAGGTGGCAATGCTTATGTTAGGTCTTCACAACCAAGGCATCAGAGCAGTGGCTCCTATTTTCAGAATGCAAAAATTCCAGTCAAACCCGATGCGATCCATCGAGCATTATCGATTTGAAAAGGGTGAAAAACGATCGGCATTACTCATTTTGTGATAGCGAGGGGTACGGCAGTATTCAAGAGATCTCACAGGCTGTAAACATTTCTCATGACTCTAGGATTATGCGAACTGGAAAGTGTGCAGATGGGACGGTTTTCAATGCTGAACAGAAAAAGTGTATTCGCAAATGGGAAAAAAAAGAACGAGCAAAGAGACAAAGTATAGAACGTTGAGAAGTGTTCTTTTTTGATGCAGGAAGTTCGACATCCCCCCCGAGCATCTCATGTTTTGCAGCTGCGATTGTGGGTGTACCGTGTCAAGAAAACGTGGATTGCCAGACGACGGATGGGGGAGCATTTTGTGACACCACTAAAAAGTGCGATTGCCTGTCAGCGTACATCAACTTGAATGGATACTGCTGGCCGAGTAGACAGGACTTATTTTGACTTCATTGCTTTGTCTTACCGACTTTGTTTTCAGAAAAGAATCCTGGTGAGACCTGCGCCTATCAAGACCAATGCACTGGTGCTAGTCCCAACTCTTATTGCCATAGCAGTGGTGTGTGCACGTGCTTGAATAACCAGAGGCCAACTCTCACTGATGATGGACCCTTGTGTCTGGTTCCAGGTAAGTTATTACTTGCCCCCGGGAAAGTAGTGAGCCTATTGGATTATCCCTCGTGGGTCCATCATTTCTATCATTTAGGCGAGTGTCCAACAAATGGCCCTAATCCAAAGCTACGCGACTCGACAGGTACTACCATATCTTGCGAAACCTCCACACTAGACTGTAACGATAGATCGCCCACGGCCTCCATCAATTCCGCTGAAGATGCTTACTATTGCTTGTGTCCCCTGGCTGATCCATCAGCAATTGACTGCTCGGGCGACACCATGTCTTACTGCTGCCCCAAAAGAGGTACCAGTGCCAAACCGTCACAGACCAGGCTCTTACAAGATTGCATTTAGCCATGGCCTGTATTCAACCAAAGGAGGAAGGCGTATTCATTGGTGGGGGTTTAGCTTCGCAGTCTCGTTGGTGGTACAATTCAGCTACTGGAAACTGCGAAACTTTGGCCTATCGAGGATCAGGCGGTAACGCAAATAACTTTGTGTCCAAAGCTTTATGCGAGACGTATTGTAAGACTGGTAAGTCAAGTGACCTGGGCACAGAAAGTTGTCAGCTACAAGCGCAGATCGTTTAGGTTGCCCTCGAGGCAATCCTGCCTACGAACCATCAAATGTACCCAAAGTGCAAAAAATATCCAGATGCTCCGTAACATCAGTTGGCACGCAAGGGTGCATAGACGGTCATTACTGCGTGCAAGGCAGATCAACGTACAGCATGTGTTGCCCGACAAACAGTACGTCCTGCTTGCTTGAGCGCCATGAAAGAGTCAGAGTTTGCGTCTCCTTTAGCTTTCATATGCAGCCCCAGAGGTGGCATAGCTAACGCCATTGGCGGACCTTCAGAGAGATCGCCAAATAGCGGCGACGTCAGCTACAGCTCAAAGAACTATACTCGGTTTTACTTCGATGGCTCGCGTTGCATGTCATTTACCTTTTATGGTATGGGTGGAAATTTCAATAATTTCCAAAGTGAGGCTGAGTGCCGATCATTTTGCTCATCGAGTAAGTACCAGTCGGGAGCAGATTAGCTATCCGTAAACACCTTCCCTCCTCTCATAGCAATATGCAAAGCTGGTGAACCGATGCGTGACAGTATGGGCGAGATGATACGATGTGGTGCAGGGTGTCCAGCCAAGTACACTTGCGACGAATCTGGCTACTGTTGCCCATCCGTTGGTACGTCTACACTTTTTCGGAGCACAATTCAATGCATTAGCGTTCTCTTTATCACCTTAGACTTCATATGCAGCCAACCGCAGTCCATCGGAGGGTGCAGCAGCTTCGCAGAAAGATGGTGGTTCAATCCGACGACAAGAAGTTGCGAGAAGTTTTATTATTCAGGATGTCAAGGAAATTTCAACAACTTTGGATCCTACAAGGACTGTGTGGTCTATTGCGGGGCATCTACAGGTACACAATGCTTTTGTCCCAATTGGCACTCACAGTAAAATTTTTAGCACAAGTTAAATGCCCCCACGGCGAAGCGGTCAAGGATTCTAGCGGGACTGCATTCATCACTTGTTCTGGTAGTGCAGCCTCGACAACCAGTCAATGCCCGAGTGATTATTATTGTCACTTTGATGGCAATCGCTATGGCTGTTGCCCAACCAGGAGTGAGTGCCATGTCGATACGATTGACTAGTTTATTGGGAGATCATTGCATCCACTAATGGGAGCTGGCAGTGATCGATCCTTGGTGCACCGCAAATCATACCATCTATGGGTTCTGTCCAAATCATTCATTCTGTCAGAAAAACCTTTTTTTCAGCAAAGACATGTTCAGTGGACACTCTGGATCAGGGCACACTTTGCGTTACTCCAGTCACGCGCTGGTACTACAATGCTCAGACTCGGGTGTGTGAGGTGTTCACGTACAATGGGTGTGATGGAAATTCAAACAACTTCGCAACTAAGATTGATTGCCAGGACTATTGCGGGGTCGGGGGTAAGTGGGAGATGACGGTTCATGTCCACTGCTTCCCCACCTGTCATTCTCTAACTACGCATCTCCACGTCTATTTTAGGATGCCCGAATGGTGGTGAGGCGTTCCGTGATACATACAATGGTCAGTTCCGTGTATGTGGGTCTACTACCGGTGGCACTGAGTGCCCGTCTGGTTACTCGTGCGTTGTTGTCACTTTGGGAAGCCAGACTCGTCGTAATCACTGTTGCCCGACCCGAGAGCACGTTTGCTCGATGAGCCAAGACGCGGGTCAGCGATGCGGCACACAAACATTGACCAGATATTTCTTTAACCCGGCCACAAGAACCTGCGAGATGTTTACTTACAATGGGTGCCTTGGAAACAGAAACAATTTCGTCTCGATCGACAGGTGCCTCACTTATTGTAACTCGGCTGGTAAGGACCCGAGCTCATTTAAGCTGTCTTCTGCCTCACGATTTTAAGAGTGTTGTATTTAAAGAAATATTGAAACAGGAATGAACTCAAAGCTTGGGTGTATTTTAGGTTGCGAATCGGGCCAAGTAGCACTGCAAGATGCTGGCACAAAAGTTCTGACCACGTGCGACCGCGATGTCAGCAATAGTTGTCCGACTGGCTACAACTGTGTCTTCTCAACTCTGCTTCGGCAAGGTATTTGTTGCGGCAGTAATGCACCGACTGGTGCTTGCTCTTCTGGCCAGAGTAAGTGCATTAAATACAAGGTTCATGTTTTGTTTGATCGCATCACAACGCTTATGTGCACTCGAGGATGAAGGGACTCGTTATAGACGATATGATACACGGGGCCGCGGGTCAAACACTCGCCCGCAACTCCACTCATGGAGTGAAAAGCTGACGCCTAATCCACACCAAGCGGGCTAGGAGGAAGTGAGGTTGAGGGAGGAAGTTGCGAAAGCAGGTCAGAAAAACTAGATTAAGCTATAGAATAATTTCTTCTAGCTGCTTACATGGATTCATTCACAAGTGCACCTCTCCAATGTCAGCCCAATGTCGACCTTGCTTGTCCGAATGGCATCTTTTGTCAACACAGCTTCGCACTGAGAAATTCGTTTTGTTGTCACGTTGCGGCTCGTAAGAATTCCTTTTCGCCCTCTCACCGCATCCCAGTCAATATTTTTTATCGTTACAGCCCAGTGCGGCCAAGGGGGCTCGCCCTACATCGACACAGCTAACAATCAGCCATTGCATTGCACACCAGGAGTACCTAATGTATGTCCCACGGGGTACACTTGCCAAAGTGCATCAGTAATTGTTGCTGGTGTCAGTTCAACCACTGGATATTGCTGTGGAACACCAAGTATGCTTCCCCAAATTGAAAGCAAAACATAG
The DNA here is from genome assembly GCA_030248295.1 of Mesodorylaimus sp. YZB2_4. Lineage (NCBI taxonomy): Eukaryota > Metazoa > Nematoda > Enoplea > Dorylaimida > Dorylaimidae > Mesodorylaimus > Mesodorylaimus sp. YZB2_4. The sequence goes on along the minus strand of JASANH010001507.1, from coordinate 75,135 downwards.
CGAACCTCTGCCCTTTGTTTCAGACCCGTGTGGCATTGGATACACACCCTATTCCCTGAACAACCAACCAGTAGCCTGCGTGGCGGGCCAAGTACCGAGCACATGCCCGGCACCATACTCGTGTCGCCAGAGTGCTGATAGCCAACAAGGTTATTGCTGTGGTGTATCCAGTCAGTGTAAGTCCATAGCCCATGTCAGACCAACGTGGTTTATGGAACCAAAATTCTCTTCAGCTTTGGCCGTCTGCGGCACGGGCAAGCAACCACTTTTGACCCAAGGCGTACCCACGTTGTGTTCCCAATCGTTGGCTCACATGGGCTGTCCTGCAGGCTATACCTGCGATTTGTACGCGGCTTCCGGCAGTTACTACTGTTGTGGAATCGGAGGGACAATCACAACACAGCCACCAATTTCGTCTGGTATGGCCCTGTGTGATATCGTCTTTAATTACAAATCTCACCCTCTTGTTTAGGCTGTCCAGTCCCGTATTTCCTGCTGCAACCAGTACGCGCCTGCAGTCCGAGCACGGCCAATAGCTGTCCTGCCAATTACTTCTGCTCTTACGACTCGCTCGGCGTCCGTTACGTGTGCTGCGGTAGTAGTGCAGTGGCCACGTCACCTCCTTCAGTGAACCCGTGCCCCAATAACGGTCAGCCTTATGTGAACCCTTCCACTGGCCAGGCACAGACTTGCATTCTTGGAAGCATCTCGACCGGGTGTCCCGCTCCTTACGGATGTGCCTATTCGACTAGCATGAGGAACTATTACTGCTGCAGCGTGATTAGACCATTGATCAGCTACAGCTCATTCAGCAAAAGTGTGCATGGTAAGCATAACAGCTTGTGCAACCTCTCCTCTCACTTGACTTTCCCTTTAGCTCTAGCATATGGCTGCCCAACTGGCCACGCATTCATGTATCCAGGAACAAGGACACCACTCGCATGCAGACCCAACAGCGGACCACCGTGTCCCTCGGGCTACGTGTGCCAGCGAGCCATCAGAGCTTACACGTATCAGTGCTGCTCATCAAGATTCCAGAACGGTCGTGGGAGCATACTTACTATGAACAGAGGATGAAACAACTCTCAGGCCATCTTGCTCAAATATCCAAAATTGTGAAAATTGGGTCATAATGGGGTTTCCGGTTTGAAGGCCCCGATTGATAAATCAAACCTAGCCTACTTGAAATATAAAAAGACTGCAATGCCTCAGCCTTTTTTATTGAAAAAAAGAGTCTATAGTTCAGCACGCTTGCTCACACGGAGCATATGACAATATAAAATAACACTAGAATCACGGTCCAGACCCAGAGCTACCTTCCCGCGTGTCATTCTTCTCCATCCATTCACTATATTTTCTGTCTTCTGGTCGATTTCTCCGCTTTAAGGCTTGTTGTAACTGATGTCTAAATTGACTGAATTGCACTCGCACGTTTTCTGTGCCGGGCTCGTCTTCGGGGAACACGAACGCTCGTAATGTTCCTTCAGAACTATAATTTGCCGTTGCCGGGACTGGCGACTGAGCAGAAGGTGTGGAAGATGATGCAGAAGATTTTTCCTTTAACGAAGGCGCTGAGGTTTTCTCCAAAAACTGCAAATGCCGTTTGTAGAGTTTTACGAATGGCCCATCGCCAGGCAATATCGTGGGCGAAAATTCCGGTATTTCATCTTTTTCTTGCTCAGACGACACATTCGAAATTCCAGCGGCAAACATTGGCAAAAATTTAACTTGACCGCTTCGAATCATATTCAACGTTGTCTCAGAGAGTAATCCTTCTTCTGTCTTCCCTTTCTAAAACAGGAAGCGAGTGACAAAACATGAGGTGCTATCTTTTTTGCGTGTCTTGATCAAGGCAATCGCAAAGTGGTCAAACGTGAGCAGTAACCTCACTACATCGGGCAAAGATTATCAGTGTCTCATTTGCCTCGCCCCCTTCCATCCTTGCCTCCAAGGACAAACTAGGACCTGCCAGAGACAAATTTTACCCAGCAGGGACAACTACTCCTGTAGGCGCAGAAAAGAACAGTTACCAATGACGGGGTCGTGGCCTAGCGGGTTAAGGCGTCTGCCTCTCACGTTGGGTGCGCTGTTACAGGGGAGGGTTCGACTCCCGCCTCTGTACGAAGTGATTGTCAAATATGTGTTCCTTGGCCCTCGAGTGCGCCTCATGGTGCTTGGCTATGGATTAAGTATGACATGACATGACATTGAAGTGAATTTGACAAATAAGCTGGGTCACGTTTTCAGCTTAGCTACATAACACTGGGATGAGGAACATATATGATAAATATGATTGTAAAATCGATCACTCAGTGGGCAAAGGGTACGTACCTTCAAAAGTATCCATCTTCTTTTCACTTCTTCATCATGCCTCTGAATCAACTTCTCCTCGTCTTCTCCAGTAAAAGCTGGCGGCCACTTACTTTTCAGAAACCTCCTGGCACCTTCTTGACTAATCGGGAACGACTCAGCCAATCTTTCAGGCGTCCACGTTCGACGATCAGATTCATACAATTGGAAAATCTGTTCTTTCGCTTTCCATGTCAATAAGTTGTCCTCGATTGGATAATTATAGTATTTCCTTCGAGCCATTTCTGATTCGATTATCTTTTTCTCTCGTCTCAACTTGCTTACCAATTCTTCCTCCGCATATCTTCGATCCCGGGGGACGTTCACATCGAATTTATCAGCCGTTTCATCCGTTCCACCCTCGGCTTCCAAACTTCGACGAAATTCCTCACGGCGACGCCAGCGTTTTAAAGCTTGAGCCGATCGAGGCTTGAATTGACGATCCGATTCGTTGAAAAAATCTTCGTTTCGAGGAGCCACTTCAGAGTGACGCGTTTCTGGATGTTTGATTCGATCTTGAGTAATTCCATTTCTTTTGATTCGATTTCTTGGTCGAAACGAGTCAAAACCCTCGTCTTTCCTTGATCGCAAAAAAGCACTAGCCGAAAACGGCCGACGAGTTAAGAATCTACTCAGCATCTGAAAAACTGATCACGTTACTCATTCTCCACTCTTTACCAAAGCATTTATCGAAAACCAGCTATCATTCAAGACCTTCGAACGACTTTATTTCAATTTTACTTGTTCAATGTCCAAAAACATGCATCATTCAGCGGCAGTGCGAAGAAAGCATCACTAAAATCACTTATATCCCAAGCTGTCGAATCCTTCATTCATAGCTTCGACCGCCACTTCCGCCAGTCTGCGATTGAGATGCTTCAACTGGTCCTTCGAGAATACCTCAATCAAACGAAAAAAACCTTGTCGCTGTCTCATGTAGGAAAAGACCAAAAATAGCTTACCTGATACAAATAATGTTCTTCTGAAACTAGTACATCCGCCAGTTTCAACGCGTCTTGATAACGACCACTACTTCGCAAGACCGTCAAAACCATATCGGCAATCAGCGGCAGACATCGCTTTCGTAGCAAGACCAACTCCTCCGCTCGTTCTTCTTGCGCCACCTCGTCGAAATTTTCCAAACATTCCGGACCCATTTGATCGACCATCCACCCGCCATCAGGATAGAGCAAAACATAAAATGCAGCTTGCGTAGCGTCCTGTAAAAATAAACTGCTTAGTCGTCTTGTCAGGCAGCATACAAATCTTACCTCGGCTAAGCTTTGAAGATCCCTTTCCCACGCCTTCATCTTTTCTTCATACTGCTTCCTATTCACTTCCGTTTTAGCCCGTTGTTGGAACGTGACTGATCCACCGATCACACCTGCATCCGTCACATCCACACCGACAGACTGAGGTTTCTTACGATAATAGTGCTCGAACCAACGACGAAACGTGCTATGAGCTTCCTAAAAAAGAAAACGGCGGAGGTTGGCAAGCGTTAAACATCAATCCGTCATAGTCTTACCAAATAGGCCTGATGACATTGAAATTCCCGAATCGAATTCTCATGTTGCAGCGATAACTGATGGCTTCCCATCTCGTCACCCTTTCTCTCCGTATTTAACCACGCGTCTGTGGCTGATTGCAAAATATCGATCGGCAGTGATGCAAATAACTTCTGGACGGCGGCAAAGTTGTGGCCAACTAAAATTAAACTATTGATTAATAGTTCCCTCAATCAAGTACACCATGAGCATCACTTACTCAAAAACACGCGTCCAATTGCGTTCGCCTGCACAACCGCTTCCCCATGCAAGGCCGAATCAAACAGCAGCCACTCGATCGCGTTAACCAATCGCAGATCGCGCTGAAGACACGAAACAGCTTTTCTATCTCATAGGTCTAAAATATGTCTACTCACGTCAGAAACGTCGGCACTCATCATAGCTGTGACCAAAGTTGACTGATCTTCGATTCCTTCGTCCGCACTTGACGCAGATGACGTAGAAAGGAACGAGTGCTTGACCACGCTCGGCTCGAACGTGTGACGAATGTTAGACACAACGGCAATACAAATTAATGCAACGTTCAAGCCAGCTTTCTCGGCTAATGATAAGTAGTGCAAACGCTTCTCCTTGCCTCCAACATCTAAAAAGACGTTGGGGTAAAAATCCAGTTACAAGACAAGTTTTCGATATCGTTTGGGCTTTTGTTTGTGTGCATATTATTTGTGTGCTACACCCCTGAGTGCGTTTCACAATGCTTGGTGTGAGTAAATGACATAACATGACATGAGACAAACAAAAACCTGAGCCTTGAGAGGGAGTCGAACCCGTTCCTGTGGAATTGGCGGCCCATTTGAAATAGAAGGATTATGGTGATAATTAGCATTCAGAAATACAGTATATACAACAAATTGAGACGGTAATACTGGATAGCACGCTGGACCAAGATCCCAGAGAGAAAAGTTCGAATTCTGCTCAAGGTTCAAATTCGAATACATTTCTGAATAACAATTACCAGTCCAGCGTTCTAACCAGTAATCCCAGAAGAGAATTAAGTTTTCTGTATGTACTTTGACTGAAAAATTACGAAGCGGCTTTCTGCTCTAACTTTATAACACCAACTTTTCAAGGCGACCATGCGATATGACTTCATGACACCGCATCTGATAGCAGGCTGGAATGATAACTCAAGATGCGCTGGTTCGACAACCGCTCAAGGCTCAAGTTTTTGTTGTCGACTCTATTCTTGATTGAAAAGTAACAAGACCCTCAAAAATGTAAACGTCAACTTACCTTCCAAGAACATAGCATACCACACAATTTGTGAACCAGGAGGCAACGTGGCCGTGTAGAAAGCGATCAGATCCGTGCGTTGATCTTCAATAAGCAATTTAACGTAATGTTCCAAAATACCGTTGGCAAAAACCACCTGAAAAGCGTCGATAGTGTTTCTACCTAACCGACATGGCCCTAAATCGCAGCAAATTTATCCTTACAGGTATCTCCAAGGAACACAGTCGGAACGTCAATACAATATGCGCCATCAGCCGCACCAAATGTTTTGGAACATCGTCGCCACGTTCTCTCAAGTACTCGTGCATGAAAGAAACAGCCTCATCAGGTCGATCCAATAAAACGTAGGCTTGCAAGCGTCGAAATGCCGTTTTCGATTCCTCAGATATTTTCTGAAAAGCCACCAAGAACGAAATAATTCTGAATTTTTTACCAATTAAAAATTTTACCTCAACGTCCGACGTCTCCAATTCACGCAGGATCTCGTCAAGGGTCAAATTTCCAGCTTCTTGATTAAGCGACGTCGTGGGAGGCAAATCAGCCAGCCTCATTTTTTTGTTTGATGCCGTGCGTCTCAAAAAATCATCGAACATAGCTTCAGATGAGGCAATGGCATACGCCCACAATACGTCTTCCCAACTCCCGCAAGCAGAGCGAATCGCAACGAAATGACCAGCGAGAGATCCATAAATTGCTCGCTCCAAAACCGACATCGATCCCTATGTAAACCTGTGCTGCAACTGCGAATCCGAATGCAGGTCAGTCAGTCCACTTACATTATCGCAACACTGCCAAGCCATCCGTTTCCAAATATCGCGATTCGCATTACCCACAACTTCCCCACTCGATCTGCCATCGTCTTCGTGACGATGAAATGGCAAAGCACTTTTTAAGGTGGCCGCTCGCCAAGATTGACCCGAGTTCACACAAAAATCCACAGCCTAAACAAAACAGACATCGGACTAAACTGTGCGGTTACAAATCCAACATTTTCACGCACTTTATCCAGCTGTCCAGCGCGTATAAAACAAAATACCAAGTTCAAAAGACGCTGTTCATCGGCCTGAACGAAATACAAAGACAATAAAACACTGTGGGAAGTCATAGAAAGCGGACAACATACTTCGTCCGTGTCATCCAAGTGGGCACTTTCACGCAATGGGGCATCAGGATCCTAAAAACTGGCTTGTTCACAAAAAAGGGAAAACATACTCCATCTACATACCATGCTTTTAACAAACTTTCTAGCCGATGTTTCTTTTTGTGTTCTCAGTTTGTGCAGCGTATTTTCCCTGAAAAGCGGGTCCATGCTTTACCATACACCGCGCAGGTCTGTGCACTCGAGGGTGAAGGAGCTCATTACACAGGAAAAACCTGTACAAAAAAGCGTATTAAGGTGCCTCACCAAAGAAATATTTTTTCGTCAAATATGCTGCCGAAATCTTGAAATCCCAGCATATCAGCCGCATTTTCTTGGCACCATTTAACTACCAACTGCAACATACGAAGATAACTTACGATCAGACAAAACGCCTTGAGAGGAAAGAAATTCAGTCTTACTCGCATTTCCCGGAATTCGGAGTCAGTCTCGTTTAAATACTTCCATTTTTCCAGGTCAGACAGCGAGCGAATCTGAAAAAAGGCTGCTAGCCGTACAAGCAAGAGCAAAATCGATTTATGCACATACCTCATCTTCTGATAGTTGCTCAGTTTCTTGGTTAGGTTTCTTATCCAAGCGATTTTGATACATCATCCGTATTATCCGCCAAGTCCACAGCTCGGCTTCCATGTATCGTAACATCTCGATCGTACGGATGAATCTAAATCGAGGCAATTGCAGTCATGCATCAAGTAGCACAAACTAGAAATTGGTTTGCTTTTGCTTTCCAGGAGCTCCACGCTCGATAATTTTTCGTAAAATCAGTATCTGATCCAAACAAAGCTGAAAATCAAATTAGTCTCGTTACCATGCTAGTAACATCGCTACGACAAGGCTCACTTCCTCGTAATGACGAAGCAATTCGAATACTTGATGCTGACCGGGAAATAGCATCAGAAATCGCAGGAAATCATTGAACAATGGTTCCGTAGCTTAAACGAACGGAAAGATAAGCAACTTAAAAGCAAAGGCGTAGACTGGCCTCGTACCTTTCCATCCTGGATCATCATCCAACAGCAAACGAAAGTGAGTTCTGGTGAAGTTTTGCGTCACATCAGCTGAATCGATGTCGCCGAAATCCATGCTTTCGTCTCCATCTCTCAGAAACGTTCCCGACAATGTCTTTTGAGCCGATTGCAGTTGGTCAGAAAATGTTAACTGAAAAAACACAAAGAGCTAGTGTCGCCTGATAATGATAACGGCTGTCACAGCTTTAGCTTTTGTTTCCTTACAGCCTATTGCAAAGTATAGCTAGCGCACCCCTTTTCAGGTATGACGAGTAAGCTGCAATAACTCAGAGAGACGTACACGAGCCAACCTGGTTTGCAAAGGCTCCTAGCCAAAGATACTGACACTGCACGTGTCAAAGAAACTTACATTTGGCAGATAAGTCGACACCCGAGTTGGATCCAATCCTACAGAGCGCCGATCGCCAATGTCGGACATAACACTAGTTTCGAGATTCCGAATCGCTGAAAACACAGATCATCGTAAAATCGATACTACTTTGGTATCCTTACGACTCAAAAGACGTTACTTAAAACACCTTTGATCAAATCTGCTCCTCTAATCTGCTAAAAATGCAGCCGCCTTGGCATACAGCACTAAATATATTTTTTTCTCTCTCCCACCTGTCGGAATTAAAAAATTTTTGGTGGCTCGCTAAAGTAGACAAGTGCCAAAAACATGGCTTCGTACGCAGCTCCACATTCAACAAACCCATACAATATCTCGATTACAATAGTTCTATATGCTTTAATTCCATAGCCAACGCAGACAGCTATGCAGGTAAGGTACAAAACTTTGACCAGAAAGAGCCCCATGATCAGTTCATCGAAAAATAAATAGGTCTACATACAAGGCTCCATGTTTTTATGTATTTCTAGATAATAGGTAGGACAACACCCCTACTATGTAGTATCCTCTTTTTCCACTGTACATATACAAAAGCCGATGGGATAGAGTACAGAACACTGTTTAAAAGGCGTCGTTACCTGAAGCGCGTAATGCAGCCAAAGTTTCATACGAAACATTTTCAGGCCTTGCTGATGTTGATAAGAGATCAGACATCCTACTCCGTTCCTCCGCCATTTTCTGGTAATCTTATTGATTCGATGGCTCATCCGATTTTTCGACACAATATCATTTTTTTAAGCGATCGAATCAAGTTCGAATCGGACGCGTAATCATACCCGCGTTGTAGCAGACAATAATGCAAATCTAGACGTCTAAAGCAACCAAGCGCGCCTATTCAAAATCTGTCGTAACAGTGTCCCGCCTCTGAATTCCATTTTAGGTCGAATTTTACGATATCGCATGACTCATGCAGAACATACGAAATCCTCCTTACATGATCACGTCTCAACAGCGTACAGAAAAGAGGAAGATATGGCAGACTGATCCGTTCATAATTATCACAAGCAAACGCACATCACGACTTCGATAGCCTTCTGCAATCTCGCGAGTAGCACTTTATGACATCTACAGGGGGCAGGGGTTAGAGTGACCACAAAGTAAGCAGCACACAATCGGAGCACATAGTATCGCAGGGGAAGAGGAGCCATGCCAGCCAGAGGAAAAGTTGAGCCGTCAGTCAAGCGTCGCAGCGAAACTGACAGACTTGCCGCGATTGATACGAGGAGGCGGCGCCTACTGCACAATTCCCGAAAATGAAGCACTTTACACTTCTAAGTGATATGTGATCGTTCATCGATGTATCGTTCATGCTAGGGGTGCGTTTTTCTCTGTTGACCTAAATGGTCTGTTCATCTCGCTTCTCTTGAAACAGCACCAAACTCGAAGCGTTGCCGCCTCTCTATCTCTTTATCTCGCGACAAGAATGGACCTGAGAGTGCGTGCCTCAGTCGCAGCAGCTACTGTGAAGTCAGTTTAGCAAAAGCGCATTGGCATCAGTGTTATGCGTGTTGTTTGTTTGCAAGAGTGCGACAGTTCTTCTTCACTCTCTTATTAGCGCGTTCGGGCTGATCTTACAAGCGAGCGGTCTAAGGTCTTCAATAGCCAAAGCCTGGTAGAAAGGCTTATTCCTGCAGAGTATCGATCACGAAGACCCCGACTCCTCAACAAACCCCTCAGGCGTGTTTGCTGCGCCTCCCAAGGGTGCCTGCAACTGATATTTGCAATGATACACTAGCCTTGCTGCTGGGCGAATGCACCCGGTCCAAAGATGCCTACGCTGGCGAACAGTTCCACTGTCGATGGCGCAGTAAAGACTCAGTCAACACAAGAGGATCCTTTACGAAGCACAACAACGCACGACGATGTCTTAACAGCCCTAGGTGTTACTCACAGACAAATCCGCAGACAAACCAAGTACCGGTACCTGCCCTGAAGTCAACTCGGGTTCTTCCAGTATGAAACAAAGGAAAGGGTGACCGCGGGGGCCCTTCGGGGGTACGCTATCGAAGTCCTAGGCTGGCGCCTGGCCTGCCCCACCGTTCTGCCAATGGGGTGGACAACACAAGGGGTGGCTCCCCCTAAATTCAGAGCAAACCGATGAAAACAAATCGAGTGAGGAAGAGCCCCGATCTCTACCGGCGACCTGCTCTTATACCGCCCTGGCTCCTCCTTACCGAGCCAACTACTGGAGCCACACCCCGAGCATTACAGGCGCCCCCAAGCGGCAATGCTCACAACATCAGAGACAAATTGCTCAACGTCTACTTTGGGCCGCGGGGCTTCAGGCCTTGTGAGCTCACAGCCACAGAGGCGACAAGGGGTGCATGGGCCTCGGAGGCGAGCTGCTGTGATGTTATGTTTTTTTTCTGATCTCAGCATGATGCAAGGGGTTCAGCTCATTTTGTCTTCTTCAGCACACCCAACGTCGAACCACGCTCAGGCACAGCACACGACAAGGCCCGTCACTCGATCACTAACGGCCGTGGTGCTTGGAGACGTACTTCTTAAGCATGTCGACGACTTGTTCCATGGCCGGTCGATTGGCGTTCTTCGACATGCACGCGTTGGCGATCTCGGCCAGCTCGGGCGGCATTCCACGCGGCGGGTCGACCCTCTTTCCTTCGTGCAGGTACTTCATCACGGCGCGCACGTCCATCTTCTGGCTGTTGAAGTACTGCTCGTACGGATTGCGGCCCTTGTTGTACATCTGAAGGACAGGGTGTGCATTTCAGGCCAGCACGTCCAACAGAAGCACTCACCTCGAGGATCAGGATGCCGAAGCTCCACACGTCGCTCGATTTCGTCCACTCGCGCGTCTGCAACGACTCCGGCGGCATGGAGAAGACGGGCAGCTTCCGCTTTGTGGCGAGTTCGTAGTGGTCAGGGGCCATCCGCGACAGGCCAAAGTCGGCGATCTTCACGACTGTCCGGTTGCCCACCTTGTGCGCCAGGCAGTTGCGAGAAGCGATGTCCCTGAAAATACCGTCTTTGCAAACGATGGCGAACGGCAGCCTCGGCTTACCTGTGGATGATGTCGCGCTCGTGGAGGTATTGCATGCCCTTGGCCGCGTCCAGCAAACCGCGCGCTTTGCCCTCTTCCGTCAGCTTGTCCTGTTCCAACAGCTTGTCTAGCGATCCGGCTGAAAAAGGGGCTAAAATTATATTTGAGGAAGCACACGGCCAGTCCGCTTACCATTGCAGTACTCGAGGATCAGCTGCAGCTGCGGCGCTCCCGACGGTCCGGCACCGAACGACACTCCGCGGATGGTGACGACGTTCTCGTGGTCGAGCAGGCTCATGATCTTCGCCTCGGCCAGGCACTCCTTGCGATCTTTCTCCGAGCTGTCCCCCGTCAGGATCTTCACTGCCACCGTCTCTTCTTTTCCCTTGCGACCGGCCGGCAGCAGCTTCGCACGCCACACTTGGCCAAAGTTTCCCTGAAACGATGAGTGTATAAGGCTTATTCAGGATTGCTCTTGTCCAACACGAGAACTCACCGCGCCCAACTGCTTCTCCAGTTTTACGCGCTTCGGATCGATCAACTCGAACTCGACCATGACTGGAGTCACCAACTTGCAACCGCTCCCTTTCGTCACGGCTTTCTGCGTGTGATGATAGTGGGCCAGCAGTCCTTGCAGGGAGTTGAACACGGGGCCATCGAACTTGTACTCCTGAAACGCCAACATTCAAATCGGGACTGCTGTTAGGGCTGCCTTCGAAAGGCTTTGATCCCTCTGCACCCTCAGCACCAGTGCGAGTCACTTACCCGCTGTCGCTCGCCAAACTTGAAGTGCATGATTTCTTGATTGTGGTTCACGCTGAGCACAGTTCCTCCGTCCGATCCGCGGCGCAGCAGGAAGTCGCCCTCTTTCTTCAGCAGATCGACCACGAATTGTCGCTGCAGGTCTCGGTAGAAGATCTTGTCGATGTCGAGCTGGAAGCATAGAAATAGCACAGAAAGTTGCCCAAGCTTCACCAGGTACTCACCGACGCGTCCGACTTTTCGCTCGTGTTCGTGTGCGACGTATGCGACATGGCCAAGCCGACTTCCAACAGTCTCGCACTGGTTCAACGACAACCGACTGCACCCGACGACCGCACTCTGCTCGAATGACTCGTTCCTCATCATGCCTTATGTACTTTTGCTCAGAGAATGTAAAGTAAGTCGCCTGTCTGATTGGACGGCCAGCCACGCCCGTGAGCGCGCGCCCTGTTCTGTGATATAAATGTCCTTCCACAATTAGGTACATTAGAGAGTATGGCGCACCAAACCGAGATATGGGAAAAATAATTAAAGTTAACAGTCTGTAATCAAAAGGCGCAATCAGCTCATGTTCATATTTTACCACATCACCAAACGCAGGTAGGTATGTGCACTCGAGGGCGAAGGGGCGCATCACTTACGAAATGATTAACTGGACCGCGAGTCGAACACTCGCCCGTAACTGCGCACCTGGCGTGAAAGAAATGAGGCATGAGTGATGTGAGGCAATCAGATATGAAATCAGCTACCTCCAAAAGCGATCAAGCGCGGATCGGTCGGTCGCATTTTCGGTTTGAACAAATATGGCCAGCAAATATGGTAAATTTAGTTGCCCTGTTCCGATGGCCCATTGTTCTGATGGTTTCCCTCAGAAGCACCAACAAGCAAAGTTGCTTCGCTCTCTCTCAGAGTGCCTATCGTCACTTGCACAATGGGCTGCGCTTACTGATTGGCAAACGAGTTGCAGGTCGCAGAATTCCGCTTGTAGGCTGAAACGCATCCTTGTCAAGGAGTCGGCCACCTTACTTGACTCATAGCGAACCCACTAGCCCTGGAATCCGTGGTTCGAGCAAGCGTAACAAACAATCAATCGAGCTTGATTGAGCAGAAACAGAGTGTCGCCCAGAGCAGGACTTACAGTACTTTACACTTACACTGTGCACTTACACTACACTGTACACTCTGGAGCAGGACAGGACTTGAACCATTGTCAGCACTCGACTCAAAAGGAGTGCAGTGCAATGTGGTTACGAGCTTGCTTCATATTTGGCTGATCATGCCTTTAATCATTCGAAACGCAACCACCTACAAATTTATCGAGTTGGCCCTGGCATTGATTATTTTCTTGCTCGTATTTATTCCATCGCAATCAGCTGGTGCGTCGAATGTTTTTTGCTCTGAGTCGTCTACTAATGGCTGCTTCCCGATCATGCTTTTTCCGTTTTTTCTCTCGCTCATGACTCTATTTTACGTGGTTTTCGTTCTGGCTGTCATCTCGACTGGTCGATTGGTGGCCGTGAACGAGGCCTGCGCTTCTCTGGTGATCGGATTCCTGTGGTACATTTCGGATATGGTCATATTACACGTGGTCACTGATCAGTGGGCCGCGTGCACTGTTTTCGTAAGTTTGTTCGGGCGTGCCTCGCTAGTAAAAAGTTCAAGCTTCGTTTTAGAAATACGATTTATTTCCTGGGACGTGGCACGCCATCGTTTACCTTTCATTCTTATTATTCGGCGTGAATGTGATCGAAGCCATCTGCCTGTTTGCATTCCCTCGTCACTATTATCGCGTATTGGTTCCCCGAAATCGTAAACTCGCCTCCCCTTATCACTTCAAGGTATTGACCAAGAAGCAGTGATCTGTGATCGCGAACAGGACTCATTTAATGATTGGAAAGGATCAAGTGATTGAGAAGTACTCGTGATGTACTTTAGTATGCATGGGAAGATAACACAACCAACGCTTAGTGCTCAACAGAAAAACACAAGGCAACATGACCTCTGAATGACATGCCCACTACCAAAAGTCAAATCAGCGACGCCGAGAGTAAAATCAATTTTCTGGTCTATTGAAGATTGGTGGAGGCTTTTCGATAAGTATGTCGTAAATATCGGCTCGGCTTGCTTCAAATCATGCCTTGCACTTCTTCCGGAAACATCAGCTCTGGTATGAATGCAAGTGCGAGTCCCTTCCTGGACACAACAACGAACTGAAGGGCAGAGATGGACACGACTTACCGATGTCGGCGTCGATGAGGGATTTGCCATCATTAGCTGGTAGACCAGAATGGTTTCTCTAAAGGCGATGTGTTGAGCAGTGGGCTCAGTGCAGCTGCTGAGAGTGCCAACAACACAAAATGATTTGGTAGGCAGATGGCCGCGGTGGTGCACTGGTTCAGCGCTCCCATATTGCAAGGTTGTATTGTGAGTAACCATGTCATACAGTGCACCTGTGGTCTGATTTTGTTTTTGATTCGAGTCGGGCTCGATTGATGAGTCGGCCCGCGGCGCTGATTGACAGGCCGCTGATGAGTCAGCTGGGCCTCCGGCTAGACGCCCAGTGAGCATAGCATGTGAGCAGTGTACCGATGTATAAAACACTGTTCGAGCAAAGACTTGGTCCGAGCGGTGGGACTGTAAGAAAAAGAAGAAAAATTCAAGTAACACCTGTTCTCTTGGGGTGTACTGAGGTTCACTTACACGAAACCTTGGCTTCTGTGGACGGCACGATAGGGACAGAAGCGATGGGACATAGTGGTCGTTAGTGGATTTAATTTGAGACGACCAGACTCGGCGAATGCGACGATAGCACTGATCGTGAGCCTGAGATGCCTCGCTATATTGCAATATACAGAGTCGAGGCATGTCAGAGTGCAGCCTAAAAACTACGCGCGCTCCAGCAGACGCAACTGCGTACATCAAAAGTGCGCGACACTCGAATGACCTCACTACAGGGGAAACATATAAACCCGCTTCCACTCAAATTCTGCCTCAGGCCTCGTACCGGGTTCGATCACCGGTGACGGAGGTCGGTTTGCGAACCATAAGCCCTCGCTGACTTGCACGCCTCGCCGTGGGTGACTCACGTACCTGGTACCGTCGAGATGCTCCGAGTGGAGAGACATAAGCCAAATGATTAGACAGTCTCAGCTGTCGAACACCGGCTGGTTCACTTCACCCACATATCTAGTGTTCGAGGAAGCTAGTGTCCAGTCCAGGATGCTAATAAGGTTCGACTGCTGGCCGGCTATAGGCAAGATGGACTCCGCTCAAGTGAGCAAAGTCAAAACAATAAAAAAACATTTAGTGGACACATATTTTTTGCAAATTCAGCAGGCCCGTTTGTTTGAAGAAAAGCACCTGCTGGTTGGCCAAGCTTACTTTCTGCAAGACCAAGCAGAGACGACAGATGATTTATGTTTCGTCCGCCACTGCAAAACAGAGACTCGCTTAGAGCAGAGCCCACAGGTCAACAGAGTAGCTTCTTCCTTCCTCTGTTCAGGCAAATCGAAGATACGAGATAATTCGAAGTCTGCATCCAACAGAGCAACGCCACTGCTCGCCATTTGGTGGCATTTTGGTCTGACGTGAGGCCGACTTGTGGAACGTAATCGTCCAGGATCGTCAAGCCTCGGCATGGCCACTAGATGATGGAAACGGCGGCCTATCTCAATCGTGCCATAATCGCTAACTCGAGGATGCCGCGGAAGAGCACGTCGAAATTGTAGGTGCTTAGTTACTCGATGTCCCTATTGCCATGAACACCAACCAGCGAGCACTCTGGTTTCCAGTTCTGCTCTTCTGTTCGCATAGCATTTATGCTATAACCAGGAATTGCGATATACAGTATGTGCGTTTAAGTGGAAATTCCGCCACTACATAAGTGTTCGCTCGCCTATCCTACATAGATCAGAATTGCACCATCATGTATCACCCGGGTGCGGTGCCTTCCAGTGAGCACATTGTTCCAAACGACGTGTTTTCTGGAAACGTAAAGCGAGCGTCGGGAGAGGAAGATTGCCGTCGCGTTCAGAGTCAGTAACGTTATTCATCTCTGTCGCAGCCCTGTTCCGCCGCTCGTGCCTCCGACTGATGACCGCCGCCCGTCAACAGCGCAAAGCAGAATTCTTCCGTCAGCAGATGCTTTTGGGCAAGTTCTGCGTCCAAGATCAATGCCACGCCAACAAAGAGTACGACCCGTTCTGCCTCTGCCGACTGCAATTCCGTGAACGAATCAATCCGCAGATGGCCAACCGAAGATCAGTAAGTGATCTTTTGTTTTCACGTAGTGTCCTCCTGGCTGGCAGATCGTAGAGCTTTGATGTGACACCGAAATGCTCTTCAGGGCGTACCAGCGGGCTTGCTCAATCTCGGCAACACGAGCTACGTGAACTCGTGCCTTCAAGTAAACCGTGCATATTTTTTGAGCAATTGCTTTTTCCAACAATGTTTTTCAGATGCTGTTCCACACACTTTCGATTCGAAGGATCCTGTACGAGTGGAAGATGCCAGAGCCCGCCAGCCGCGACCCGAGCAAGAAGTACGAGCTCGTAGAAGAACTGCGCGACCTGTTCGTTCGAATGCAGGCTAGCTGGCAGACGTCGGTTTCTCCGCAAGCCTTGATCAGGACGACTGGTCTGAACGTGGCGCGGAAGCAGGACGCTCAAGAATTTCAACTTCTCTTCCTGAACTGGGTCGATGATGTGCTCGCGGAACGGCAGGGTGAAGAAAAACTGAAAAGCTTGTTCAAAGGCAGGCTGCGATCCACGATCAGGTAGGCATTTTTGCCCTCGTATGACAGCATACAGCCAGCTCTCCGTCCAGGTGTGGCGTGTGCCGCGCGGAGCCGGTGACTGAAAACGATTTCTACAACCTCGCCTTGCAGGCTACGAACGTCAGAAGCCTCGAACAAAGTCTGAGCCTCTACTTTGCGGTGAGTCAGTTCTTCCTTGTTCCATCAGCTTTTCATGGGCGCCCTTTCAGGAAGAGCACATCGATGGCTACCACTGCCAGAACTGCGGCCAGCGGAAGGAGGCGGAGAAGCGAGCGAGGCCAGTCGCGTTGCCTCGGTTCCTGAACCTGCACTTGCTTCGACGCCACTTCGACAGGTATTGAGGCCGCTGATATAACTTGATTGATTTCCAGCTTCTTTTCGCGTGTTCAGAGCGAGGAATGCGCAGACGAATCTGACGCACCCAGTCGCATTTTCGAACGTTCTCAGTCTCCGCAACTTCCTGACCGAAGAACAAGTCCGTGAGTGGGGCGACGACGAATATTGGTACGAGCTGATAGCCATCCTGGTCCACTTGGGCGACGTGCAAGGCGGCCGTTACTTTGTCCGAATCCGAGCGGCGATGAATGGCCGATGGTACACGTTCATCGACGAGAGGGTCACCCCTTGCGCCGACGCAGGTTGTAGATCATGTGGGCCTAGAAGGGCTTCTACGACCTTCTCTCTTTGCAGACCGAGACGTCGATATTTGCAATGCGTGCTTGTTCGTGTACGAGACGATGAGGGACGTGGAGCGCAACGTACAAGAACCCGGCCCGCCCGAACATTCCGGCATTCCCGAATGCTTCCAGGGGGGCGACTGGCAAGTGCCAGCGTTGAGACAGCGCTACGGCGAAGGCTTGCTGGGAGCCCGGAAGCTCTTGAGGAGCCTGAAGGTGTTAGAAGGTGAGTCGACCTGATCTGCCATGTGATAAAGTCCACTGATAGGAACGCTCTCTCTAGGCCCAGTGATCCTGTGGTTGCCAACCGACTGGCTGGCCGACGTTGCCCGGATGATCAAAGACGCACCTTCAGATACGACCGTAGCAGCCCCGAACATGAGACCTCATCTGTGCATTCACGATCGCCTGGCCAATGTTGACGATCTGAAGGCAGTGAGATCGGTCGAAGCGGAAGCGCTCTTTGCTGCGTTGGCTGTGGCCCCTGTGCCGTTCTTCGTCGATGGGTAAGTATGTGCTTTGCTTCACATTGGATCCAAGTTATGAATTCTTCTATTTAGATCCATGTTCTGCGACCAATGCGACAATGGCACGGCCGACGGGCAGTGACTTTCTCTGGAAGTTATTCGAGGCGTGTTGCGTGATGATCTCATTCTCTGTCTTGTCATGCGATCCTGGCTGTGTGGCCAATGTGTGTTTGGCGCTCGCCATGAGGAATGCATGGTTAACGATGAACTCTGTCGTGTGTATGTGCCTTGTAGGCGAACAGCGATGGCGCCTAGTCTCGGCAGAAGGAGGCTCTAGAAAAAAAATAAAGCGAGCCGTTCCGAGAAGCTTCTGCTTGGCTCGAGTGATGGCTGCAAGCACTTTGTTCAATCTTTATCTCGCTCAAAGCCTGGATCTTCCACTCGGACAAAGTCCAAAGATCGAGGCGGACGAGGGCATCGATGAAACAAATGACAGTTAATGCGCAATGATTTTGAATAGATGCTAAGACATATCGAAAGTCGAATATTGCGCACTACATATTCTGAATTCAGAACTTCTGGTGTTTTGTGAAAACTTGGGAAAGGGGCAAGCCTCGAAATGTCATCGGGCTGCTATGATCTCCGGGGGCATGCTCGGCTTTTAATATTTTGCAATTCCCAACGCGGCATATCCGTTTCCTTGCTCAAATGCACACTGGGGTGTGGCACGCAGTTCTGGGAAACTTATCTTTGAACGCTTCAGGCATTCGTCCACATATTTGACGCAAGCAGTAAGGGACTTTATTAGTTCACTCTCAAGGGGCCTCAAAGCTCGTCGTCCTTTGGTCCATACTTAAAGCACCCATGAGTTGACTGGAGGGCAGGTACTTGGATTTGTCACTGGCTAAGATCGAGGACTGTTGAGACTTGCATTACTGTACGTACTGAATGTGCGCAAACATACGAAGGCACGTAAGCAGGCTCTCACAAGATAATTCGGCCCATCACTTTTGAAAAGGAAAAAAAATGAAAAACGAAGCAAATATTTTCGCCCAAAATGTGACTTTGACGGAAGCGACTTTCTGCAGGTGAACGTTGACTTGTTGTGTGACTGTATTGTTCTCATGAGAGGATGGTCGCGAGGAGTGCTCGCTTTTAGAGATATCAAGTTTCTTTCATTCACTTTCACTGATGCTGCTCGTTAATGATTCAGAATTCGCTCGAGTGCTCTCTCAATACATCACCTGTTGAGTGGTCTGAACTTGGCAGACTGGCAGGTACATTGATTTACTCAAATGCATGATGCAGGGCACATGCTCATCACCTCCAGCACATTGTCCGTTAACCCAAAAACCTAGTTTGGAAAGAACTCTGCGTGTTTTTCTCAACGCTCAGCTCCGTTAACACACAAAAATTCGGGACTTTAGACGCTGACCACTGCTGACCAGTTGGCCAGACGCCTCTAATATTTTGCACAGAGCATTCTTTTGTACCTAGGAACATATTACAATTTTTGGTTTTCCGAAATTCGACTTACGGTTGGCGATATTCCCTTGAAAGCTGGCCTTTCGAAGGGAATATCGCCTCGAAGCTTCGAAGATAACAATCGCTAAAACAAAAAAAGCAAAATTATTACTACAACTTGCAGGCCTTTGAAGCGGCTCACCTTGACCTTGCAGTCCAGACCCTGTCTAATAAAGAGAACGCCTCCATCGTTTTCGTACTAATTGCAGCAGTCGGGAGCACTGAGCAACGTGATCAATTTTCCACCAGCGAAGAATTCGTCCATGACGATCTGAAAAGGCCATATCACGACGAGGGACAAGAGACATTGACTATTTACTTGATGAGCTCGGCAAATCATGTCCAGCTGTAGCTCCTCGCACGTGTCGATCACCGCCTTCTCCCCGAACTCGACCGACGCACCGCGTTTGCTGCCTTGGAATCCTACTTGACGCACTCAGCGAATATCCGAATCGATTTGTTTTTTGGCCGCTTACCACCAACGCCCGCTTTTGGATCAGCCCAGAGCAGATCGGCTATGAGTCCCTTCTGCGGTGTCTTGGTCAGCGGCCTCGGTATCTGGCGAATCTGATCCAGACTTTCAAGGTCGGGAGAAATACCGCCATGCATGCACAGGACCATCCCATCGACCAGACCCGCCAAGGGCATTTGCGCAAACACATTCTAAAACAGTCGTATGATTAAAATATTAAAATAATCCAGCTACTCTTACGTTGAAGTATTTCCACAAGTTCGGGCCCACTTCGAACAGTTTTCCATCGGGGTCACTTGTTGACGGGAATCGTTATTGCAGCCCGTCCTTGAAACCGTACGGGACTGACTGGCTTTGTTTCGTGATTACCACGCAGCAGAGATACACATCGTCGGGGAATCGGAGCTTTAGCGAAAACAAAAGCACGATCGTGTCCACGCTGTTCGGACCTCGATCCACATAGTCATCTGCAAGCATCAGTGAAAATCAATCAGCGCTCGCCTCAACTTGGCAACCAGGTCTTATTAGGAACGATGACTGCTCACCGAGGAAGAGATATCGTTTTAGCGGCGGCCATCCGTTATCGGTGAACAGGCGTAGAACGTCGACGATTTGACCGTGAACATCTCCGCATCGGCTGTTTCTCGAAGACGGTCATGACCCAACTGAGCAACGTTGCGATTTCTTGACTCAATAAGTCAGATGGTGCTTTGTTGGCCGCACTTTCTTTGATGGCCTTCTTAATCTTCTTGACTATCTGTTGTGTGCTCGATTTTCGAGTGTCGACTGTCAATTGCACTTGTTTTGGTTTAGTCCAGACGCACCAGACGCATCTTGTGTGGGCACCTGTTTTACCTTCAGTCAGGATTAGTTTATGCTTTTTTATGCTTTCATTCCTGCCTACATCGCCGGCGCCATAAATCCTGGGCTCATTAGTCATAGCCTATTCATGGTAGCATAATAGTTTCCTTGTAACCAATGACCATTTAGCCACGCCCATGATGTCATGTCTATTCCGCGTGGGCACTGTGCAATTCATACTGGAAGTGGATTAGCCGCGCCTTTACAGGACTGCGTGAACTTCTGGATATAAGGGCTTGCACTTGTATGGCCTGGGTTCTTTTTGGCTAGCTCAACTTTAAAGTAAAGGCTCCATTAGTTGCACACGTCAGGCCACGATACAACACTATCTTTAGTTGCTCATCCGTCAGTTGCGTCTTCGGCAAGTCCGTTAGAGCCTTGGGAGAATCCGTTTTCTTCGGAGCACGATTCCAGTTCGGCTGCACTCAACGCTCGAAAATCCAAAATTGCAGCCTATCCTGCGAGACATGGGGTCGGACTGGCATTGTAAAATAGACCAGCTTTTGACCAATCACCCTAGACCCTGCATGACTACAGCACAGTATGTTGCCCCTAATTCTTCCTGAATCTTCCTCACTCGCCCGCTCAGCCGCAGGCGTTACACAGAAACAGTTGAATCAGTCGAGACTGATGCGCAATCACAGCAAGCAACCCGCAACCAGCCCTGTTCGACTTTCCGAGATAACACAGTTGCATTAACAACATGCAGTATATACCCATAGCATAGTGGGCCACAGGCTAGTCAAAGTCATCAGCAGGAGCCAAAATCGTCAAACTGTTCAGCTATTCAAAAGGGATTTGGCTGCTAAATTTCACACATTGAGTCCATCAGTTGCGTTATAGAGGCTCGTCAGCCCATCGGTCCCTTGCACGGAGCTAGTACTGGGGGGGCATTACCCTTTAGCGAGATTAGACCCACCGGGAATATGGGTATAGTGAACCTGCATTCATGACATATGATTCAGTTAGCACGATTACTCTTTAGACTAATAAGCTTACCCTTAGTGCCAAGCATTGTTTATGATACCCGTTAGTTATGCCTTTCGCCTCCGCTATGCCTAGTTTTATGCCACTCTGCCACTCTGCAACACTCTGCTAGCCCGCAAGCTTATAGGAAAGTCGGCTCTCTACATACGTACTGTATTATTATGGGAAAATTTCGTTCATGCTCT
Organism: Mesodorylaimus sp. YZB2_4; assembly: GCA_030248295.1. NCBI lineage: Eukaryota > Metazoa > Nematoda > Enoplea > Dorylaimida > Dorylaimidae > Mesodorylaimus > Mesodorylaimus sp. YZB2_4. The sequence continues at coordinate 53,700 of JASANH010001507.1, read as the reverse complement.
GCACAGGGTCAAACCATCCCAGTCAAAACCCTGCTTGAGCAAAATTGCTGATTATTTCACCATCCAGAATTATTCGCAGACACTGTCCATACATTACTCGAAAATTTAACTCCTGAAAGTACGCAATTTTCGCTGAAATTTCTGACCTTGGTCATCTTCGACCCAGCAGCTGAACAACGATTTTAAATGTAACATTCGGTGCTTTGATCATGAGAAGAGGCGAACACATTTTTGCATCTGCAAGAGACACTTGTGAAGAAGAAGACAGAGAGTTGGAAGATCATGGACCCCATGATTCTGAAGTTAGTGATCAAGAGGTCGATTATGAAGAAAGCGAAGATGGGTACGTCGCCTTGAATCAGGAAGGACCAAGCACCAGCCAATGCCGGAAGAAACAGAAGAGGGGAGGGAAAAATGGTCGGAAGTGATAGCGATAATGTTGGTGATAGCAGTGATACAGATAATACAGATTATCACTGCCTCTTGTGGAATGGTGGACCAAAGGCCTGTTGATCATGGAGGAAAAAGCAGAAGACCATTCGGGATTTCAAAGTTTCTTGGAGCTATTGATTAGTTGATAAGAGACTGGTGAGACGCAGTGCTGGAAACAGGGCCTTATAACTTTGATATCAAACCCTGTCGCTAGCAAGAATGAAGAATTCGTCTGCATTACAGAGAGTAGGTATACACACTCCGTTTAAAATCTGGACAAGTCCATCCCCTAAAATCGATTAATCGGTAAGTAGCGGGCAAACCATAGGTGCCATCGCAAAACTAAAACACCCAGACATGCCCCGTATATTTACCTGGTTGAGATACCATCATTTCCCACATTTCAGAGTCATATCAAAACTTTCTGAAGGGTAACTCAATACTGCAAAAATGGACTTGTCCAGTTTTCGGGCTCAACCCTTCACAAAATGGTAGACGCACTGTGTTCGCTGGTGGGCGATATACTTGCAGATTAGCTCTATAGAGTTGTAACCAGCACGCCAAGGCGGCGGGATATAGTCGAGACCGAAGTCTCTAAAACAAATACCCCGACTGGAGGCAGGTTAGTCTCGCGACTATACATGCCCTAGAAACATCAACCAGAGAGGTTGATGTCTCCCAGCCAGGAAGAGTACCGATCTCCCGATCGCCCAAAAATGCGGATTACAGGGTGTCTGGATGTGGTGTTCACGATCCTGCTGATAGAAGCAACAATCACGACTGTTAGCTCTGTTTTCCCTCGTGCAAGGCGACATTACACGACCACGATCGCACTCAACGTTCACAGCACCGTACGATCATCACTCGTCACTCATCACAGCATCGGCCTCACTTCTTCTTGTTGTCCTCGAACGACTTCTTGAGCATCGCCTCGCGCTCGCGATCGTCGACCATCATGGTGGCCATGGGCACGGCTTGCGCGGCCTAAAAATGTTCGCCCTTCGGCTCCCAGTCGAGCGGGCTGTCCGCCGTGTAGCCTTTGCGTTGCTGGCACGCCTGCCAAGCGCGTTTGATGAGGTCGTAGTTGGGCTCGTCGGCGTATTGCAGCGTTATGGTGTGGTCGTAGGCCTCTTGGTACTCGCGCGGACAGCCTTCCAGCAGGATCTTTCCTCGCTGCGCCAACGACGCCTCCTTCGACTCGCCGATCTTGGTCATCATTTCTTGCTGCGACGTGCCCCGCTGAAATGAACGAGAAGATTCAACTCGGAGGGAATCTACGGAATTCAGATAGACTTACGAAGAACTGCAGACTGTCCCAGGGTAGCTTGCCGACCGAGATGTCAACGATCATGAACAGCCAGGACCACAGGTCGTCGCGACGAGACAGCTCTTCCTCCTTGTGGCAGGCCGGCGATGCGAAGCGCACTGTTCCTCGGAAGCCCAATCGATCACGTGGTCATCGATGCGAGCCGTCGGGCCTGGTGTACTTGCGGCACATCCCGAAGTCGAGCATGTAGATGCGATGCGTGTCCGGTTCGCGACCCACGGCGAAGTTGGCTGGCTTCAAGTCCCGGTGCAGGTACCTAAAACAGATCAGGTCCGCCAGCGGAAGCTACTCGAGAAAAAGCGATCCCTTACCCGATCTTGTGCAACTCTTGAATGGACTCCAACGTCTCGATGCCCACAAACAGAGACGAGCACAGACTGAATTGTTTCAAGCGTCCTTGACCGTGGCTGACGGCTTTCTTCAGGTCGTCCAACGATTTGCCGATCAGCGACATGATCAGGAACCGGAACCGATCCGTCTGCCCGACCGTGATGTAGCGGCAGAAATGCTTGGCGTTGATGTCTCGCAGAGCCCGCAGCACGTCTCGTTCCATGGCCAGCAGCTTCATGTAGTCCGGGATGTCCTTGGCTTCGACCTTAAGAGAAATGGCCCAGTGTGGATGAGGTCCGAGGAAGGGGGTGGTGGCAGCAAGCACACCCGCGAAGCAAGGAAGAGTTGTCAAAGGCAGCTTACCTTCAAGGCGTAGTGCTTGTTCATGTGTTCTCCCTCGACGATGCCTTTGACTTCGTAGACTGCGCCGAACCCACCTTCGCCCAACACGCGCACGTTTTCCCAACGACCGTCCAACACCTCACCCACGGCGATGAACTTCTTCTCGTCTTGCACCTTCTTCGATCCCATTTCGACGCTCGACCAACTCACGAACAACCAGGTTACCAACCGACCGACCGCCCCAGACGACAGAAATCACACGGAATGACGACCCTCTCGGCTCTGCCATCTTCCATAGTGATAATGTAAAGCCAGCAGAGCAGTGCAGTACACTGCTTGTGGGCATCCAGCAAGTTCGACTTCACGTTTTACAATACAGATTAAGTGTGACCAACTTGAAGATGCACCGCAAAAGTGGCTATCGGGTGTACTATATCGTCGATTTATACTGCATTGTGCATGAATGATTCGAACCTGCACGAATAATACGTGAAAACAAACGTACCGTACTCAGGCAGCGGCTGTTGTTTCGTCTATGACATCAGGGCTGCGTCCACTGAGAAGCCAAAAAATGAACCAACTTTTTTGGACACTTTCCTCGAGCACGTCGTTGCGCAAGGTTTTGAAGAATGCAAAAGAGCACCAAACTTGGTCGAGCGCTACTTCTGGGTGGTCGTAGTGATTGTGCTTTTCAGCTTGTTCATTCGCGATGCCGAAAAATTGCTTGCAAGAAGCAGGTGAAGTCCAGGGCCCGGTTTCTCGAAAGCACACGTTTTTAAGTCGGGATTAACTCTTGGATAATCTGGTATTAACTCTGCGATCTGTTCCTCAAAAGGAATTAAGGTTGACCATTAAATTTAGCAGCTAAGGCCCGAAAAATGAGGTACCTCCGGAGGTACCTTATCCATGATAAGCCCTCATTATTGGGCTCTGTCACAGCTTTTGCGTGATCAGGTGCAAGCATATTTGATTATTCTCGCGGTCACGCGCATGCAGGAGCGCCCTGGTCATACCATCGTACCCGCGGCATTTACTTGGAAGTCTTATCGCGAGATGTAGAGATGTAAAGACAGCAGCTGCACACGTCAGGTCGTGATACAATATCCCTGACTGATGATCGCATATTAAGACCCTCCTCCGTCGGCCCCTCAGTGATTCTTTAGTGGACCGAATAGTGGAGTCGGACCTGTCACTTTGCGTGAGTCCCTTCCCTGTCGGCGTGGTGGCTCGGTAAATAAACTAAAGCCAAGGTCGTCATTTGGGCTGCGTGATCGCGATTGTATCTCGACCACACCATAACCCGCCAGTCCAGTATCACCGTACTAGGCCAGCGGTTTCACAAGGAAGTCTGGGTGCAGTCCAGGATGCCCTCGTGTCAATGTGCGCAAGCATAGATCTGTCTCATGGAACCAGAGTCACTGTTTCTGCTGAACTTGAATAGCATGCAGTGCCAAGCACAGACCCAGAACCTACGGTATAGACATCAGAATATTAGCATTGCGCAAGATGACAACGACTAGGATCGCATTATCGATCCTAATCATCTCATGTTTTTACGACTGTCCGAATGGGGGAGCTTGGCCAGTACAGGAACGTGGCGCAGTGCTTAGAACTGAACCCATTCGTCGATCAGGGCGATTGTCAGTCTTTCTCTTTGTCTCTAGGCTACACATACCCCCCCCCCCCCCCCCCCCCCCCCGCGGGTATCGCGACCTAACTATAAATGCCTAGTCACAAGTCTAGCAAGCTGGGTCCGTGCATGCATGATTCTGCATGATGCAAACACAAGCCATTTCTGCGACCAATGACGCTGCTGTGTGCGCTGATCCACGCACAACCCTTCTTAGGTTTGACTGCTGGCCTTCCATAACCCACAAACCCACACACACATCTGCTGCTGGGGGCATGCTGTACTGTCTTTTACATAGCTGACATCAGACCGAGTATGCACGGACGGCATAAGCTGACAACCTGCACCATTGCTCAGCAGCTCATGTAACACCACTAACCCGCACTCCTAACTGGAATTCAACGTACTGAATGCATTATCTTTTGCGCTCTTGAACCTTTACATCATTAAGCGCAGAAATTACATAAGTTACATAACAGATAAATCGTACAAACAAACCCATGTGAACCGATCAAGTCAGTTATCGAACTACATTACATCAAACTAGCGTACATAACCCCAAAACAAAGCAGTGACATCTAAGAACGAAGAACCCAAGTTGCCCAGTCAAATTAACTTATAACAAAAAATCCCAACCACCAAAAACGGTCTTTACATTGTGATGCACCACCGGACATCCCAATACTTACAAAACTATCCCTCATCGGTTCTCAACTTTTTCGCACGAGTCGGCCTATTATTAACCATCGATGCAGGCGTAACCATCGCTGCAGCAGTGGCTAATACGCCGAGACCACCAGGGTACTTGTGTGAAGGCACTGGCAGCACGACTGGCACGAACGCACCATCCAGCATAATCAATAGAATGGGCTGGTTGGTCGAATGCTTCGAAGCAGCCCCAGATTCGGCAGGCGACAAGGGCGCAATCTTTACAGAATGGGAAGATGAAACGGGAGATGCTGGAGAGAAAAGCGATTTCTCTGCCTGGAGTAAGTTCAAAGTAAGATCAGTACGATGAGCCAGTTCCGGGAATAAATCGTTTTTATGACGTCTCTCGCAGTCGAAGTCACTAAAAATTTAGACTTGCTTGAATTTGATTTTAGCAACGACGATCCCACACTTACTTTAACAAAAGGTAAACGCAGCAGTACAAATCGTCAAGTGAGTATTTGGTCAAAGCTGCCATGGTTGCGGGCCAAGTTGGAGTAGCGTTGATGCAAAAACGCGCAGCCGCTAGCGCACTTGCGGCGATTTGCGACGACCTGAATTGCCAGAATTCCGTGCCTGAAATTCAGAGTTCTTCAGCACTGATTTAACATTCATCGAACAGGTTACCTTTCAAGGAGAGTCTGCAGAAAAAGTAGACCAGAGAATCGAAGAACTCGCAATTCCAAAAACGTGGTTTTCGACGTTGAGCACCCGAGTAGTACATATCGGGTAAGTACAAGTACCCGTTGGTTACCGTTTTTGAAACTTTGAGCGACGGCTGACGATCAATATTCGTTTTTCGAGTACACTTGACATTATAGCAGGTTTCGTCGGTCGAGCCCAAACCATCGGTTATTCCAATAAAATACGGGACGTAAGAAACTGCAGTTGGCACCAATAAGCGAAAATTGACCGCAGAAAGAATCGACTGCTCCACTTTCAACAGGTTTTTCAGCGAAGAGTTCGGCAATGAAGCGACAGTGGACCGAATCGCACGACCGGCAATCGTCGTCACTTTGCCGTGTTCTTCGAATTTTGCTACAAAAAATTCAGTTATGCGCGTCCCGTTTCCTCCAAAAAAGAAAAATGGAGAAGCACCGTGAGTAAACTTCTTTCGAAAACCCTAGTCCAAAGAATGGCTCTAGAGCCATACCCTTGGCCTAGAATGGGTGGACAAGGAAGACGAAGTCACAGGGCCTACCTGCTGTGATCATTGCCTGAGCAGCTACGAGAATAATTGACTGTACAGGAGGATCCAGGCACTGAATATAACGATCGAAAAGATATACGGCTAAGTGGATCGTGCGATCACTAAGGACGTAGTTCATCGACTCATAACAAAGCCCCTCCGCGACTTGTACCATCCAGCTAACCACATCGCTGCGTTTTACGAACTAAAAATACGTTGGTATCGAGAAACAAGTTTAAAAATCGATACATTGACTGTACTGTAGCGCTTTAGGTTAACGCTAGGAACGGGTTTGAACCGAATCGGACGGTTGAAGGATCTAGATCTTGTTCCTTGATGAACCCACCGATTCTTGACGAACCCACCCATTGAGGGGCTTGTTGGTATACGAACATTGGTAGCTGGCTAGATCTGTATAACTTACCGAAGATTCCTTTGTCAATTGTGGTAACGCTAATTCTTGTTCGCGCAAAGTTTCGAACACTTCAATAGCCGAATCACCGTCGTACCACGACCCGTCCAAATCCATGACATCGGCCACAACACATTCACAAATGGACGTTCGCGAACTGCCTTTTGCTCGAACTTCCTCGAGCAACTTATAGAAAAATCCTCCCGTACCAGTCCGAACCAGCGGACGCAAGAAGAAACGGTTGAAGGATCTGGATCTTGTGTCTTCCCAACCGATACGTCAACGATTTGATTTACATGGAGCCAGGGGCCTGTGTGGCCTGAATGTCACTGCTTATGACACCAACCAATGTTGTCTGCTGGGAGCGCGAAAAGTCGGAAGGTCTGCCGAGATAGAAGCTGATCGATCGATTACATGTTTGGTGAAATTGCATGCCTGTCAAAAAATGAATAACGGATCATCTTCTTTCGGTCAGCAACAGCAACATCCTCAATCGCAAGCGCCACCGGTCACCATGCCGATTCTTCAACAGCAAACTTCTAATTCGATCAGATCGATGTCACCGGCCGCTGTTTCTTCGATTCCCACTATTTCGCCGGCAACTATCGTTCGTGCCGTATTTCCAACCCCCGATCAACAACAGCAGATACGGCTACAATCTCAGCATCAACCGTTTATCAACTTGCTTCCAATGCATAACCAAATTCCGAACACAGAAACCGTCGAGTCAGCCCCGATCCTCGCACCTTCAGCATCTTTTTCGAGTCAGAATCTTTCGGCATCATCGACTAGTGAGAATATTTCCCAGACAAAAGCTAAAGGACAACCGAAACCGCGTCAGCCGAAATCATCGAGCAAGAAATCGACGAAGCAACCCGCACAGCCGCAACAGACCCTGAAATCGACGCATTCGAGTCAAACTAGTGCTCGGCTGACCAAGAAGCAACAGGAGAAGGAAGATTATTATAACAGGAAATATCAACTTCTCCGAAAATGCATCCGGTCTTTAGTTTTCGTAAGTTTTATTCGTTTTCTTTCTGTTTGGTCAAACGAGAGATACTTCTGTAGCTTAGCTCCCATAAAAGCCTGCCTACTCGATCAGCAACCCAAGCTTAATTCCATCCTAAATCTAATCCTAATACCTAAGCCCAGACTGACTGATTGTGAGCCAAGCTTAATCCCTAAACCTAGTCCCAGACTCCTGGGATCACCCTTTCACAGAGACCCTGGCTCTCCAAAGATATATTGCCATAAAAATTTCTGGTTACCATGCTTTTCTAAACTTGAAATATTCTGCATGTAAACGCTTATTTTTGGTTTATTAGGATTCCCACTTCAATCCCATAATTCGCACAAGCACTGAACAGGCTATTGTTATACTCTGATCAAAATCAATCAATAATCGGCATCTGATCAATGATTTTTTTAGAAAAACGCAGCATTGTGTGACGAAGTGGCAAGATTGCATCAGCGAATCGCCACAGTCGATGACGAAAGGAAGTAAGCGCTTAATATGCCCTTAGGTGCCATAGGACAGACCACCCGTATTCGTAGAAAGTGCAAGATTTCTCGCACCAAATCTGTCCCACTTCGATTTCTTGTTTTTCTCTTCATTCATTATTTGATCCATTGATTTGTAATCCTCTCTATACCCTTTTAGGACCTTGCTAAAACGTCTTCTCCATCACGAACGGCTTAAAGTTCGGCGACAGCAAACGGCCGAGAGTAAAAAAGCTCAGCAAGCAGCGGCAGCAGCAGCCGCCGCTGCGTCCATGGCAACAGCGATGACGACCTCTGTATTGAATCTTGTTTCATCACCAGCCGCTATTTCCTCATTAGATCTCCATCAGGATACAGAAATGAGATAACTGCAATACAGTTTTCTTCAATATCATTGTATTGAAAATAACGAAATCCTGTCTTTTCCCACGACCTATGTACAAAAAACAGAGAACGACCCCTTCTCCAAGGTGAATGGCAAAAAAAGAAAGAGCCAAATTTCTCAAATCACAGCAGAATTCCCGAAAAAATAAATCGATTGGGAATCTAACACATAACTGTAACTAATTAGACTATAAAAGCTTGGTACATTCTTCAAGTCTTAATCCTCGCGTTATGCTTGCTTATCCGGACGTATTAGTGCCCCCATTCTAGCCGATGCGTGGCTGCGCTTGAGCAGGCTGGGATGGTGCTTGAATCTGCTGTTGCCCCGTGTGCCTTTGCATCGTAGCCGATACTCGAACCGCTGGAGCAGAATTGCGGACTATGTTTTGTGTTTGAGCATTGACAGTCTCGTTATTAATTGAAGCTGAAGCTGCAATTGAAGAAACGGTTCTGGACGAACCCGTGCCTGGGTTAGAACTGCTGCCGGTAGATCCAGTATCTGGACGAAGCGGTCCATTCATGGCCGCGTGCTTGCTGTCCACGCTTGGCGTCGATGTCGTTGCGAGCACACTACCACTCTGGTCGACTGTGGTCGATGACGCATTGACTCCGTTATCCAAATCTGGCACGACGTTGGATGCGCCACCTTTACGCGATCCATCTTCTACAGTCGTTTTGCTTGTTCGTCTTTCCATCGGACGAACAAAAGTCGACAGCAAAAGTTCTTGAACGAACAAGCTACGATTTGCTCGCTCCACGTCCAAAGTCACTTTCTCGTCTTCGGTTGAAATGCGTTCAAACAATCTAAAAAATATGAGATTTTAATACTTGAAAAAGTGACTAATGCATAAGAATCATACGTTGGTAATAGCAGACGGCTTAAATCCTCGGACGCAATTGCCGAAGCCACATTTCCAGTGGCAACGAAACTTGTTGGTTCCGATGGCACTCCGGACATGGTCGACGGTGTGCCAGTGGCGCCTCCACCCCCGGCTTCTATGGTCGTTATTATCGTCCTTCTAGGAGCTTGTCGACTAACTTGTTGTTGCAACTGCTGTATTTGCGACACAGCCGAAGCGCCAGCCCGCCTAATTCCACCCAACTGAGACAAGAGCTCTGAAAAAGACGCGTTTCATCAACTAATACTGTAATTATAATTAGAAAATACATACCTGCAATGGGATCAACTGATTCACGAGCGAAAGCGCTTAAACCCGCAGCTGCTGCAGCCGCGTGATGTCCACGACCCCGACCCCTCGAAGTCATTGACCCAACACCGGCTCCACCGCGTCCAACAGCCGAAGGAGGCATACGACGTTGCAAACGTGATTCTTCTTGGCTGAATTCATTTCGCCTACAAATAAATAAGTAAGTAAAACTGCAACTTTCAGCAAACCATGTTGCATACCGCAGATGATCAAGAGCCAAATGACTCGCCAAATCGTCTGTCATATGATTAGGTTCGCCGCTTGGAGTCGCAGCACAGACCGGGCACACCACTTCTCCAGGTACGTCCGAGTGTTCAGCAGAAACGTGTTCTTGTAAAGTCGCTTCCGTAAAGCCCAAAATACGACAAAAAGGGCACGCGAATGACTGCGGTTGATCGTTAGATAAGGACTCGCCACCGTAGTACAGCTCTATAAAGAATAAAGAGGACTCCTAGCGATAACCACGACGATATCTAATACTTGGAATAATGCTAGATTTACCAATACTAGTCTCACGATTAGTAACGCAAAATTCAAGGAAGGACCCTTTTTCCTAATGACTGACTGGGCAGCTTTGGGTGCCTGCTGCTTTCACTTCTGCGAAACATACCGTAGTCAGCACGTGTCAATATACACTGCATCGGGTGATCGGAACTGTGGCGTTGAGTGGCGCTACCAGCTTCGAAACAACGAGCACACAAATCGTAGTCAAAGCACACTAAACATTTGTAACGAGCGCACCGAAAATTTTCAGTGTGGCATCCGTCGCAAGAAACACCTAAAATAAAAATTATCATCTACCGCTTACAATTTATTCACACTATACCTTCATGCCGATCATGACTTCGGGACATTCCGTTTAAAAATAATGATCGATAACAAAAAATTAACGGCAAATCGATATACAGCAACTTTATTTCCGATCCAGAAATGACACGACCACGAACAAGTCAAGTTGCTGATTGTCAGCGCACTCTAGTTAAAATGGCTGAAGCTGTATTTTACCGGAATCAAGCTAATGTCTGCTGCATGGCGGGAAATAAAAAATCGCAGCATTCCGACCATTCCGCTAAAAAAAACGAAAATTCCACTGGAAATTGTCGACTCGAACTCGATCACAATCGCGCGACGGAGCTAGTTTTCCCCTGATTCGAGTTCGAGAAGTTTTTCCACGCCGTGTCACAATATAATTTCTTGGTGAGATTTTTTAAAAATTCTTCGAGAAAGTTGTTTATTCGTGCTGTACTTTTTAGCCCGAGGTACGGATGGGAGCTGGTAAACAAGAACATGTGAAAGGCGAGCTTGGCGATAGCGCAGTCTTCAAATATGCGCTTTCTTGTGCAGCAGCGACCGTGGCAGAAACTGCTACTTATCCATTAGGTGAGAGAGGATGTTTTGTTTCGGATTATCGAAGTGGAGTGTTATAAGTTATACACGAATTTCGTGATTGAAGCTATGCATATTCCTACTCTTTAATTCACTAGAATTTGATAGATGACTGATTTTGACCATGTAGAGGCTAGAATATTAGGTGAACGGTCACAAAGTCTGCATCCCACCGCAGAACACAACAGTTTCAACCATTCTTGCACATTGTTGTTTGGGTCCCTCCATTGTCTTATCTGCATGCATTTTACTGCTGTCTGCCGTATAGTTGCCAGTTTAGAACTAATTATTTTTTCCTAATCTACTCTTTTTGGGGACTGCACGAGAATTGTTACATTACTTCTAGGATACTGTGGGAGAGTACTCTTGTCACGCTTCTCCTCCCCTGTGCACTACAGTGTAATTCGAGAGTGTTTATGGCATGAGAAAAGGGGCAGTTGGCTGAACTGATTAAAATCCGTCGATAAATGCACTAAACTGCAGAACTAGGTACTAATCGTTTACTGCATGAGGGCAATATGGGGTTGCGACTTGAAAAATCCAGTCAGGTGTAGAATGCCAAGGTCGCGTTCTGTGCACCTGGACGAAAACCACTCAGTATAGTTTACACTTGGGTTATGCATGCGCCCGTCGATCATGTATTATACTGTTGGTAATCTCAATAAAAGCTTTGAGTTTTGATTTTAGATCTTACGAAAACTCGGCTTCAGATTCAAGGCGAAAAACATGTTCAAGCGGCCAATGCTGCCGGTAAGAAAATGGGGATGATTCAAACTGCCGTAGGAATCGGTAAGTGACTTTCGCAACCATGCACCCTGGGCGGTCGGGAATCGTGCGAGAGAGCAAAGTGTCTATGTGACTCCTGAATCATCAGACCGACTGGTCTGATGCCAGCCTTCTGGAGAGAGGTATCCAACTCCTGGGGCGCCCAGAAATGCTGATCACACTACAGTATAGGACTACGCCCAGTCATTACAATGTGTCAAGTAAATTTTCCCAGAAGTGTACATATGTAATTTTTATTTTTAGTTCGTGACGAAGGAGCTCTAAAATTGTGGCAAGGTGTATCACCAGCCGTGATTCGTCATTACGGTAATTATTACAGTATTTCGCCATGAGCGAGTAGAAATCTCGATCTTAGAAAAATAACATTTCAGTCTACACTGGTGTTCGGGTTGGTGTGTACGAGCAGCTACGAGAAAAACTTTTTAAAAAGCAACCGGATGGTACTTTTCCTTTTTGGTAAGATCCTGCAGTGCTTTGGAAGGGTCAAGTTTTAGTACTTACAAAAGAAGTTTTTAGGAAGGCCATAGTTTCGGGAATGCTCGGCGGTGCAATTGCTCAATTTCTTGCTTCTCCGACTGATTTAGTTAAGGTACAAATGCAAATGGAAGGAAGAAGGCGTTTGGAAGGGCTTCCACCAAGGTGAGTTAATATACTGTAGATTTGGTCAAGGTATCACTATTGCACCTTCACATCTCGGCATTTCAGAGTTACGAGCATGTGGCAAGCACTGCGAAAGGTTATCGCGGAATCTGGCGTCAGAGGATTGTGGAAAGGTACCGCAATTTTCTCAAATAAGACCTCGGGGGACTTGATTCAAACTCTGTCCAGCAGGGGTCATATTGGAGCCGGCTTTTGTTCTTGTCATTATGGTACCCATCCAATAAGACCCTTGAATTTTTTTAAAGATAACTTCACACAAGGTATATCCTAATATTTTATTTTTAAAGGTCATTTTCAATCACTGACATTGTCAGCAGGGGCTAGTTATGCCAAAACACGACACCATTCCATTGCGCTACATGCGGGCGCTTGCGCTGTTTTAGCCCCCGGGTGGAGGGGTGGGTATTTGTTCGATCGAGGTCTAGGAGGGTGGTGGAGAAAGATAGTGTCGATTATTTGTGTTTCAACGCTTTCTATTTCAGGCTGGGTACCCAATTGTCAACGAGCCGCTTTAGTGAACATGGCTGGTAAGTACATACTGTACTTTTATAAGTTTCGAGTAAGGTGGGGTCGGTATTCGTTGTGCCCTTATTTGCGTGGTCCCAGCTCCTGGGGTCGTCCCACCCCTCAATTGTTCGAGGCCAACAGGAGATTTTTTTAGAATGTCTTGGTTGGGCCGGTTGCCCACGGGAGTTCCAACTCGTTCTGCTTAGCTTGCCAGCAGCTGATATGATAACCAAGGCCGTGACCAGCTCTCACGGCAGGTTCGCTCTGACGTCTCCACTCCGAGCACCTCCGCCCGATGGATCCTGTGCCAGCACTAGCGTCCTGGGATAATAGCGGGCGATTAGTGAGGGCCCTTTTCGACCGGTGTTCGAGGACCTGCTTCCTGATTTTCGCTCGCCGTCCTCAACTTAATGGTACTGGGTGGGTGGGTCGCCCAGAGCAGGTTGAAAGGCCAAACACGGACTTGGTAAATTGCCATCAAAGACCAGTTCCCACTCTGGTAAGATCGGACTTGCTTGACCAGAATAGAACTGCAGCCTCCCAGTCAGGGTTGCTGGTCCAAGCAATGCGGACCAATGCCTTAACCAAGGAGCCACGGCTCTGAGGAGACCAGCAGTGTCCTCGGAAAACAAAAGTCCCTTGTCGATCTGGCGCAGCAGCCCATGAGGGTGAAGAGCCGCGGTGGCTGATTTGGTGAAGGCGTTGGGCCAGCAACCCTGACCGGGAGGCCGCAGTTCTGTTCCGGCTTCGGACGGCAGTTTAGTAAGCCCGTTCTCAGTGGGAACTGGTCTTCGGCGGCACTTTAGTGAGTCCATCGCTGGCCTTGCGCACCTGGCTCTGGGCGGCTCACCCAGTACCGTTAAGTGGCGTACGCCGAACGAGAAGAGAATCTGGAAACTGTTTTTTGAACACCAATACGGGTTCCTCGCTTCTCGCCCAGTATCATCCTGGGACGCTGGTGCTGGCACGGGATGCCCTCGCGTGGAGGTGCTCCTAGCGGAGACAGAGGGAAGCTCCTGTGAGAGCTGCTCACCTCACGGCCCCGCTTATCATATCATGACTGCTGGTCGGCTATAGGCAAAAACGGGTTGGAAGTCCCATGGGGGAACCGGGGCGGCGCGGGGCCCAGCCCACCAAAATTTTAAAAACCTGAGGGTTATTTTTCCAAGTAGAGGGGTTCAAGCAAATGGACAGTCGTGCCTAACATGGAACTAACCAATGTTTAGTCCAGGATGCCCTGCAATGGAGACACATCCTCACAGTCTGCCTTGCTTATGATTTGACTGTTGGTGGCGGGCTGCTTGGCAAAATGGGCTCCACTCTAGCGGGGAGTCACGAGTTTTTAAACGATGCCTGTTTAAAATTTTTGGCAATGCCTTTTTAGATTTGGCAACTTATGACAAAGCGAAGCACTCATTGCTCAGACATACGAATCTGCAGGACAATTACGTAACGCATGCCTTTGCCAGGTAAAGGCATTGAGTCTGGGTTTGGTTTGTGTTCTGGACTAGAAACAGCGTTGACTCGTATTTTGTAGTGTATTCGCTGGTTTGGCTGCTGCAATCGCGTCGACGCCAGCTGATGTTGTGAAAACTCGTATTATGAACCAGCCCACGGATCCGATAACTGGAAAGTAAGCGGTCGGAACTAGTTTTAGATCTTGGCTGTCTAAAGTTACAAGCATGCATTTGTGTGTGTTTTTAATGGGCCTTTTGTCTTTATAAAATCAGGTGATCGAAGATTTCCCGATTTCAGGGGTTTACTCTATACCTCGTCGTTAGACTGCTTGAAAAAGACGGTTCGTGCTGAAGGTTTCATGGCGCTCTACAAAGGATTCGTTCCGATTTGGACTCGAATGGGTGAGTGGAATGCGATGCATGGTTACCTTCTGGACTCGTATAGGTTACTTGGACTGGGGGTCACGTGATGGGCGACTACATAGAACTCTTTTGCTCTAGCACCATGGTCACTCACATTTTGGGTATCGTATGAACGTATTCGATGGCTGACTGGTGCATCAAGTTTTTAAGTGGGACGCCCGATTGCCAATTTGGATTTATGTGCCAGTTTGATGAAGCTATTTGAGGAAGAGATATTAGAGAGAGGAGGGGCAGCCATGACAGTGTGCTCGGTGCGAGGCACTTGGAATTGTTTCCTAGTCAAAACACAGACTGGCCCTCGAGTCTCGTTGTAGTGATTGTGAGAATAAACGAAGAGGCGAAGGGTGGACGGGAGTCTTTTTGACAAGCCGACGATGGCCTACGTAAATATGTACACAGTTAAAGAGTAGGGCGAGGTCGGCTTGAAGTGCTAGTCTCGAGGAAAGACGAGTTCGTTTACATTGAACAAAAATGATCGTGTGTGAGAAATTTTCATCTTTTCAAAAATGTTACACACACAACGAGTGGATTGGGGCTTTGAGTGAGTGCTTGTTCACCACCGGACGTCGGTTGTCAATTGTGTGTGCGCGTGACTTTGGCCTGGCCCGTCTCGTTTCTCGAATCGATGGCCGAAAGGACGTGGCTGTCAGCGAACTGGTGCTGCTTCCGTCTCTCTTATATCGACTTCTGTCTTTGGCAAATGGAGTGGAATTGTCGGGGCCACGGTGGGCACGTTGTGATAAGGAGGGGGTTGAGGGGTGATTGTTGCCCCAGCCTCATTTGGGCAGGTGGGGGAGGGCCGGACGGTCTAATGGGGGACTAGAAGGAGAAGGGGGGCACGCTAGGCATGGACGGGCTTTGGTGATATTGACTGCGGTCGTCAAGTTCTTGGCTTAGGCGAGCGGGAGGCGGGCTGCTGGAGGGGAGAACAGCAGCTGGGAGGGAGAGATTCTAATCTGCTCATACTCGGTCCGTATAAATATATACGTACCCGCGGCTACACGGGAACCTCGCGGGCAGTCCATCCGGGTGTCCTCGAGCGAGCGGCCGGCGCCGGGGGCACCAGCGAGCTAGCAAGCGTGGCGCATCATAGCTGAGGGATGTCGTTATAGGCGGCGGCCAGAGGGCTTCAACGGCGCCCTTCTTGTTCCTCGTCGATGGCTGGGCGGTAGGTATGTGCGAATAATGGGGTCTACTGCGCGCACTTGGTTCCAAACCGTGCGTCGCAGTCGCGTAATCAGTTTTGAAACGAAGAAGCAACAGTGAGGAAGATTGGCGACGGGTGGTGGCGCGAGTGGAAGCGGGCTTCGTATAATATGTATTTTGTTAGCTGAGGCTGCCGACGGAAGCAGCTGAGCTGCCTCTCGTCCCTACTGTGAACAGAGCGAGCGGAAGGCGAGAAAACCTGACTTGTTCCCCTTTTCGTACAAGCTTTGGGGCCCATTCGCACTCGGATCGCCTTTTCAGGAGCGCGGCACGAAATCGTCTTATGATTACCAACTTTATATACTGGCGACGGGAGAAGGTTCTCGGCTCGGAGCCCCGCTGGCCGCACGTATGTCCTAGCGGCGACGTGGATCGAGTTGCGCCGTGTTTGCATCATTTTTTGGATCTTTATTTCTCCTACTCTTCAAGTCAGTGCTCGGGGGCGACGGGAAAGAGAATCGCTTTTGGCTAACGAGACTCGTCACACAGCGACCAGAACGGTCAGTCGCGCCTGCCAGCGCTGCCAATTTCACTCGATTATAATTGGACGATGCCGGTTTGGGCCGGTGGACAACGGACTAGGAAAAGGTCCAAATTTGCCGTCACGTGCTTTTTGATTTCTGGCGCATGAGAGGCGATTTATGTGCGGCTGCGGGGTAGTTTAAACGGTGGGCGGTCGAGAAAATCGTGAAAACAGGAAGAAGGCGAGCATTAAGCTACTCGTGATTTGGATATCGATCCCGATAGACTGCCACTCATTTCTTCCCGCTCGATCGTATTCGGCGCCTTCTTTATTCGCTTTCGTTGCTTCCTGCTCGCGAGCGGAGCTGCGAATTTTTTCCCACAGTTACTTCGATCGTAGACACTGGTGAAGGCAAAATGTGGGAAGGACCTCCGCCGCCGGAACTGCGTTCATTTCGTTCAATGTCTCGCGCCAGGGCCTCGTCGCTACGGCGTGGATCGCGTTCGATTAGCGCACGATCGCCGACCTCGCCGAATGCTCCCTCGTCGACTACACCCGCCACGGCAACGACGGGAGGACGTCGCGAGTCGGATTTCATGCACGTGCCCCTGAGCACTTCAACGTCCAGGGACAACAGCAGTCTCCAACAGCAGCACAAACAAGACGTACAAGACTCGGCCTCGTCGAAAACGGGCGGATTGGACGTTGGATCGGGCGCGGGTGGCCAAAAAGTGGTCTCGCTATCACTCGAGACGACGCCCATGTCGCCCTGGTCAGAAGAGGAGCCTCAACTGCCCTATCCCATGTACGCCGAGCGCTCATTCCATTGCCTCGACCAATACACCAGACCGCGCAGTTGGTGCCTGCGGCTGGTCACCAGTCCATATCCTATCCTTCGCACTGCGGGGAGTTACGGTCAGGAGTTACAATAATGCCCCTTGCTTAGCACGGGTGCCAGTGTCGTCAGGAGCGCGTAGGGTACTCGTGTCATTACTAATACATGCTCGCCGGGGTGGCCGCCTTTATTTTTATCCTCTTTCCATTCCCCATATTTTACCAAACGAGGTGCCGGCACCAAATCGAAGTCTCTTTCCGATCCGTCGTCATGGTGAAAAATGGCTCGATTCGTGCCAAATACCCAGTTATGCTTTATGCATAGCCCCGCCGGTGCCTCGACTCAGCTGAGGATCATGGCTTAATCATAAGCCGGCAAAAAGGCCGAGACAAATGCAGGCTTTCGTGCACGGGCCTGGTGCCGTTTTAGGCGATTCTCTAAACGACCAGCAACGCCTGATTTTCCATTTCCAACAGCAGGCCTATTTTCTCATTAGCATTCGTGCAGAGGGAAAGTGAACGCAGTTTGTCCAGTTTATGCTCCTATGCAGGGTATCGTTTGCATTTTCCATTTTAGTCCTAATGCGTGGTTGAAGGCGGCCCGAGTTTGAGCTTTCCTGAACGAATTTCGTGTCTTCGCTAATGGAGCCCTAACGCACTCTTCTCTCGGCCGCGCGTTTCCTTGCATCGAATAGGGGGCGGACACGAGTGGAGCGAAAATGGAGTAACGGGAGGCCTGAATCGGATACGTTGTCTGGCGTGGCCGTCTCCTAATCGTCACCATGCCACGGGCTCAAATTGACTTTTGTTTTACCAACGATCGAAAGCATTTGCTTCGCGTGCCTCTTCTCGATTCACCGTCCCGTGACGTCACGTTCGGCTAAATTACTCAAAAGAGAGAAAAAAAATCGCACGGGACCAACCGGCGTTCGCTTTTAACGGAACTGTGATTATGGACGCCCGTCTTCTCGTCTTGCTTCTAGAAAATCTGCTTAGCAGGGAATCTAGTCGATGTCGGTTCGGGACTTGCATCTATCTTCCAAGCTTATGATCAAACTTGGAACTTCACACGCGCGCTGCACGATAGGGACTCGAGTTGTAAACAGAGTGCGGCTTGTTTATGGGAAATGGGCGAATTCTGATGCTTAGAAGAGGAAGTCGAGTGAAAAGTAGTTTGATCGATGAGAGCACAAGGCGTCTGGCTAATAGGCTTATTCCCCTTAATCGCACCCTCATTCTTGCCGTGCTTCGGATGGCAGTAGGTCTCCACTGGCTCCAACGAGCCAGCTAGTTGGAGGTGTGCTCGGAGTTGCTTCCTGCCTGCTAGCAGCCAGTATCATAATTTAGGTGCCAATAGGAGACTCGATACGCGTCCTCGGACTCGACTCGGTCTTTGGTTGCACTCGATAGGCAAAGGAAAAGGAAGCCGTGAAAAAAAACCGCGCCTGCACTATTGCACTGGCCCATAGAAATGCGTAAAGCTGCCGAAAATTGACGCATTCTCTTCGAGTTTCCAACATCGTTGAAGGAACTTGAAATTATGTTGGAAAAAAACATGGGAGGAAAATTATAGAGTCTCAGTTGATCATTATTTAACATGGACGTTCTTTATCGAGGATGGAACACCTGACGATGTAAAATTCTTCTAATACTCGAAGTAGAAGGGGATTAGGAATTGCTGCTTCTAACCAATACAATCTTGTTTTGACGGCTTAAAGCGTAGCATTTTGTTTTGCAGCGGCGAGTCAAAAATGAGTGTTTTTTCTCTTCAAGACATTCTTTCTAAGATTCCTCTACTCAAAGGGATTATTAAAAGAGTAGAAGCTAAAAACTTGTTTCTTCGATAAAAATCCACATTACACGAATCATTGAGCATTCTGCTTTTTTAATGAGGCGAGCGTAAGATTACTCAAGCATAAAGAAAATTGCTCTAGCGAAAAGAATGTCTATATCTTAATATGTTGGGTGTATATGAAGCTGAAAAGATGAAAATGAGACGAGACGAGTAGAAGAAAAGTTCCAAATCTAGATTATCGAATAATGCAGGCGATTTTTTAAAAAATCAAAGCTTTTAGGTTTGGTAATAGATGGGAGGTTTTTTGAGTTCTTGCGCGCAAGCATCTGGTGTGTACTTCCGTCGTGATAAGTCGGTTTCTACTGGCACCTGATATCTTTCGGAAGAAATCTTCGGGGAATTCAGTAGAAATGAGAAAATGTAAAAAGTTTGAGATTTGTTCTATGAGAAAAAGATGTGAGCAGAGGGGGCGGTGGGATTTGGGGATAAAATGACAATTAGAATAGGTTTTTCAGGTTTGGATGATGAATGAGGGAAGGTTGGAAATAAATTGATGAGGGAATTAGGAGTGAGCTGATATTGAGATAAGAAAGTGCAGGTGTTATTGATTTTATGAATACTCGTTTCCTTAACTCGATATCTGGCCTTTATTTGGCCGAATTCGTATTTTACGTGGTTCGAACGTGTCAGCATGTTCGTCATTTTGGTCAATTGCGTTACATTGGGCATGTATAGGCCGTGCGAAGATAACGAGGATGGCGGTTGTCAATCATTCCGGTGCAAAACATTAGCGCTCATTGACGATTTGATATTCGGATTTTTTGCTATCGAAATGGTAATATAATTTGTAGTTATGTTGTCATGTTTACAGACGTTGTAGTGACCACATTGAGATGCAAAAGGGTAATTTACTCAAAAATATGCGCAAATTTTAAATTTTAAGCTTTTCTATGCGCGCATTGTTGAGAAAATAATGCCTAAAGATAATAGGGTGTTATTAGATAGGTACTCTTACACTTCCGCAATTCTTATGACAAAGCGCGCGAATTTTAAATTTTGATTTTGTATAATATTGTCATTGTTTCCTCGCTCGGAAAGAATAACTAAATTTAGGTAATTTTTTGCGTAATTTTTAGTCAAAATTACTGGAAAAAAGAGCACTTATTCGATCACGCGCCGTTATACGTCATTTTCTCAACAATGCGCACAGGACAAGCGGGAAATTTAAAATTTGCGCTTTTTTAGCCGTAGCATGCACGGTTAGTTGAATTCTAATGTGGACTTTGGCATGTACTTAGTGTAAGGCCTTTTGCATATTTTATTTTTTTTTACGTAGACACGTCTTCGGTCTACTAACATCGGTTTAGTCCATTGAAAATGCACATAGACATTCTGCTGGTGGCTCGAGTAGAAGAAGAGAAAAAAGAGCCGTAGATTCCTGTTTTCCATAAACTTACACCGACGCAAAGGGAATTAAGAGAGGCTTACTGTGAACGATCGATGAGCGGTTGAAGAAAATTGAATTAGCCCCATTTTTCTCTTTTTCCTTTTTAGGTAATCAAAATGCTGGCTATGGGGGTGTTCGGTCAACAAACGTACTTGTCGGAGACTTGGAATCGACTGGATTGTTTTATCGTGACGGCTGGGTGAGTGTGGTGTAGATGGCCGAGATGAGTGCAGACCCTGAGAGATTTGTCAGGTGACTGATAAAAGCCTTGTTGAATGTAAACTAGTTAAAAATCTTAGACATTCTTGCGCAAAGAATGCAAAGATTTTATGGCATTTTGAAAACTTATGTCACGAGTAAGTTCTGAAAAATGTCGGGCCTTTGTTGCTAGTAGCAATTGGCATTTTGGGTTCGAGAGTGCGGGAAAGATTGAAGACGATTAGAATGAGGAAGCGGGACCTTTAGCAAAGATGCTTTCAACAAACTGACGCTTTCTTTATTCGTAAAAAGAAGATATTGGTGGAAAAAAGGTGTTAGCCAAACATGAACAGGCGCTAGGTTTTTATCAAGTCATTGATGAATAGGAAGAGGAAAGGACGCTTGTTAATGCCCGCGCCTAGGAATCCACGTTTGCTCATTGCTGTCAATTTTCTTCATTGGCATTGGGCTTTGAAAGCGAAGCAGTCTTGGAATGTAAGTCGATCGGTTTAGGAGTGATCGATCATTTCGTGCTGACACGCCGTCGGTCGGAGGCCGATGGCGAAAGATGTTAGACTTAATACTAGGCTTTCTAAGGAAAAACACATATGGTGACTGATTGTGAGTCAAAACAATTGCTCGTAGACTGGAAAGACGGCTTTGTTAGTATTGATTTTTTGAAGGGGGTACACGAATAGAATAATTTTGCATTTTAGTGGTGTGGAATATTTGATCAAAGAGTACATTGGTAGTAATATCAATTTGACAGCAATTCGTACGATTAGGGTGCTAAGACCGCTAAGAGCGATAAATCGTATCCCTAGTAAGTGTGAATCGAATGTGGTCTGGTTGGAATATATAGTGGTTATATTTTCAGGCATGCGAATTCTAGTCAATTTACTACTCGACACGTTGCCTATGCTGGGCAATGTGCTGCTGTTGTGCTTTTTCGTCTTCTTCATATTCGGAATTGTAGCTGTGCAATTGTGGGCCGGATTGCTCAGGAATAGATGCCTTTTGGAGCTTCCTAAACCTTTGCAGTAAGTGTCGAAGATGGGTTATGCATTGCACGTAGCCCCGTTTTGGTGATACTTCTGGGTCTGGATTACTGGAGGGACTAACGCTAAGAACTTAGGGTACCAACCAAGTTCTTTCGACCTAGTTGGTCATCACCCTGATGAGTGAAAAAGAGCGATTGTCAGACGAGCCTCTACAATTGCGGGTTTTGTTTTAGGTTCGATAAGGCTATGGAAATCGACGTTGCCCTGACACCCTACTACATTCCGGACGATACTAATCTGGACTATATATGCAGTTTGGAGAACAACAACGGCATGCATCGATGCAATAACATCCCTCCGACGAGGTTCAAGGGCCATCAGTAAGTGGCTGTGGGTTTGTTTTTGGAGTAAGTAAGCATTAATGGAATGTGCTTACAGGTGCAACGAGACAGTGGAATCCTACTGGAATGCATCCGGCCGGTTTGAAGACACAAATTCGTCATGCATTAATTGGAATATGTATTATAGCAAGTGCAATGCGACCATTCGTAATCCGTTTCAAGGCTCGGTCAGCTTCGATAATATTGGATTCGCTTGGGTTGCTATTTTTCTGGTAAGATTGGAGGAAGGGCAGGGATTGGGCGAAGTTGAGACACGATTCGTTTTCAGGTCATCAGTCTGGAAGGATGGACGGACATAATGTATTATGTACAAGACGCTCATTCCTTTTGGAATTTCATTTATTTCGTCTTGCTCATTGTCGTAAGTCCTGGACTTTGGAAGGGGGGGGGGGGGAAATCAGGAGGAGCCAGTGTTGCCTGAAGGGGAACTTGGTTTTGACTTCAGGTTGGTGCTTTCTTCATGATAAACCTGTGTTTGGTCGTCATTGCAACACAGTTCGCTGAGACGAAACGCAGAGAAACGGAACGGATGCTGGCCGAACGAGCCCGATTTCAGTCTTCCAGCACTTTGTGTAAGAATGATGGATTAGGCTAAAATTTTTTGATAATTTGTTATATTGATTTGATTTTAGCAGCGAGCGATCAACCGCAAGAAGGCGACGGTGTGTACAAGGCGTTGATAAAATACGTGGCGCATTTAGGTCGAAGAGCGAAAAGGAAAGCTGTGGTATCTTACCATCAATGGCGGGAACGTCGTGAGGCAGCGGCCGCGGAGAATGCTCAGTTCACCGAGGAACACCAAATGGCTATTACTGGATCGGATGGCGTGTCGAAAATTGGTGGCGACACACAAGCCGAAAGACCCGTACGAAGACAACCATCAACGGCAGCTAAATCGGAAGGCGGTGAAAGTGGCAAAAAGAAAAGAAAAAGAAAAAAGAAACGACGAGAATTAATGGAAAGGCGGCAATCACGTGCATATTCGATTCGTGACGGACATCAAGTTCCGAGTGCATCGCAGGCCGCGTCCGCTCTGCGCCAACAATCTTTACAACGTCGATATAGTTTAGCTCCTGAACAAGCTTCTTATACGTCGCCACCGAAAGCCAGTCCGGAAGTGTCCGAAGTCGATTCTCAACGTACGCGCGCATCGCTCTCATCGACCGTGCCTGGAACGAGTCCAATGGCAGTCATGATGGCGCATCGATCGTTGGAAACCGTTTATCCTCCCCATTTGCACCCTCCGTTTAGTCCCGGTCTGCCCTACGGGGCCCATCACCATCCGTCCAGGGAGTCGTCGTTAAGTTATTACACGGCTGCCGATGATGCGACTTCAGCGGCCGTCTTATTCTTTGCCAACCACCCGTCGCCTTATGCTCGGCAACATGCTTATCGTGCCAGAGAGAGAAATCGATACGATGAATCGGGATCGAAAGAGAAGAAGAGCGAAAAGGAATTTTTAAATCGAAATGAAGGCGATGATGAAGATGAGTCGGAGAACAGCGATTCGGCATCGGAGGCCACAACGGAACGATGCCATTCATCGGCTTCTTCTCCCTTTACGAACGGTGATGGGAGCGAGGATGACGGAGGGGGAGAAGAATCGGATGACGAGGCTGATCAAAATGAAGAGGAAGAGGAGGAAGAAGAAAATGGAAACGGGATTAAGAAAAAACAAAATGGGAAATTGAACTCAAGCGCCCTACGTGAGGCTGAACAGAAAGCCATCGAAGCGACTGGAAGCGTACATGTACAAAAAAAGCCAAATTTATGCGTGCGTTTTCAAGCTAAAGTGAAAGAATTCGTTGACGGGGACCATTTTACTCGAGGAATCCTAGTGGCTATTCTGGTCAACACGTTGAGTATGGGCGTCGAGTATCACAACCAGGTTCGCCCTTTTTCTGTTCCACTCGTTTTATAAATAATATAGACGATATATTTGATTATAGCCGGATATTTTGACAACAGTTTTGGAAATGAGCAATTACTTTTTCACGGGCTTATTTGCCTTGGAAATGTTATTGAAGATTGTTGCCGAGGGTCCGTTCGGGTATATTAGCGATGGATTTAACTTGTTCGACGGGGGAATCGTGGTTTTGAGGTGAGTCATCGGGGCGAGTCGTAGTTGATGTCAAGTTTATGTTCTTATTCCTCAGTTCATACTCTCCGACCACATCGAGCAGCTTTTCCTTAAAAACAATGGGCCCCATTTTTTAAACCTTTACCGCCAAATTTGCGCAATGGGCACCCGAGTATTGGGTTTTTTTGAGTAGCTTTCGATTGTGCGCTGGTTTTTTTAGTCTCGCTGAATTTGCCATGTTTGTGGAATCTCATGAAAGGTAGGGACCGGTGTATCGTCAGCAACTGGTCCCGATGCCGCCTGCTGTGTAGATTTCAGTTCCCAGTCCCTGATTGATAATTTGCTTAATCCTCTTTTTTCCTTTCGCTTTTGGGATATATATACTGCGAAAAAGAGAAGCGTTTTTTCGAGTATTTATTTGGTCAATGTGATTATTATCAAGGGAGAATAGGAATAGGATGTACTCGGCAGCTGGCCTGATTTTGTGATGGACAAGATAGAAGGGGCCGAGTGGTAACAAAGTTGCTGTTTCTATTTTAGCTTAGTGGAATTAATGCAAGGCGATAACAGTGGTCTGTCGGTGTTGAGGACATTTCGATTGCTCAGAATATTGAAACTGGTTCGTTTCATGCCCGCCTTGCGTTATCAGTTGGTGGTCATGTTAAGGACTATGGACAACGTCACTGTATTCTTTGGTCTTTTATGTCTATTTATTTTCATATTCAGGTAAGTGGTATTGCATATGTAGAGTAGTGTGTCCACTTTCTGGACAGTATTGTATTGTACACGTGTCCTTGAATGACACTATCTTCTGATTAGTCTACGTCTCTGGGCACTACCATGGCTGACAGTGCAGTGCAGTGCGTTTGTGCTTTACGCGCTTGACAGAGTCAGAATGAGATATACCTTGGCTGGCTGACTAAGTCTATCGCAATCTTCCCCAGTTAGACCTGTTCTATGCTTAGATGGACTCGAGATACGAGGTGCCATCCTTACCCTTCTGGAATGTATCTGGTACAGTAGAGGTGTGAACTGAATGCCGTGCTCTCTATCTTATAGCATACTCGGCATGAATCTGTTCGGCTGCAAATTCTGTAAAGATACGGAATTGCCGAACGGAGAAAAACAAACTGAATGCGAAAGGAAGAATTTCGATACGCTTCTTTGGGCCTTGCTGACCGTTTTTCAGGTAGTGTACTGGTTTGGGATACCTTAGTGTCTCTTTGCCGTCAGTCCATTCACTCTGCGAGGGTAATAACGCCAGTCGGTCGGAGGGTGAGTGCATTTGGCTGGTATTGCGCTGCTTCATCAAACATGTCCCCACTTTTTGTCTGCATGCTAGCAATGCATGTGAGTGTGAGCATAGTACTTGGCATGCTTGGTATGAGTGGTGACTTGGTGTTGGTGTGTTGTGATTAGGATTTCCGATCTGGTCTCTCGTCCGTTTGCTTTTACGTTTTCCTTTGTATTGAACAGTGGAAGCAACTGACCCATTTTTGTGATGGTGAATTTTGTTTTTCTGAACAGTTTGTTGGGAATGGTTCTGTTTGGTGGACGATTTTGTGCCAGCCCGGACGGAGAGTGGTGCGATTGTCAGCTTATGAATACGCGCGATCCTACGTGCAAACCTGTTCGAAAGAACTTCGATACTTTGCTTGACGCTTGCGTTACTGTATTTCAAGTAAGTTGAGCTGGTTGTGAGATGGACCGACTGGCGGCTGGTAAGGTATCTGGTGATTTTGATTAGCACTGATTTTCACAATGTATTTGTTGATTGGACAGGGCCAGGAAAGTCGGATGTGAGGATTGCTTTTTTTAGATTTTGACACAAGAAGATTGGAATGTAGTTTTATTTAATGGTATGGCAAGGACGTCGCCATGGGCTGCTCTCTATTTCGTTGCATTGATGACTTTCGGAAATTACGTCCTTTTCAATTTACTGGTGGCCATTTTGGTGGAAGGATTTCAAGAAAGCAAAGAGGTATGATTTATTTGTTGGGCGAATGACAAAGATTTCAGATTTTTTTGTTTCAGGAAGAAAAGAGGCAATTGGAAGAAGAAGAAAAGAAACGAGCTGATGAAATGGAAAAACAGCGGAAGCAGGATGAGGAGATGATGATGTACAAGACGCCCAGTCAGAACTTTTTGACCGGAGAGGACGAGGGAAAAGAAGGATGCACGTGCCATTTGAAGATGGATAACTTGGAGAGAGGTACGACCCCGAGTATTTGGAATTAACTGATCGATCGATTGATTGATTGGTTTCTAGAACGTATGATGTCGTTGCCGACGGTGCTTGTCCCATATCCGTACGTGTCTGGCGCTGGACGAGGTAGCTTGTCGCAGTGTCAGCAGAATACGCCGCCTTATATTATTCAAACGTCGCCGACTCCTCAAGGCTCGCCGCGATATCGAATCGAGAATCCACCACGTTACGGCTATGTTCAACAGCCGCAATACGGGGTCACAGTAGTGAGACGAGCATCTGGCTCTGGATCGCTTTCGGTACGTGCTAAACGCCTGGGGGATGACTATGACTCTCTGTTACCGACATACTTCTTTTAGGGGCGATCGTGGGCGAGCAATCAGTCGCAGCCGACTGCGATTTTCGCCGCTGCTCCGCCACCGCCACCAAATGGTTCTGGTACAGCACTGGTGCCACTGACCTTGGTATTACCACCGGCCTCACCCTCACCTTCAGTGGCAACAAATCCCGCAGGCCAGTATTTAGGAATTCCAAGAGCATCCGGTCGAAGCTCGGCCTCGTCCAGTGCCAATAATTCGATCCAACTTCTCAACAGTTTGGGTAGTGGTTCGCCAAGTCCAAGGTATGTACTCTGGAGTGGAGGGTGCTGGGGTTGAATGCCACTTGACACAAATCTTGAGCAGTTTATTCTATAGCTTACTTTCTCCATGCCCCTGTCGCTGCCTGAGTTTGAGTGCCATCCGCTTTAAAGTTTCCTGGTGTTAGTCCGTTCACCTTTGTGCTTGTCGATATACTGTACTAACATGCACTCATTACTGTCACTCACTTTCCTCTTTATCTTTTCTCGCTCTCACTTTGCACCCGTGTTTTACTGTTAGAGTGCATCATAGTCGGTTTCGACGTCCGTCGTCAGCTATTGATAACTTACGTCGAATCAGCACACTGCGTGCAGCAGCGGCCGTCCATTGTGGCCCGTCGTACGGTTCAACGCCGCTGGATGAACGTAGTCCGTTGGTATGGTGTTCGGAAGAGAGTGATCAGGAAGTGGAACCCAGACTGGGACAAGGCAATGCTCAAGGACGTGTAGACACGGAGCGAGACTATTTGAAACCTCGTCTCTCGTTGCCCACTGATTGCACTGGCGGGGTGTTCCCCTTATTGCCTAGGTCTGCTCTCATTCACCCATTACCGAGCACATTCATTGCATCAACGCAATCGTCCCCCAATCGTGTGGCTCACATGTTGAACAATGTGGTCAGTGTGCTCAGGTGCTGTCGACTTCTCTAGATGGATCCTTGTGTGCATGGCTTCTTTATAGCTTGGCATGATACTTCTTGTTTTGCTAGCTGTTAGAGTACTGCAAAGTACCTAATGAACATACTTATATGTGCTTTTTAGTTCCCTCAGCGGTCAAGCATCGGGTCAAGTATTGCAGTCGAACAGCGATCATAGTCATTGCAATGGCGGGCCAATCGAATTAAACAGCCAGCGGGTGGGCCAGGCGCAAAATACTCCGCCACCCGTGCCCGCTGTCGTCTATCCGGTGTATGTTGCTAGGTACGTCAGAGTATTTTCTGTGATGGCTGTTTCTGAGAGCGGGCTGGTGTTTCAGGGATCAAGCCTCGACGTCTCTGTATCGGCACGCTTCCTGGAATGTCCCTAATCGGATGATGAATCGGTCGACCGCGCTATCAGCTACGGGTCCTTATCAGCGGCACCGTCTTAACAGTTGGGCCGGACGATATTACAATCGGAATGGAACCGGTTTCAATCCGTATTGTCGAGTACACGGGCGACGAGCCATGATGGAAGCGTACGCCCAAGAGGCCTTTCGTAGGAAGAGTGCATTGGAAATGCAACGATCGGTTGAAGAGGAGAAACCCAAGAAATCAGTAAGATTTTTTAAATTCGGATGTCGGGAGTTGAGTATGATTTGGAGAACTTGTGTTTCAGAGGTTTTCGATCTTACACCGTCTGTTCGAACGGAGCTGCTTGTACAATCGATTAGATTATTCTCTTTTCCTCTTTTCGCCTAAGAATCGTTTCCGAATTATTTGTTCCCGTTTATGCCGGAAGAAATGGTTCGATTTCCTTATATTGACCTTCATCGGTTTAAACTGCATCACGTTGGCAATGGAGAGTCCCAAGATTGACCCTCACAGTGATGTAAGTAGTCAGGATATCTTGTATTGAACTTGTGTGGATAATGTCCTGTTTCAGCGGCGACTGTTCTTGACCATTTCAAATTACGTCTTTACATTTATCTTCGCGATGGAAATGTTCATCAAAGTTATTGCTAAAGGCTGTTTCTGGGGCGAGGAGGCCTACTTCAAGGATGGATGGAATGTAATGGATGGAATTTTGGTAACCATCAGTTTGGTCAATGTTTTTTTCGATTTGGTGGCCTCATCTTCGCCGAAAATCTTTGGCGTTATTCGAGTATTACGTCTGTTACGTGCTCTGCGGCCGCTTCGTGTAATTAATCGAGCCCCCGGTGTTAAATTGGTGGTAATGACATTAATTTCTTCATTGAAACCTATCGGAAATATTGTACTTATCTGTTGTACATTCTTCATCATATTCGGTATCCTGGGCGTACAACTATTCAAAGGAATGATGCACCATTGTATCACAGAGGATTTGCAAGAAGCCAATGTGGAGAATCGATCGCAGTGCGAGTCCGAGGGCTATAAATGGACGAATCAGAGATACAATTTCGATAACCTGGGTCAGGTGAGTGCTGGTGGGGTCGCAGCGTATGGAATATGGCAGGGATATGATTGTGTTGTTTCAGGCACTAATGGCTCTGTTCGTGGTGGCGAGTAAAGACGGTTGGGTCGGTATCATGTATCAAGGGATCGATGCGGTCGGTGTAGACAAACAGGTGTGTCAGTTTCGGCAAATGTGCTAGTGCGTGCGTAAAGCTTGTTAACTCTTTTTAGCCAATCAAGAACTATAATGAATGGCGTATGCTCTATTTTATCAGCTTCTTATTACTGGTCGGTTTTTTCGTTCTGAACATGTTCGTGGGCGTGGTGGTAGAGAATTTCCATCGATGCAAAGAAGCCTTAGAGAAAGAGATTATGGAACGAGAACGACAGAAGAAACTGGAGAAGAAACTGAAAAAACAAATGACCAAGGCGCATTTGAAAGTGAAGAAAGAGAAAAGTAAGTGTCAGCAGAATAAATTTTTTTGTTTGCTGGACTAGAAGGGATCTGTTCTAGAAGCGCGTCAGTTGCCTTATTGGTATCATTATGGTCCGACACGCTTGTACATACATAACGTCGTGACGAGCAAGTATTTTGATTTGGCGATTGCTGCTGTCATTGGATTGAACGTACTGACCATGGCCATGGAGTTCTATATGATGCCGCAAGAACTCGAGTACGCACTGAACGTCTTCAATTACTTCTTTACTGCCGTCTTCACTTTGGAATCGATCATGAAAGCTGTGGCGTTGGGAGGGAAAAGATATTTGAAGGACAGGTAAGTGCTAGATCACTTCTTGTCAGGTCAGGTATTGGCCAGTCCCGGTTTGTGTTTCAGATGGAACCAGCTGGACGTGGCGATCGTACTTCTATCAATTGGAGGAATCGCTTTGGAGGAAATGGAAACGATTAAGATCCCCATAAATCCTACCATCATCAGGGTCATGAGAGTTCTGCGTATTGCTCGAGGTAAGACCATACCGTGCTTACAGGCGTGTAAAATTACACTGGGTATCTTATTTAAGTGTTGAAGCTTTTGAAAATGGCCAAAGGAATACGCGCCTTACTGGACACGGTCATGCAAGCGCTGCCACAAGTGGGCAACCTGGGCCTTTTGTTCTTCCTTCTCTTCTTCATCTTCGCAGCATTGGGAGTGGAACTGTTTGGAAGATTAGGTATGTTTGGGTTATCACAAGTGCAATCTGATAAAACTGGTTATGGTTATAGAGTGCTCGGAAACAAATCCGTGCGATGGTCTCGGAGAGCACGCGCATTTCGAGTCATTCGGCATGGCGTTTTTGACACTCTTTCGTATTGCAACTGGAGACAACTGGAATGGAATTATGAAGGTAGGGGATAGTCTTGAACGTTGTGGTGTGCAATCTGCATTTTGGTTTTAGGACGCATTGAGAGAAAACTGTGATCCTGATGACGACTGTCAAGTCAATTGTTGTGTGTCACCCATCGTCGCGCCCGTTTATTTCGTTTTCTTCGTCTTGATTTCACAGGTGAGACCAGCCGGCGTAATAGTGCCATGACCTACATACGACAACTGTGGATTGTGTTTCAGTTTGTGCTGGTAAACGTGGTCGTGGCTGTCTTGATGAAACATTTGGAAGAGAGCAACAAGAAAATGTCGGATGCCCCTAGCGAAGGTGGCGGAACGACCCCTGGTACAGACACTGAGGGAAATCTGAAAACGGATACTGAAGGAGAGGACAGAGATACGACGGAAGCAGAAATGGTAAGCCCATACTGTTGTAGCGTCAGAAAGTCGAGGGCTGCTTGGAGGGAGCCTGGTGGTGGCATCTTGGTGAAGGCATAGCCTATCTAAAGCTATTGTTTGCCCTGAATATCAATTTTTTTCTCCTTCAGACTCCGAACGAAATTGGCCTTGTTTTCAATCCGTCACAGCATAAATTGGCTGAAAAGCAAATCTCGCTGCCAGCTTCGATTCCTTTGCGCGACGCTTTGTTGCCGCCTAGCAAGGCCATATATAATTTGGAAGGAGTGCCTGAACAAGCAGTGGATTATTTGCATACTGATGATATTTATGCTGCGTCTCCTTGGAATCGTCGATTTGGCGCCAGTGTTCCAACATCGGGTCCTCGACGTCAAGGTCTGACCCGTCAGGACGCCATGGCTGCAAGCATAGGCAGTTCAGAGACGCTAATGCAACACCAGCCACCACAGTACGTGACGAAGGGTGGCACTTTGAATCCGGCAGCGGGTGGTCCCTATTCGAAATTCAGCTTACCCGATTTGGCTGGGGATCGTCGAGGAATTGTTGGCGTTCCGATGGTCGGGCGCGAATTGGATCCCCGATATTTTCCTCGGCGTTTCGGGGCCAGTTTATACATTTCTCGACCTCGACCCAGACCTCGTCCGGCATATTTGCCAGTACCGGCTGTTCGACTCCTGGCGGCGCCACCTTATCAAGCGACGATCGGTAGCTCGTTACGCGAATTATGCAGTTCCTCGCCTGTGATCGATATGCGATCAGGTGTAGCTCAACCGGTCACTGTGCCTTTGCGAAGACGTCCACCAACAGCCGCTTTAGCCGTTATGACGACGAGCGATAAATCGGACTCGGAACAAGACGATCGACGTGGCCAAACAAAACCAGCTCAGCGACCCCCAACAACGGCCGAACGACCGGTCAGGCGCCGAAGAATCAGTAGCCAACAGTCGAGTACCAGTGTGGACGATGAAACTGCTGGTGCTCGTCCTTTGCTGAGGATGGACGAAGAGAGCGAGCAAAACACGGCTGTCGTGTGTGACACCGAAGGGCAGCAGCAGCAGCAGGAGCGAGTGATTCTATTGAGGGATTCGAATGTCTGACACTAGCTGATGTGGCCTTGGTTATGCGTGTAGTACATACGTCCCGCTGTTCGGCTGCTATTTATTGTCGACTTATTCCTGTGATCTCGCGGCGCTGGTTGAGTTTAGGCCCGCGTCGTACGGTTCACTCAAATTTTTGATGGCATTAGGTAATCAAGCTTGCAAAACGAACCGTCCTGAACATGCGAGGTAATTGCGGGCTGTCATTTAGCCATGCACGACGTGTACAGTCATTACCCGTCCAAATGGAGTCAGAGTGATAACTGATTATGCTAGAGTTAGAAACAAGAGTAGCGCGGCCTTGGTTTGATATTCTTGTACAGTTTCTCCTGCGAAGCCAAGCCCGTGTCCTCCGGCCCAGGTGCATTTTTGCTCACTCTGAGTTGCGTATACGTGGTTGATATAAGGCGTCTGATGCGCTTTGGTCATTGTGCTGTGAATAGCGATGCAGTTGAATGCGAGTCATTTGATTACGAACATATGCTATGTGATGCAATTAGAGTATATTTGCCATGAAATTGACTTGGTCTGTTTAGCGGAGGTGACTGAGGTGAGGATGCGCAGCGTCATTCCCGTGTGGCCCTTGTTATGTTAGCGCGTGGTGCTACTTCGTGTTCTTGCTCGGCCACAAACATAAACGCACTAAGATATGGGAGCGCACTAGACGGTGGACATTACGCGCTAAACGTTTTACCTGGCTGCGACTTCAAGGCCCAATGGTTGTGCGCTCCCAGCGTGCGAGGTAAACGCCTAGTCTCGGGTCCAGTATGTAGCGTTTTGGCTTCCACAGCTGACTGTTTTTACTCAGCGAACTAAAGTCGTGAGAGAGCTCGAAATATGCCATAGCAATGTCCTTTCTGGCGCAGCCTTTTGTGATTGCGGCAGACGTCACGAAGTCATGGTATGAATCGCAGCAACGTTTGTCCTAGCAACATTTTGCAATTTCTTGCTTCTAACCACTGATTTATGCTGGCTGGCCAATGTCAGATTAGTCTCTATCCATGCACCCTCCAGCCAGTATTTGGAGGCACTGGAGCGTGGCTTGGCTGGTCCGCTACTATACGTCCACCGTTGCTTTGAACTTTGAAATTCCCTGTAGCGTGGGCCAAAACTCTGATTGTAAATCCGTTGCCTTCCACTCTTATTAGCCTCTCTTGCGACAGTGGGGAAGCTGGACGTTTCTTTGATGGCAACAATGAGCTGGACTGCATCCGTAGGAATAGAAAAATTTGCCAAGCCTCCAGGAGTGCGTGTCATCGAACTGACATGATGGACTGCAGGACTCTCCAATAACTCTTGACTGCCTGAGCGATCTGTGGTATTGAACTTGCCTGTCTTCGTTTCGTGGGAGTACGTGTGGAATTCCATCTCTTTATCTAGCTGATTTTTTCTTTGAAGTGTATCATGCTATGAAAATGCTCCAAAATCTACAAATAAGCAACGACCGATCACCCGGAGCTTGATGCAAAAATGGGAAAAAGGGCGAGAGAAATGGAGGAATGCTTGCGACTGGGTTCCCCCAAAGACCACAACCATCTGCGATCATTGCGCAAAAGTTGTCGATTGGGGTCCTATCAAATCGAGCAGACTTTTCATGCAGTAGCTCTGCTCCTCTGATACCAGCAGTCCCGTCAGTGCCTCAGTACTTGAGCCCTTCAATGCCTAACGTGCAGGTTAGTAAAGGTTTCCAGTTTTTTTCGGCCAGTGGAAACGCCCACGGCTGGAAGTTTAACGGATATGGCTGCTCAAACGAGTTGACTGGGAGTCTCTAAACCGATTTTTATTAAACTCACGATCAGATCTTTCTGGTCAAGTCACGGCTGCTCCCACAGTGGACTGCATGGCTCATGGATGCTATCGATGGCGTTCTCAATGAGTGTATTCCTAGTAATACGGATTCGTGTTGAAAATAAACACCCTTGGATGACTCGGGAAGTATTGAATTTGGTGTGGGCGAAGAACGTGGCATGTAAAAGTTGGCGCCGGAGCGGTGAGTTGAGTGATCACCAGCAATTCTTGACTTTGCGGCGGCAGTGTCAGGTTAGAATCAGCTTTTTAGTCAGCTATTCGCCGACTGTCACCTGATGATCGTTCTGTGCCTGACTGGCGACTCGACCCCAACCACCCAATGACCATGCCGAGTAAAAAGTCGGCTATTCTGAACAATTCTTTTGCTGAGAATTTCAACAGAGTACGGACCTACATGCCTCCTCCACTTGATACTGGCCACCCGACAGATTATTCTGTGGCCCCCGCGTTTCTTGAGAACGAAATCCGTCGTATTCGAAATAATATTGCTCCAGGTGATGATCGCATCACTGTCTCTATTCTGAAGAAAATTGCGCCGTCCATCGCCTTGGCCATGTCCATTCTTTTCACCTGTTCAATGGACAATGGTCAGTGTTCCCTTCATCGTGGAAGTGTGCAAGGCTGATTCCAGTCGGCAAGCCCGGTGGGGACCGGAACTTGCCCTCATCTTATCGATCAATTTCTTTAATGCCGATCTTGTCTGAAATCCTTGAGCGCCAAATGGACAAACTGCTTCGATCGTCCCTTCTGTCTGACCAACAGCACGGATTTAAGCCGCGTCGTGGCACCAACGGTTGATCGTTATGAGTCAGCGAGTTCATGACTGGCTTCATGAAAATAAAGGTGGCTTTGTGGCGGGCATCTACTTGGACTCGACAAAAGCGTTCGGTCAGGTACCTCATTCAAAACTCCTCGCCTCTCTGCAAACTGATCACAATACGTCGCGTAAATTGGCTCTTATCTGGCTGGTTGCTCGCAGAGGGTGGAAGTCAAAAAGTGTTTGTCAGCGGTCACATCTCTGCCCTCGGGTGTTCCCCATGGATCAGTCCTCGGCCCAACCCTTTTTTTTTCATTTATTGACCCGCTGTTGCGTCTCTTCGCCGATCGATTTCCTCAGCTTTTATTGCAAGCATATGCTGACGACTTGTGCTTGCTCGTCACGGCGCAACGTCTGGAAGGCGTGTCACCTCTTGCACAGCCAGCATTGGATTTTATCAATCAGTGGATATCGAAATCCTGTTTTGAATTTACCGTTTCTAAAACACCATGCATTTTATATCGGTATCGCCAAGGCGCCCTCGCATCTACCCCCGAGCTGTACTTCAATGGTCATCGTCTCGCATTCGTCGATCAGATCAAGTACCTGGGCGTCCTCTTCGAGGCTGATATGCGATTCTCTGAGCACGTTTCGACGACTGCCTGCATTGCAATGCAATGATTGGGGCGCTGACTAGAAAACTCGGCCGCCATGTCCGCCCACCGGTTCTCCAAACTGTCTATGAAGCGTGCATCCGGGCCAAGTTGGAATATGGCGCTTGTGCTTGGAGCCCTGTTCTAATGTCGGACATTAATGAGCTAGAGAGGGCTCAGAGGTTGGCGGTTCGACATCGCCTACGCGACTGGTTGGCCAACTACGATGTTGGGCTTTCTCAATTTGGCCAGAGTCGCCTGTATGATCGCCGCAAACGCCCGAAGCTAGTACAATTTTACAAATTTTACTTTGGGCTCCACGATTTCCCCAATTCTTTTACGCACATCACTCATCCCATGCCACCCGGCTGCCAAAAAAATTGAACTTGACTTGGACTTTCACGCTGACCTCCATCGCTGGGAGTTGAACCCAGCTCACGATAAGGGAGACGAACAGCGAACCACTGCACCTCGGTGACCGCTCAAAGATTAACTTTTTGATACGTCCTCAAGAGAACCCCACCAATTGATTTACGACATAAGATTATTCAGGAGACCATCCGTCAACGAAACTGCAAAATACAGAATTCAAGGGTCGAATTTTTTCCCACCGTAAATTCCCATTTGCTACTACGGGAATTAATGGTGCAAAAAGTTTTAGCCTTGGACTCCTTGCAATTTTTGCAGTAGGTGATATGTTTTAATACCTCACAGTACAAATACGGGTAGTTAAGGTGCGAATGTTTAAACCTCGAACTCCTAAATTACTAGTTCTTTTGCTTTTTCGCTAATCTGTACACCATATGTTTGAGCGACGTGACTGACGTGCTATCCGTATTATTGCTTTTCTGTAAGTTTTTTGCTACACTGGCTCCTTTTAGGTCTCTCCTTCTGCCATGTATCTCATGCACTATAATTTCCTACACGATTCTACGTCTTTCCGTGGCGAGGGGAGACGATGCAGCAGCGCCTGTTTTAACTCTGCTGCTCAAAAAAAAGCGAGCGTTTACACCAAAGCTTGCAGACATGCAATCATTTAACTCTTGGCATTATCTTTTTCGTATTGCACAATGCTGCCTAGCGCCATTGTGTTCGCTCCTTAAAAAACGCACATATGCTTGATGCTTTATGCTTGATTGTGAGATTGCTTTCAATCTTTCAAAAATGTCCCCCAGCAAGTTAGACAAAAATAGATCATCCAGGCTACGGAAACTAGTATTTTCAATGACATTGTGAACTTCGGATGCCAAACAAATTTTCAATATGTCTCTTCTTCATCAACACAATGTGACGAGTGCTCAAATGGAGCATTGCTGTTTGACCTTGATTAAATGTGAGTGGAGTGGAAAGTGTTTACTACGATGCAGTTTTATTCAAAAGCAAAAGTAAACTGCTGTAAAAAAAAAGTGCAGGCACAGACTTCGAGCTCAATGCGAGCCTAGGCACAGTATCACTTATTCTGGTTTCACTATCGTCTTTTACCCCAATTAAAACCACCCCAATTAATACCAGCCTTAGTCGTGAAAGTTTTAGCCGCTTCGGCGGCATCCTCCCGCGCCTGTTGCTGATTAATGTTGTCCACTGTTGGACATGTTTTTGTATCGAACAGAGATTTTGGAGCGGCCGCCAACGATCCGGCTTCCAACAAGAAATCAGTTTTCACCTTTTGACCACTAATAGTATAGTTGGAAGTGCCCTCTATACAGCCCACTATCTCGTCTTTACCGCCATACTTATGAATGTACCATTCTTGCAGATCAAAGTCTGTCGGATTGTTGGCGTTCTGAAAATCAAAACACGTTTTCCTATGACAGAACGAGTTAGTCCTCGCATATCAAACGGACACGGACGAACGAGCCTTGTGCAATGGCGCGTAACAACTTGAAAGAGAGATGAGCTACTTACGACGAGATTCTTGTTATCCACTGCATAGGATAGCACCCATCCTTTCCTGATGAAGCCAGTCCTATCGTTCTTGAGTTTATAGTGGAAATCGTTCTTGACTTTGACCTCGTTGGCTGGACGCAGCCAGAACAGGATGCGAGCTTGAATATCTCCTTTCTGGAAAAGACGATCGTGAAAAAACGCAAAGCGTGCAAGATTTCGCACTGTACCTTTTTGAAATAAGTAGGATCGGATTTGGTAAAACCAGAGCAAACGGCTTTGTTAAAAGCGGATGGTGGCGGACAGGCGGTCACTCGGATGTCGTAAGTGCCACCTCCTTTAGCGCTGCACAAATTGGGTGAGTCCGAATTGCTGGCCATGTCTACCTTGCGGGAGTTGTTACAAAAGTTGCAGTAGTAGCTGCGTCGCGAAAGAGGGAAACATGTAAGAGTGTGAAGAGCACGGGAAGCTGCCGGATGACAGCAAATTGTAAGGTCTTGTGGTGTAAATTTAGCAAACACTCACGGTCAGCTAGTGCCAAGAGAATACACCACTGATCGTGGGATTACCCTTTCACAACACCCCACTTCTCAGACTCACCAATCCTTATTGCAGGATCCAGTGTCCACACATTTTAGCTTTCCAGCGGGCAGAATGCTAGCATCGAATTGCACGGCCAAGCGACTGGCGTCCACTCCTGGAGGGAGCGTGATCTTGCCGCC
Organism: Mesodorylaimus sp. YZB2_4; assembly: GCA_030248295.1. NCBI lineage: Eukaryota > Metazoa > Nematoda > Enoplea > Dorylaimida > Dorylaimidae > Mesodorylaimus > Mesodorylaimus sp. YZB2_4. The sequence continues at coordinate 16,013 of JASANH010001507.1, read as the reverse complement.
GAACGTAACGCAATCGGGCCAAATGAATTGCTTCTTGCCATCCTTCGTCGTCTGACTGTTGTATTGAAACGAGAAGGGTTTCTGGATCTTAATCTTTGAACCCGACTTGCCATAATCTGAAAACTTCCAATGCCGTCATTACAAGCAGTCTGCATTTCCAAGAAGGCTTGCACACCTGACATGCAGTCGCGTTCCCTGTAGTTTCCCGATTGAGCTTGGAATAGGCCATCACTAACCGTTGCCACGTTTTTGCCATCCGATGTTTTTGATATTTTAGCTTTACCAACTGGAAGATCAACCCCTGGAGCCACTGTTTTCTTGACAATCACCGTGCCATCGGGTTGGCTGACCACTTCGCCAACTTTCACACCTTTTTCATCTACGCAGTTGGAGACCCCCTTTTTCTGTCCCTGACACGTGTAAGTCTTGCGTTGAGGTCCTTTGCCGATGTTACTCAGCTGAGCATTGGTGTCGCCATTGGAAGCTCTGCTTTCCTTGTAGTCATACTTTTCGTTGTTTCGGGTAATCGTGCCAGAACCGCCAGTCTTTGTCTGAGACTGGGGTGTCAGGTTTTGCTTGTTGCCTTTGCTTCCATTAGCATCGAACGATTTCTTATCACCGCGCATAGCCGTGTCCATCTTCGCATTTCCATTCAAGTCGACATTGGCGTTTTGATCAGAGCCGCTCTTTGTTTGCTTGAAAGTACCTTTGTATTTGCCGGCTTCTGCAGTCCTCACACCACTGCCTTTTTGGCTCTGATCAGCATTGGCTTCGGCTCCCTTGGCGCTTTTCACCTAAAAATATAGCCAAACTATGCTCAGGCTGAGAAAACCACATGTTACCTTCGCTTACCTTGATTTGTTCGGTTTTACCGTTTCTAGCAGCAGTAAAGTCACCTCGTCCTTCGACTTTGGCACCAGCCGCCACATTCGCCCTGTCCACATTCATATTCGCATCTTGATCCTTGTTGGTCTTTGCATCAAGGGCGCCTTTCTTATAAGCGGCCTGGTGTGGTTTCATGAACCATGATTTGGTCGAGAACTGTCTGGGCGTAGTTTGGCCAATGGCTATGTCGATCGCCACTGCCCATAGCAAGCATCCCAGCAGTATGGAAAGCCTCATGGCTAGTCTTGGGGAACAATTCTATTTCGCAAAGTAAAAAACCAGAAGAACAAACGGAAGGCAACAACCTGGGAGAGTGCTCTTTAGTAAACTACGCTAATGATATAGTCACATCGAGATTGGCGACAAGGCCGTGGGCGAGTCTTTTCGACGTTCTTATGCTATTTACTGTCTACGCACATTGCATTTCTCGCCTCAGGGCCATCGTCACGGACAGTTTGTTGGTGTAAAACCGGATACGTACGTAAAAGATAACGTCTGGGGAACGCCTCTCTACCTGTCTCTACGGCCCTAGTAAGCTCATATTCGGAGTAGGTGTCAAAGCCTTTGCGTTGGTGCCACCAAGACCCTGATCATATGACATTGAGACTGCCCTCTCCTCCCATTGTTTTTGTCACCTAGATCATATGAGTATTCCCCTACAAGGCACGAGATGGGTAGGAAGCACTCCAATAACTGCAGACTTCACGTGAGAGGGAGCAAGAATGTATTTTACCTGGGGCAAAAATTATTTTTGCCCAAGGCGATAGAAGGAAGTTGGTGCTCGTCGTTTTCGAATTTGTTCTAGGCTTCTATGTACTGTAACCGAGCCAGCCGAAATTGCCCTTTGAACAAGAAACCTGTCCGAGATAGTTCAGCAGGTCAGAAAAGAATTCCGAAAGTGTTTATCAATTATGTCGTTTACGGCACAGCATTCTTCAAAATATCTAGCTCCAAAGTCAAGCATGAACAATGAATTGGAAGACTATCAATTGCAGCCAGCAATTTTGACAGGCAGGTTTTGAAGAATAATGTGCTCTTTTGGCGTGCGGCAAGTGCATATCCATACGCGTTTAAACAAATGGGCGTGGTTGGCTGTAGAAAAGACGGTTAATGATTGACTACCCAGCAAAATTGGAATGCTCAAATACTGGCACTCAACACAGGCACCGTGCCTGGACACGCCCACGACATCGATGTGCATAGAAGTAGCCACAAGGAGGCATGTACTGTACGTAGTCTGCGGAGGTCTGCGACTTCTTTGTGCGGGTACACTGCCACCCATTGCCAGAATAGGACACTGCCCAGACAATCCACTGGTTTGTCACGTTGCCTGCCATCCTCCTTTGAATAATGAATTTTGACATCGAAGCAGACACTGTCCTGAACAACTGCTCCCTGCATTCGCTGAATCACCATTCATGTACAGTGTAATATGACTGGGTCCGTATTACTGGAGGGAGTGACCAGCGGAGCTTTTGCACCACGCCAAAACCCCAGGGCAGACAACCAAGTCTTCCGACCTAGTACATGGTTAAAACATCATCCTGACGGTTGACGCTCCCAGCTGCCGGCTCGATTGCCAGTCGAGCCTCTACAAGCTCGCATGCCGAGAGTTTTGGTACACATGGCACTTTTCTCTCTAGAACTACTTCTCCGTCAAACAATGCACTTGAATGCTGCCTGTCTCAACACGTATGGGTATGAGAAGCTGAAGATTCTCTCCATAATCGTCAGTAACTACTGCAGACAAGTAAATTTTGCGCAACAGCGTGCAAGAAACGTATATCAACGCGCTGCTGGCCTCCATTCCAACTTGTACCCGCAACAACAGACTCAGCTGTGTTGGTGCTTGGATCGTTTTTACGGCCTCCACTAATCCTTGGCGCAAACGAGCACTACAAAGCCTACTGCACGAGCAAAATTTGGCCAGTCTGGAAAAACCCTCCCCCCCCCAAGCTGCATCTCTGCCTTTTCATGCCTGGAGAGCGTTTGACTCACGACAAAGCAAATCCTTTTGTGTCCCTTCACCCTTGAGTTAGCTCAACTACGTATGGTAATGTGGTAAAACATGAACATTAAAACGTCGATACCAAGAATTTCTCTAACCACTGCCTGCACTTCCATTCGAGCTTATGTTCACCATCTGCAGCTTCTTATTTGCGTTGTTATCACCTCCGAGCGATCTGGCCAGAAACAATTAGGATATGTGAGCCTTCACGTCGTCATGAAGAACTGGTTGAAAACGAGCGAGCAACCAACATGCAATTGACTGGCGCATAGTATTCATCTTTCTGCTTTTTTATGGCGGTATTGCTTATTAATCAACTGTAGTGACCATGGAGGTGATAGTGGTTGCTGACCCAATGTAGGGGGAGCCGAGGCAGCGAGGACAGTCGACGCGAACTGAGGTGATGTGGGCAGTTCTACAACTGACGCCAGTTATACTGAAAAGTAGGCATTCTTCTGCCCTGCGCTTTTTTCCCTTTGCTCTTTCTCGATGTGAAAAGGAATTCCTTCGGTTTTTTCCGCCTACATTTTAAGGCGGGTAATCAACCATTTGTCTTTCGTATACTGCAAGATGAGTCCACAGCATTAGTCTTTGTCCGGCTGGGTGCCCGCCCGTCGATTCCTTATAGGGTAGTATTTGCGCACATATCCTTGGCCACATGAGATATAACAAATATAGGAGAGACGGCTCTGTCTGATACAGCGATCTTGGGTCGCGTCGCACAAGGGTCTGCTGACTTCCGCGTTATTGATCGGGCAGCTTCCTCCTCTCACTTCCTCAGGAGGCCGTAATATGGTCCAAGCTCCCGTTAAACAAATAAGAGGATTTGAAACATTGATTCTTTGTGATTTGTAGAGGCGACTTGCTTGCCTGATAATCATTCTAGTGCGCACTGAGGGCTACTGTAGTTGGCTGCCTTCTTTTGCCTCAATTCAATTTTGCTATTATTTTACTCCTGAGTGACTTAAGCTAATGACAAGACAAATAGTTGAGTAATGGCTGCTTTCACTCTCCTTTTGATCTTTGTATGCTTTTGAAAATGCCGCTTCAAGAAAAACACGATCTCGAGATAAAACTGGCTTTAGCATGCCGGATTTGGAAAATATCACGCCAAAGTCAGGACTTGACCAGATCTCTAATGACCCATTTGAACTTGGGCGATTTCGCTGTATGGGTGGGATGTTAAATGTGGAACACGGAGTCTATTTGATTGTTCTAATCGAAGTTGCATGGCTTACTCGTCAAGTGTACCAGTTATGGGGGATCAATGGTTTTGCAGAGGCTCCAGCATGTGTCCTGTTGATTCACTTTGCTTCAATTTTCTTAATGATGGTGGCGGTTTGGTTCCGTTGCCGTTGGTTCCTGTTTCCAGGACTGGCGGTTCAACTCGGAGGCGTGGTTTACATTCTAATTGGCTGCTTGGCAAAAACGTTTGTCATATTGATTGGTGAGAACCATTTCGTAGGATATTATCAAGCGCTATCGATTATAGGTCTGTGTGTGGTGACTATTTTCGTGATGGGACTAAAATTTTGGAGCTTCAGTGTGTTGTTTGCGTACTTTGTATATATCAGTACCGCCAGTTCTCACTCAGAAAATATCAGAATTAAAGTTGTGTCATGATCGCTTCTAGTCTTGTGTCATTAGGTCGGGCATGAGTTTCGCTACGTCGCTGGTGATCTGTGCAGCGGGCGTTTGTCTGGCCAAGATTATGACCGAAGGGCTATTTGATATGGGTCTTCCGACTGACCATTAGCATCCATTGGCTATGTCTTCCTAAAGCATAAATACTAGCGGTGAGGTAGGTAGCACAACCAGGCATGTACAGTAGGGAGCCATGCCTTATAGTATGTCAGATGTGCGGAAGATGTAATATAGTAAAAAAAGAAGATTGCGTACTTCTCTGCGAGCTATCTTAGTTTTGTGCCAAAGTCCTTGTGCGCCTTGCGAAGTAGGACTGACCCGAGGACCACATGTGAAATCCTTCACTCGCCTCTGGGGTAAACTAGGGCTGAGCAGAGGAGGTTTCAACCAAGGAGCGAACCCACGCAGTCCATGACACCTCGTGCTGATCGTGAGTTTTATTTCCAGATCACAGGCGCTCGACGGATTCATTTTAGAACTTTACAATTGCATGCCTGCTGCAAGCTCAACGTTTTATTTAGCATGTAGCTTGAACTTTTGGCCTGCCGCTAATGTTAGAGGAGGTACAAGATTTTGGCAGGAATTCATAAGGCAGGATTCACATCACGCCCGCTGAGCCTTACTGATTATGAACACGCCGAGACAGAGAACAATAGGGTTTAGCCATGGATTAACAATCGGCAGGTACACTAACTTATCAACCTTGGCGGCCACATAACTTGTTCAATCAGCCCGACGCATTTCCTTCAAAATTAAGTGAGCGGCCGCATGTGTCGGTCGTCGGAGGGTTCTGACGGATCTGGGGTCGAAGTGCTGTCACGCTCAGAGGAGTTCAAGATGGGTCCTCAGCAGGTGCCTGCAAACCAAACCAGGCACGAGACGTCTCGTGCTCTCCCTGACGTAGGAGAGATAGACCGGCTCCCTGAATCAATGCACTGATAGGTGCGCATAAAGTCCACGCCTCATTTTCTAATGGTATAATGCCATAGGTCGAAGTGCGCATCGCCCGGATACATAATGGGGAGTTGGTTGAATGTAGATACAGTATGCGTACTGTAGCGTTCGACCGGGGTCAACTATTTCCGAGGTCGGGGTCAGGGTCGGGGTTAGGTTAGCCCCGGTCGGGGTCGGGGGTTCATGTTCATGTTCATGTTTTACCGCATCACCAAACGCTTATGCGCACTCGAGGGTGAAGGGACACATTTTGCACAAAATGATTTACCGGCCCGCGAGTCGAACACTCGCCCGTAACTGCGCACCTGGCGTGAGAGGCAGACGCCTAACCCACCAGGCCTCGTGGCCTGGTAGGGCGCACCTGGCGTGAGAGGCAGGGGGTAGTTATTGCGTTTGAATTTTTAAGCCCAATTGATTTAGTGCATGTGCAGAATACTTTTAGCGGATGTCACTGATCTCCTCAGAAATAACGACAAAATTTTAGACAGGAATCATGCATTTCTTATTAAATAGATACCAAATGAAAATAAGGATTCAAGTTATACATTACGTATATATGTTTCTCCATGCACTGAATTATCTTTACTCCTATTGGTCATCGTCATCAGATACACCCTCTGGCTCACGATCAGATTCCATATTTTCCTCCTCATCAGAATTTTCCTCATCTTCACCCGTTGTCTTTGCTGGAGCATACAAATGCAGACTATTGTAGCCGAGAGCACGTAGATTGTATTTCTTAGTGAAAGTGCTTGTCAGAGGTATACTTTGTATAGCTAGCTTAAGAAGATTCTCTGGTTGCACTTCTTGTTAGCAAACAATTCTTAATTTAATATACAATTTTATAACCCCAACCCCGACCATAATTTTTCGGGGTCGGAGCCCCGGCCGAATGCTAGCGTACTGCTACTGCAATGATAGGACCACTTTCCCGACAAATGTACAGCACTGTTACTGTAAATCCTCACGTGTATCCCCTATTTCAGACCCCCGTTTAAATCTCATCGGCTCCAGGTAACAATTAGTAAGGATTTACGGAACATACTGTCGGTTCGTTATAGTACGCAATAGTGCAACCCCTCCCCCCCCCCCCCCCGGCAGGCCATGGCGAGTGGGAGAGAGTAATCAATACTCTTCGCTGGTTGGGTTGGCTCCTCTTGGGCAACCTCTTGGTTTGATGTTTCAGCCGTGAGTATAGGCGTAAGACTTGCCCACTCCAGTCGGAGTTTTTGTCCGCCGACTTCAGTCGCCGCCTCCCTCCCACGCCTGCCAGGCTTGGTTACGAGTGCAATAGCCCCATTTTCACCTTATGATTAGCAACATAGGATTTGAGAGAAACAGAATGACCGACTCACGCAAGCATTTGAACCAATAGGCACAAGCAATCTGCGCATCAGCAGATGGAGGTTCATCTGGTCAGGATCACGCGTCGATGATGCTGGTCAGCTACGTCACATCAAATGAAAAGCGTGCCGAGGGATCGGGTTGGCTGAGGACCAGTTGTATCAATATTCGTTCTGTTTCGTGACGCCATCAGGTCATGCTCGTATGACACGTTTTACTTGATCGTGCATCGGCTCTGGTCCTATTGGCAAGATTCAATGCTGGCCAGCTGCTGCATTCACGCCCGTACAAGGACGAGAGGGACGAGCGTGCCGTGGAGAGAAAAACGGATTTAGGTAGGCCGCTCAAGCAAACCCCTCCTCAAACTGTCCTGATTGACACTTGGTGGGCGGTGGTTGGAGAGCTGAGGTCTGTCGTTGAATACAGATAACCTCCTTTACTCCTTGTTGTTACATATCATTTCGCAAAAAATAGTCGGGGTGCTGCGTTGTTTCTTGCGCGCAGATGGGATGTCTAAGAAGGATGCCCGTATGCGAATGAGATCGTCTGCGATTCGTGGTTTTCTTATTTTGTATATGTTTTTCTTGGGTAAGTACGCCGCCTTGGTTTTCTCTCCAGGGTTTGAATGCATGATCTTCTTCCAGCTGATGTAAATCCAGTCGGTGCTCAACCTCCTTCTTCGTCTTCATCATCTTCTCAGTCTCAGAATTGGTTCGGCTGTGCTGGATGCTGTGGTTATGTGGCCGGAGCAGCAGGCTGGGCTTGTTGTCGTGTCCGAGGTGCACTTTATTCAGCCTGCTTTAACAACACGGATTGCACCGTGGTAAACAGTCAATGCATATTGGGGTGCTGTCAATGCCCCTTCCCGTTCTATAGGCAGAACACGTGCCAGCAATGCGAATTAAGTAAGTGATATCAGAGTCACTGTGGCAGCACACTGATCGAGCACTTGGCTTTCAGTACCCAGAGTCTTAGGCTCGCAATGTTCGACAACATCCGAATGCGCCCGTGACATATTTAGAGCCGTATGCGTGAATGGTGTATGCCAGTGTGCATCTGCCTATAAGTCATCGTGCCTCAACAGTTTGTGTCAATGCGGTATGTCCTCTGATTACCATGTCTCATCGTATCCACCACTCATGTCCCTTATCTTCAGTACCGCGAACTTTGGGCGATCAGTGCGCCCAAGACCTTGATTGCAGCATCAATGTACTGAATTCGGTATGTAGTGGCGGCACGTGCCAATGCGCTGCTGGATTCTCGCCAAATGTTTGCGGCCAATGCGTTCCTGGTAAATGATAGAAGAGGGGTCTTATTCGCTTTCTACAATCATCCATTTCAGGACAACCATTGAATGCACTCGGACTCGGAGGTGGAGCTTTGGGACTGGCATCAGGCTTATTTGGTACTCCAGGATTGTCAGGACAGAAACAAAAGCGAGATATAAGTTATCCTTGAACTTCTTGATTTTACTTTTTCAAATCAGCAAGAAATTTATATTTTAATGTACAGTCAGAGGTTTATATGTCTCCACTTTATATATTAGCTAGCCTAGGTTCACAGTGCTACAGGCCTCAGCGAAATGTGCACTTGCCTGCTGTCTAAGCTACGCCTTTAGAAATATTTTTATTGGTAATATTTTTAAAAAAATTTTCTGTGATCTTGGAAAATACTTTGGGAAAGTTATTTGGTAAAATATTTTTTTTACACAAGTACAAATTCTATTTCTTTAAACTGGTCAAACGTTCGCTCTCTTTCCACAACTCCTTGGCCAAGCGGTCATCCAAAGCGATCAGACTAGTGGCTGCGGGTTTGCAGTCTGAGAAGTACTGGCCGGTCACACTGGCCACTTTGTCATCAACGGCCAAATACAAAGTTGTCTGCGCACCTTCCAGGGCGGTCTAAACATTGATGTGATAAATCCATATCAGTCCAAATGCTAAGCAGAAAGGACTTACTTTTAAAAACGGCCGTGATATAATGGCTCAAAAACGGAACGGATGATACCAGGCGTTTCCACTTCCCAGATCCGTTCTGATAGCACCGGGGTGCAGAGAATTGACTGTGACACCTTAAATCAGGTCCTATTTGGCTACCCCGCAGGATAGTGATCGTTCAGGCAAATGGAATTTTACCTTTTCCTTCAAGTCGATGGGCCAATTCTCTCGTAAATAGAATATTCTCTAATTTACTGTAATTGTATGTTTTGGAGAAGACACCGTCTGATACCGACTGCCTTTCGAACTTAATGTCCGTCACGTCGAAATCGGTGACATAGGCATGCAACAGGGATGACACATTTATGATACGAGCACCAGGACCGCTTTCGATTATCCGATCCAAAAGCAAGTTTGTCAACAAGAAATGACTCAAGTGATTGGCCTGGCAGGTCTCCTCGTTGCCGTCGACTGTCAGTCTTTTGAAAGTGTTAACTGCAAAAAGAAGGCATTGGTTCCAGGGGACCTTGTTTCGGTGTAAAAGACTTACGTAGTCCAGCATTATTGATTAGGACGTGGATTGGAATTTTTGTCGCCAAAAATTTAGCAGCAAAATGACGGACAGACTGAGAGTTACTTAGGTCCAATTCATGTATTTGCAGGTCAAGATCTTGACTCGTCGTCGATTTTAGTTCTTGAACAACGGCTTCAGCTTTCTTCATATTTCTGGCCAAAATGTGGACACTGGCTCCATGAATAGCTAATTCGCGCACGGTTTCTTTTCCAATGCCTGAAAGATGATGCAAGTCAGTGGAGCTGAAACAAACAACAGTGCAGGCCAGGCCTTGAAAATGTATGATATCTAGCCACTGCAGAAATCAGCGGTACGCTAACAATTCTTATTTGTACTCATTATACAAATCACACTTACCACCAGTCCCACCAGTGATCAAGATATGCTTTCCTTTCAACGACTTCTTGATAGTGTATCGCCCAGTAGTCAAGTAGAGATACAGCTTTACGAGGGCAGCTATAATTACCGCACCAAGGAGAATACTGATAAAAGCGCACGCCATTGTGGATTGAATGCGACAGCTTTGGCCATCGGTTTGTTATAGGTATGCACGCTCAAAAACCTGCACCTTCATGTTAGATGATATGGCCTGGGATTATTGCGACAGCTGCTCAGAGATAAGTTACTCACTTTATCGTAGGCGCACGATGAGGTCGAGTGTACAAAGTTCAACTAAACGCAAACTCACATGGTACTTGGGTGCACAAAGTGCGAAGAAATGCTGATGAAAATGCTAAACTCGCAATTGCGCCCGCCCGCTTGCAGCACTGAACTACGCTTCCCACTTGTCGCTGTTACCCCGCGTGGTTCAGTGGTCCTATGATTGGCATGTGAACACAACATAACGTTTATACATTTTATGTACGTACCTATGTGCTGTAGGATGGATCTCTATCCTTTTTAGGCCTATCTACTGTACAATGGAATACCTTACATTCTACCAAATGATGATCTAAATTTCGAATTCAACCTTGCATTTGAGAGTGCACCAGTTCGTCACTAGACTTTTTAGTCAGAAGAATTTCGGCGATCACGGCCCACATACACCAGATCTGAGAGCAGTGGGCGTTTCTGCAATAAAATATTTGATTGCGCCCTAACTTCGTTAATCCAAGTGTGAAAATTAGAACCGGTGATGTGGGTGGGCAAGATAAGGGTGGACACTGGAAAGTAGGCGCTCGGCGACAGTGACAGTGATATATGTAGTTCAAGCGTTTGACAGAATAACGACTGATCGAATTAGGGCATCCTCAATTTTGAGGACACTGTCTCCTGCGCTCCGTAAATGTAATTCATCCAAGCGCCAATTCTGCAACGTTGATAAGGAACAGGGACAGTCAGTATGCATTATCCAACAAGTCTCAGGATTGCCTTATTTAGATGTCAGTATACAAATAGGGAGAAGGTGCAAGTCCTTCAAGTAAGTACTTCCCCTCATCCGTGCAAGTCCGATGGTTCCAGGCAAGCGGAAGTTAGCCCCAAATTTTCACACACACATCACGAGGATTCATCGCCAGTGCGGAGTTCTATGGAGGCATGAATTCCACCGCAGCAAGGGTAAACAAGATCATTGGCACCAACAAATGACGCAAAACCGATCACATGACACATCCATCATCCGTCTACTCCAACGCTCTTCAGAACATAATTTCGACGAAAGTTAGATTAGTCAGTGCCAAGCATGGGCCAAGATGGCGTAGGTGTTGTTCAATAGACCACGCACAAAATGCCATGCACATTGTCGACTCGTCTTGTATCGAAGGCGGTACAGGCTGCAGGAGGAAATCATTGGTGCTCTTCTTGCTCCTAATTCACTGACACGGGCGTGTCCGCCTTCGCACAACAATCGAAAGCAGTGAATCCAAAAAGAACAAGTTTTGTGACAATCGCCTCGGGCAGCAGGCCCGTGTCGACAACGACAGCCGCCTTATTGGGAATGGACTAGTCGTCTTTGTAGTATTAGGAAAACGAACGATTGAATCAGATGCCACTCGGCCGTCGTCGAAGGCGGTTGCCCTTGGTGCAAGGCAAAATTTTGTTTTTCATTCCTGTCCTCTCATTCGCGAACACCCTAAACAGATCTGACCATGTCGCCGGCAAAGATTCAAAGAATTTCCATCATCAGCAAACACTCTTTTTCTACAAGTGCAACTCTTTTCGGTGGGCGGTACCTACTATCGCTGATGTCTTGCATAAAATTGGCTTTGATCTTGAATTTGATCTGTAGTATCGATCTGATTTCCAGTCAAGCTTCGACGGCGCAACAACAGCTCGATCAGTGGTGTGGTCAGAGGTTCAATACTGACAGGAACGCCTGCATGGACCTGTTGCGCAGGTGGTGCACCCAAACCAAGGCTAATAGTGACAGCCATCACGAACCCGAGATTTGTGTCGCGTACAGGGATTCGGGAGGGGGAGATCCTAATCCGGCCTTTGTCGTTCCGCCACCATTGCCGCCACGGGTGAGTTGTGCTAAATGCATTTAAACAAGCGTGCTTGTGGTTTCTGGGCAAGAGTGATAAGTGGTGTCATTCCAGGGGCAGCAGCAACAGCAACAACCAGTGCAGCAGCCACCGAGTCAAGCTTCTCCTCCTACGGGTAGTCAAAGAGCTCAGAAGGCGGACCCGTCCTTGCTCGGCAGCCTCAACGACCTTTTTAACAAGCTAGCAGACGGGAAGAATCAAATAGAGCAGGCTATAAAGACCTTTAGCGACCCTTTGAGACAAGCGGCCGCATCACCATTGTGGCCTCAACGCAATAAGAACTCGAAATCCAAGGGCGCCGTTACTGAGCTTAGCCAAAATGATCCAAGCAAATACTTTCATGGTGATATAGATTTGACGCCAATACAAGCCAATACATTGATCGAATGGGCCCGTTCCCAGGAAAACCAGCCCATACTGGAAAGTAGTGGAAGAGGAGGGAGAAAAAAGAGAAAGGTAGGAAAACCGCCCGCTTTTGAACTCTGGTCCATCAACCCAATTCCCTACGGGTTTGATCGTTCTGTCCCTTCGGCCACTCGGGCAGTTATCAAGGAAGCAATCAGAATGTGGGAACAAAACACATGTCGAAGGTGGGTCGAAAATGGGCCAGGCATCGATCGGCTTCAATTTGTCGATGGCGACGGATGCTCTAGTTTTATTGGGCATGCTGGTGGAACGCAAGAAGTAAGGTCATAGAACCTAGCATCTGACAGCACAGATTCAAAACACCCTCTCTTTCAGATCAGTATTCGCACACCTGGATGTGACATCGCGGGCATAGCAGCGCACGAAATTGGTCACGCATTAGGATTCTTCCACGAGCAGAGTCGACCTGATCAAAAAGAAAATGTCAATATCAACTACAAAAACATCCGACTCATCGTCTATAACAATTTTGTGCCGATGAAAGCCCAGGATGTCAACGATTACAGCGAGCCATACGATTTTGGTTCAGTCATGCATTATGACGGACTGACTCGTGGATTCACGTTTAATGATGCCGTGCATTCAATCATCACTTTGGATCCATTGTATCAGAACACGATCGGTCAAAGAATCTCGCCCTCGTTCATTGATATCAAACAGATTAACAAGGCATACTGTAGCACGACGTGCGGTAGTCTAAATCCGAATGGGTGTCAGTACGGAGGATATGCTGATCCGAATTCTTGCCGCACTTGCAAATGTCCAACTGGTTTCAGCGGTTCGAAATGTGAAAGCGTTGCCCCGAGTTCTATTCCCGACTGCGGTGGTGTCTTACAAGCCACGAAAACTCCACAGTTTTTCACATCACCCAATTATCCTCGCGCATTTCCACGAAATGGCGTGTGCGTGTGGCATTTGAAGGCACCTGATGCAAATTCGAGAGTTTACATAGAATTCGTGGAGCTGTTTGCCTTTCCATGCGAGGACACATGCGCCAGCAGTTATGTTGAAGTCAAGCGAGGTCCTTTATTCGAACGCACGGGCTACCGATTATGTTGTGACGCAGCACCACAGGGGCAGCCTCTCATTTCCGAAGGTCCTCTAATGGTTATTGTATTAAACACATTCGGCGAAGCCACTTCTGGATTCAAAATCCGCTATTATAGCGATGCTGGTACTGGAACTGTTCCTCCACCTTTAGCTACCCAAAGACCAAATGGGCCGAGGCCGTTCACTTCTGCTCCTGGTGGACCCAAAACCCGAGCCCCACCTCCCACGCCTCCTCCGCGATCTGGTTCTGGTGGTCCTACCAATCCGCCAGGATGCCAATGTGACGAGTGGGGTGCGTGGTCGGGATGCTCGCAGAATTGTGGTGGATGCGGGTATGTTCGTCGACAAAGACGCTGCAACCGAAATGACTGTTTCGACATTGAAAAGAAGCATTGCAATTTCCAAAAATGCACTGACGGAGGTAATTTCATTTGGAATAATAACGAATTTTATTTACTTTTCGACGGATGCTGCGTTGGCCTGCTGGATAACGGAGGTATTTGTGGCGGCTTGCAATCAACTTTCACACAGCTGATAAGTAGCTTCTTACCCTCGGGGAGACGACGACGTTGATACCGTGAGGATTGTCATCGTTCAGATGTATGAATAAAATATCTTATATTCAGAATGTCCAACTGTGTCTGAAAGTTTCTGGGCAAGGGATGTTCATGCTACCACGTCACCAAAACACAAGCAGGTACAATGAGCATTTGAGGAAGAAAAAGGCGCAGCAGCTTTCCTCATTCGAAGGTTTAGGCGAGGGATTTTCTTTTGGTTGCGTTACGGTGCCCGCACTGACGAGGGAACCAATCTGACTGGGAACCAATCTGACTGGGAACCAATCTGACTGGGAACCAATCTGACTGGGAACCAATCTGACTGGGAACCAATCTGACTGGGAACCAATCTGACTGGGAACCAATCTGACTGGGAACCAATCTGACTGGGAACCAATCTGACTGGGAACCAATCTGACTGGGAACCAATCTGACTGGGAACCAATCTGACTGGGAACCAATCTGACTGGGAACCAATCTGACTGGGAACAAATCTGACTGGGAACCAATCTGACTGGGAACCAATCTGACTGGGAACCAATCTGACTGGGAACCAATCTGACTGGGAACCAATCTGACTGGGAACCAATCTGACTGGGAACCAATCTGACTGGGAACCAATCTGACCATAATCGGGGAAAAAATTAAACCTCACAAAGGGCCACAGAAACTACTAGCCAAAATTTTAGTGCTAATGGCCACATAATCAGCTGTAACGATCTAAAGTAAACAAGCCCCGCTCCACTAAGTAAACAAAAACACTTTGATAAAAGAGAGCATCTGAGAGACATTCAGCTCCTGTATTCAGATAGGAAATTCTCGAACTTTGACCGCTAGTCACAGCTAATCACGCGGCCATTGGCAGCTAAAATAGCTCCTATGGTCATTTGTAAAGTTTAAATTTTCTCCGATTCTGGGGGCCTTCGCTCATGGCCGACCAATCAGCGACGACCGCGTTGCCACTCACTTTACATTCTCCCACTCAAAGTACTGTAGACAATGTTGAGAAGTCATTCGAACCGAGTCTGGTCGTCGAGTGCAGTCGGCTGTTGTTGAACCAGTTCGAGACTGTTGGAAGTCGGCTTGGCCATGTCGCATACGTCGCACACGAACACGAGCGAAAAGTCGGACGCGTCGGTGGGTACCTGATAAAGCTTGGACAACTTTCTGTGCTATTTCTATGCTTCCAGCTCGACATCGACAAGATCTTCTACCGAGACCTGCAGCGACAATTCGTGGTCGATCTGCTGAAGAAAGAGGGCGACTTCTTGCTGCGCCGCGGATCGGACGGAGGAACTGTGCTCAGCGTGAACCACAATCAAGAAATCATGCACTTCAAGTTCGGCGAGCGACAGCGGGTAAGTGACTCGCACTGATGCTGAGGCTGCAGAGGGATCAAAGCCTTTCGAAGGCAGCCCTAACAGCAGTCCCAATTTGAATGTTGGCGTTTCAGGAGTACAAGTTCGATGGCCCCGTGTTCAACTCCCTGCAAGGACTGCTGGCCCACTATCATCACACGCAGAAAGCCGTGACGAAAGGGAGCGGTTGCAAGTTGGTGACTCCAGTCATGGTCGAGTTCGAGTTGATCGATCCGAAGCGCGTAAAACTGGAGAAGCAGCTGGGAGCGGTGAGTTCTCGTGTTGGACAAGAGCAATCCTGAATAAGCCTTATACACTCATCGTTTCAGGGAAACTTTGGCCAAGTGTGGCGTGCGAAGCTGCTGCCGGCCGGTCGCAAGGGAAAAGAAGAGACGGTGGCAGTGAAGATCCTGACGGGGGACAGCTCGGAGAAAGATCGCAAGGAGTGCCTGGCCGAGGCGAAGATCATGAGCCTGCTCGACCACGAGAACGTCGTCACCATCCGCGGAGTGTCGTTCGGTGCCGGACCGTCGGGAGCGCCGCAGCTGCAGCTGATCCTCGAGTACTGCAATTGTAAGCGGACTGGCCCTGGGCTTCCTCAAATATCATTTTTGCCACTTTTTCAGCCGGATCGCTGGACAAGCTGTTGGAACAGGACAAGCTGACGGAAGAGGGCAAAGCGCGCGGTTTGTTGGACGCGGCCAAGGGCATGCAATACCTCCACGAGCGGGACATCATCCACAGGTAAGCCGAGGCTGCCGTTCGCCATCGTTTGCAAAGACGGTATTTTCAG